>VZRF01028485.1:52416-92996 GCA_013396875.1 Vireo altiloquus
TTTTAATAGATTTAATTCTTAGACCTAGGTTTTGGTCTCTGGCTGAGCAGCCCAATCACAATTTAAGTCTGAAAGAGGAATAATTTACTTTATTTCCTTGAACTGTAAAGCATCTCTGAACGAATGGACGCTGTTGCTGTTTTGTTTGCTATAATGCAAAGTCTAATTTGGTATCTTTTTTACAATATTTATTTAAATATTTTTATTCTGAAAAAGAAAATGAGATGCTTTTTATGGCAAAACATGTGAAAGAACTTGATTTTTTAAAATTGTATCAAATTTGAGGTGCCACTCAAAGGTAAGCTTATATTGCTTATAATAGTCCAGTGCAGCACTGGTTATAAACTCACCCAAGAAATTTATTCTGACAAGACAAACACCTTGAAAACTTCTCCCAGTTGGTTCTGATCTTTCTGTGGTAAATGAGAAAAACATTATTACAGTGAAAAGTTCAAGATGAGAAAAAGTGCTCCTTCCTGCATGATTTCCCAGAAGGTTAAGTTTGCTTCTTCCCAATGTTCAATTAATGCCACAAATGTGCATCACCTGGCAAAACAAACACATCAACCCTAACAGGAGCCACTCCATAATCTCAGTATGTATTTTATATTGGCATCATAGGATTGTGCGGCTGCCTGCAAAGTCATGCCAGTCACTCTTCTGCAGAACAGGACAGTGAGGGCAGAGGGCAAAAGCAGGGGAGCTTCACCAACAGAAAGCAGAGTCTATCTGCATCAGCCCCACAACCTGTGTGTTCTGAACTGAGGACACAGGAGGGCCTGGGCTCAAGGCATGTACTGTAGAGATGTGAGGATTAGGGGAGCCAAGGTTAAATTATTTTGCACGATTTGTGTGGGTTCCTATTAGGGTGTCAGCAGCTACCACATACAGGAGGTGCCCTGTCAATTATAATGACATTCTTTGCCCTGTTCAGCCCAGTCCAACAAATGAGCACTGGAAAACATTGCTCACAAATCAGTGTAATGGAGCCTAGAAATACCAATAAGGAATGGCATAAGGAAATGTGGACAACATGACCAAATCTAAGAATACCAGTGTGGAGCTGGACAGAATGGACCTCAGCTACCTGAATACAATAAAGGCAGTTGGAAGTGGGTCTCTCAAGTATCAGGCTTTTATATTAGAGTCAAGGTTTTGTATTAATTACATGTTCCCAGAATGTTCAGCAGATCAGATTGTAAATGCTTTAAAATAAATATTTGGAGACAAAACCCCCAAAAATTTAAAATCAAACAAAGTTTTAAACAAGTGTCAAAACCTCACAGAAGCACTGAAGTCAACAGTAATCACAAGAAGAAAATGCTTCAAAACAAAGGATTCTAAATCTCCCAATAAGTTACTAAATTATAACAAAAGCATTTACCCTTTCCATTTGTTTATGGCTGTGGAAGGGATACCTATCACTGTTTCACTCCATCCTTATTTTTATGCCAGAGATTTCTCTTCCATAGATTTTAAAAATATAACTTCATTTTTTTTAGTTTTTCTGCTATTTTATATTTAAGGAATTATAGCTGTATGATTTTTTTTCATTTTAAAAATTGATATTGCACTGTTTTTTTTTGTAATTTTCTTCTGGTAATACTGATCTTCTACCATTAGTATATTCCTTTAAAATTCATAGAGGCAAGCGCATATATGTGTTAGTTCTCTGCTCAATTTCAGATTATCTATTGCATAAATTCAATTATATATTTTTAAACTAACAGGCATTAAGGAATTTCATACCCTGAATTTTGTAAGCTCATTTAGCTCTCCATTTTTCCAGAAAACTGTTTTCTCTCCAAATACTTCCTCCACTACGCTTGCATGACCCTGCCTTCCATTATATCACTATTTAACAAACAAATCACAGAGTTACAGAACCATAGGATGGCTGAGATGGAAATGGACCTCTGGAGGTCAGTTTATACAGCTTCCCCAGCTCAGTCAGGGCCAAGAATCACCAAGGATGGAGATTTCACAACTTCTCTGGTCAACCTGTGCCAGTACAAGGCCACCCTCACAGTGACAAAGTGTTCCCTGTTGCTCAGACAGAGGCTGTTGCTTTACACTTTGTGCTCATTGCTTCTGGTCCTGGCACTGGGCACCACTCGAAAGAACGTGGCTGTGTCCTCTTTGCACCTTCCCTTTAGATGTATGTGTGTATATATATGTGTGTGTGTAATATATATATATATAAACACATTATATATATGTAATATATATATTATGTACTATATTTATTATATATAAGGGTTCTGCATGCAATCAAACTTGTTGAAAGGTGGTGTGGGTGTGGGTGTGGATGTGGGTGGGGGTGGGGGTGTGGGTGTGGGTGTGGGTGTGGGTGTGGGAGGACTTTGCCGGCTAGGTGATTAGAGGACTTACAGGGTTACTTCTTCTAGAATAACTGGCTTTTTAAGAGATTTGTGCGAGATTTTCGTTGGCATGCTTTGTATTAGTCAAAAATACTGTGAGTCAAATTTTTCAAGTTGTTTGGGCAGAGGAGGGAATTACTAAATCCGGGGTTATTGTGTGGTTTACAAGAGGAAGTACATCTCCTGGTCTTTTAGTCTGAGTGTTTTCTGGTCCAAGGTCACAGATAGAGGGCTGAATTCAGAGGTGAAACAGATGATGGTGTAAGACATATACAGATGATTCAAAAGGCATGTGGATGTGGCACGTGGGAATATAGTTTAGTGGTGAACACGGTGCTGCTGCGTTAACGGTTGGACTTGCTGGTCTTAGATATCTTTTCCCATCTTAATGATTCTATGATTCTTTGTGAGATAGCCCAGAACAGTTTGATGTCTTGCTTTGCTGCTGTGCTTTTCACTCACTGGTCTGTGTGGTATAACCTCTGCTTTAGTCTGGAAACTAGGCCCGCCTCTACCTCCCCTTCAGGCTGCAAGCAGTTTTTCCTGGTGCACATGGGTATTGCTTATGGCATCATTTGTCTCAGTGCACCCTTGTGCACTGAGTTGCCATCCTTTCTTTCCTCTGTGCTTTTCCAGTTGTGTAAACACATACCAAAATTGTCCAAGTGACTGCATGTCTGCAGTCAGAAGGCTCACTGTTCCAAAGAACACACCAGAGATTCACATGTATTCCTTTTATTTTGTAGTATATTCATGATCCATACTTTCTGTGTGTACCGAGTGTTTACCCTAGAGTGTTTGCATGCCTATTTGGTAAGCCAGTATTTGCAAAGCAAACCTTATTTGCCTTCAAGTTATCAAAATAAGTATTAAATTTATGTCCAATGCCTCAGGTCCCAGCTAGAGTTTTCTTTTAGAAAAGAGGCCTCCAGTCTTTCAGTACTCTCTTACTCCCTGATACTGTATTGAATTATTTAGTTACATATCAATAACAACTTTGGAAATACTGATTAATAAAGAAATCAAGTTTTTGCCTTTTTGGCAAAAACCCCATGTATCTGTATGCCTATAACCTGTGCTTAAAAGCTGTGCTTGAAACCTAAGCTGTATTGTAAAGGTAGTGATATGTCAAAATATTTCAGAGGTAGCTGTTCATTTTGCTGGATGTTGCAGCAAGAGTTAGAGAGGAATGACGGCTGCATACGGGATGCCCTGATATGTGGGCCTTGGGAATCCAGCATGTTCTGTGCCTTCAGGACCTCTCTTTTTAAGTCAGGCAATCACTGGAAGGGAAGGATGGGGAATAATTTGAGCAAAGCAACTGCTGCTTCATTAGTTCTCATATTACTAGTGCCATGTAGCAGCCTGCATGGTTCCGAGTGCAAATCAACCAAACCTGTCGCCAGCTGAATTAGTGATGGAGGCTGGTCAGTAGTTTGTAACTCATCAGTTTGTGACCTTCCTGGGGTTAGGGGCACTGGCCTGAATGCTGTTGAAGGAAGAGAAAAGCTTGTGATGTCTTTCAAGTGCTCCTTAACTTGTCAGATGCAAGGGACCTCTTATTTCTTACTGCTTCTGCCCAATTCTGAGACATCTAACAGCCGCTGTGTCTACCACCCCTTGTATGCAGTACTGATACCTGAGTCAGGATTGATCTTAAGGTCTGTCTCCCTCATATCATCTTAGTGGAAGTAAAAAATGAAATTGTGCACTTTGAGATAGAGCTTATAAATTTCTTAATCTGTTTTCAATAGGCCAAATCCTGGGAAATCAATCGGTAGATCGTGTTGTGAAAGGACATTGGCATTTGGGGCTCCCAGTGAGAATTGCTGCATCATATTTAAAGTGATCCTGAGTGGAATTCACACCACAAATTTTCACTGACATTAGTACAAATGACATGGTGAGAGGTTGTCTGTAAAACTTAGCTTTTCTCTGGATTGGTCCCAGGAATAGTTTTTCCCAATCAAGCCTTTAACAAAAGCTTATTTATATTTAAACAAAATTTAAAATTCTGAGTCAAAAACTTATATCTGCTTCTCTTCACGACAGTGATTCAAGTTTAAAGAGTACTCAGTGGTTTCAGAGAATGGTCTTACAATGTCTAACTCAGGGCAGTCAGTACTTTCTAGCACATGTCCCTTCTTGCTCTTTTTTTTTTTGTAATCACAAATGAAGTTCAAAAGTACCTTATGGTATGATCACCATAATAGGAGTGAGTTTTTCCATGAAACATGGTCTTAATTACTGAAATACCACACACAGGATCTTGATAGTTCATAAAGTAACAGAAGTGTTAGAGCTTATGCAAAGATGTGATAACAACGTGTACACTTTCTGTTCCTGTCCTCAGTGATTCAGTATTTCACTGCTGTAACGCAAGTCTGAGCTAGTATTAAAAGTAAGTTTTAAGTACCAATACTTGTCCATTAATTCAAGTCTGATTGTCAGCATACACTGTTTTCTATTATTCAGTCTGTCAAAACTATTCTGGTCAGAAGATCCTGATGGAAGAGGAGGAAATATGAATCTGGAAGACTGCCAAAAAAAGCAAAACTATCAAGGAAAAAGAGAATAAAGAGATCTTGCCTTTTTAAAATTGTTTAAAATTTTTTTTAATATTAATTTTTATTACTGATTGATTTGGTATAAGTGCAAGATGTTGAAAAAAACAATTTTTGGTCCTCAGGAAAAAAGATACTTTTCTCTTAGAACTGACATCATAGTCCTGGCATGTCTGACTTGTGTTTACTCAAGTACACGGGGAAATTATTATGTTCTAATAAAAAGTATCAAAGGTGGAACTCAACTTCAAATTAATTAAAATGTGATTCTATAGAGGAGTCCAAACTCCTGTATCCTGGCTTTCCTATTTTAATATAATTTTAGTTTCTTTTTTAGTTGCACCTTTTTTTTTGAAGCATTGGAGCTGATACTCTATGAAAAAATAGTGTTCCTCTTTGGTGTCGATTGAATCATCATGACAAATATCTGAAGGTACAAATTTGAGAAACCCAGTGTCTATGCAGTGGATGCCTAGCGGGCAAGGTGCTCAAGCCAGTTTTGGGCAGAGGGCTTAAACCTCACTGCCATATTACTTTGCCTTGTTGAAGCACAGCCTGAGGAAGGTCTTTACTGCAATATCTGTACTACACTGTTGGTGAGGGCTGCTCTCAGAGAAAAGAAAGCTGTTGGAAAAACATCTGGAAAAATAGCTCCCTGTCAGACAGTGTAACAGGCTAGCTGGAGTCAGCTGAAAAAGGCACCCTGTGCTGCAGCTCCTGGTACCAGCTGCCGAGCGGCACAGCAAAGCAGAGGAGTGCATTAAAGAGAGGTTTTCTGAAATAAATGTAGAGAAAGTGAGTGATGTCGTCTTCTATATAAGCATTTTATAGTTTAAGTGAAGCTGAATCACTGATGTTTTCTCCTGGAGAGGAAAAGAATAACCTGGACACAGATAAGACCTTTGACTGCAATCACAATAAGTACTTGTGGTTTCTGCCCCTGGGGCTACAACAACAGCATCTGGTGTCTGAGGACAGCACTATGAGAGCACTTATGCTGTTGCCCTGCATGCAATGCTCAATCTAATGGCCACTCACATAGGGGAACATTTCAAGTGCCTGTACTCCTCCACATTTTAAAAACGGGCAGGAAACATTCATTTTATGTTTGCTGTTAAGTTTAATGATTTGTGAAATCAACAGACACAAAAATCATCCCCTTTTGCCAGGTATCAAGTTGAGATTACTCCTTTTTATATCCATTGCTTGCCCTTTTATCTGCTCCATTTGAGACTTTTCAAAAATGCACTTGGGTGTAATACCCTAAAACTCTTAAAGGAAATTGCTTTATCCAGTGCTTGAGGCGGGGCTGGAGAGCTGTTTCTGATCTACAAATACTATAAAGTGACAAAATGAAGACTTAGCAGGGAATGCAATGAAGCTTTACAGAGCTCATGTTGGCAGCCTTTAGCTTTAGGCTAATGCATATTAGAGGAGGGGCTGCAATTGGTCAGCTGAGACCTTTTTTAAATGTAAATACAGACCAGCAACCTCCAGGTTTTGGAGTACTGAGAGCTTCGGTGTTGATTTGTTGTAAAGTAAGCAGATAACAGAAAATCATTATGAGATTATTCTGACATAGCCTTAAGTCAACATGCAAAAGGCTTTTTCTTTGCGTGTTTTGTTATGGTAATATTTACAATAATATATATTTACTATATAATTGCATATATTTTCATACATACCTTTCAGGTATTTAAGGACTGAAATCCTCTTTCAGCAATGGATCAATGAAGCAAGATCAAGTGTTTTGTCTAGGGTTAACTAGTCAGTTGGTGGCACAGGTAGAGGAAACTGCCATTCCTACTGTTAAGCTGGGATATTCACAGGGTCCTGTGAACCACTTTGTGAGCTGTGTTAATATGTGACTGGCTCAAAGTGCTGTTGTGTCAGGGGAGTTACTCAGGTATATGTCTAAATCCAGAGGCAAATTTTGTGTCCAGCTAGTCTGAAAATAACTCATTGCAATCTGTTTTTAGAGTACATATAAATCAACAGGTCTTGCTTGCCTGCATCTCTCCTGAAGCTCCTGGTTTTATGGCAGTATTTCCTGTACAAAGATAACTGAGTATAACTCTTAAAATCCCCTTCTTCCACTAACCTAACTTCCTCACTAAAGCACAGTCTGAACAAAATTCTGTCTTCTCAGAAAGCATTAGACAGAATTAAACATCATCATAAGTAAATGAAAAATCATCCAAGTGATTCCTAAAGGATGTGCCACACATTCTTAGTAAGTTGTAAGCTTTCTATTTAAAAAAAAAAAAGCAGTGCTCTTTTTTCTTTGCTTTTCAGTGTTTTTTCATGTCATTTCCCCTTACCAAAATAGAAAGGTCTCATGGATTTTGAACCATTTGCAATGGATTTCAATAGAAGGGCACAGATTTAATTCTATGCCTTACTGCTCTGAAACTTCATCCTGGTAATAAATGCATCCTGGTAAATAAAATGGATTAGGAACAACATTTTGGCTCTCAGGGTAACTAGCTGGCACAGCTTGTATCCTGATACCTAAACTTCCTTCCCACCCAAAGCAGGGTGTCTCTTTGAAACTCCCTTTGTCCTATTCTGTGATCAAATCTATACCTAGGTGTTGTCTGGGAGCATGAAAGCTGATTGAGTGCTCCTCTAAGTGGGAACCAGCTGCAGCTGAGCTTGTGCTCAGGCCCTCTTTAGGGGGCTGTTACAGCTCTAGCATATGTGTACTTAAACACAAGAGGTGTTAGGTTCACACTTATTCAAGCCGTCAGAAGATTTGGTGAACTATGTTCAATTGGAGGAGTTAGGAATATTATACTGCCCTTTCACTTGAAGAGAGTTACTAACTCTTAGTGGATGCTAAGACTTTTCAGAACATATTGGTCCTTCTGTTAGTTGAGGACTGTCGTACAAAGTGAAGTATCCAATGTTTTGATTATTCCTGTTTCAGCCAAGTTTTGGGAGAGAAGTTTTCCAATTCCTTTTATCATCTGATTTGACTTGATATTTTATATTTGATTTGACTCCAGATACGTATTTTCTTTTCTCTAACTGTATTATTTTAGTCCTTGTCATATTTTCTTCATCCTGTTGTGGCTTTACCTTGGATGGATTCCGGGTGCCCACCAAAACCACTCTATAACTCCTCAGCTGGGCAAGGGAGAGAAAATGTAAAGAAGGGCTTGAAATAGAGAGATCACTCCACAATTACTGTCACAGAAGAAACAGTCCCCACTTGGGGAAATTAACTTAGTTTATTGCCAATCAAATCAGAGTAGGATAATGAGAAATAAAACTTAAAGACACCTTCCCCTCACCCTTCTCTTCTTCCCCATCTCAACTTAGCTCCTGATTTTCCCTACCTAATCCCCCTCAGCACTGCAGGGGAATGGGGGCTGCTGTCTGTTCATCACATGCTGTCTGTGCCCCTTGGGGTCACAAGTTCTGCCAGCAAACTGCTCCAGCATGGGTTTTTCTCTCCACAGGAACACAGGTCCTGCCAGGAGTGGGCTTCCCTTGGGCTTGCAGCCTCCTTTGGGCATCCACTTGCTCTGACATGGGGTCCTACTTGGGCTGCAGGTGGATCTCTGCTCCACCACAAACCTCCATGGGTTGCACTGGGGAATCTGCTCTGGTGCCTGAAGCACCTCCTGCTTCTTCTTCTTCTTCCCTGACTTTGGTGTCTGCAGAGCTGATTCTCTTACCCATTGTCAATTTTCTCTCTAGATGCTGCTGCACAGGTTTGTTTTCCTTGTTCTTAACTATATTATTGCAGAGGTATTACCCGCTGCTGATGGGTTCAGCCTTGTCCAGTGGCAGGTTCACCTTGGAGCTGGCTGGCATTGGCTCTGTTGGACATGGGGGAAGTTTCTGGGAGCTCCTCACAGAAGCCAGCCCTGTAACCACCCTGCTGCCAAAGCCTGGACGCCAATACACCTATCTTAAATTTGACAATTTTCTAATGTTTATCCTTCAAATGCTTGAATGCAATGAACTTGCATATAGAAATGAATCTAATATTTCACTGCAGTATTAACTGTTAAAATAAAGGCTTCATTAAAAATAATTATCAGAAGTTTTGGCCTCTAGAAACCATAGCCAAAGGTATAGTAACTTATTTAACTTTATTCTTGTGCCTGACTATATACTTTCCATTCATTATAGTATCATAAATCTAATGTTAACACTACTAAAATCATGTTCATGCTTTATACAAAGTTCTTTGTTAATTGAAACATACATATTATTAGTAAATGACTCTTAAAAGTACCTCAGGTGCAGAACACCATTCAGGCATATTTATTTCAGAAAGAATACAGCAATCTCTCCTCACAGTATGTAATTCGACCTTGTCCAAGTTAATTTTTGAGAGATTTAAAGTAAACAGAGATCTCTTTCAAAATTTTTTGCCATATTTTTATGCTAGTCAAACAATTATGGCAGAGAAATGAAATAATGTCTTTCAAATGGTGAAAAATGTTTTTTTTCAGTGATGAAAAAAACAAACCCCTTTTTCACTCTGAAAAAGGAACCTTTTATTTTGCAGTAGGGAATCCAGGATTAAAGAAAAATATTACATATATATAAACAAGTCAGAACTAGAACAGGTGTGAGCCATAAGTGGGACAGTCAATGTTTGAGATCTATCTTTTCAGGAGTTCACAGTCTTTTTTACTGTAACCACGGTAACTGAGAGATGGAAATTGTCACTAATCCTGCAGTGTACCAGACAAAATTCCCCAGACAAAGCCAGGCAGTATATTTATTTGGGCTTAATAACCAAAGGACTAATGTGATTTCAGCAGATGCCTTAGTAGGATGAGATGTCTAGTTGTCATTTCTTACATGTCTTTTTGATGTAATAAATACTTTGGTATGCAACACATTAATTCAGAGCAGACTAAGGTAGTGAAATATTTCATAGCATCGTGGTAACATTAATGTTGGAAAAGACCTCTGAGGTCATCGGGTACAACCATTAAACTAACACTGCCAGGTCCAGCACCAAGCCATGTCCCTAAGCACCACATTTACTTCAATGATAATAGGAAGTTAGATCCCATTGCAGCAGATCCTGTTCACCATCACTGGCAGCTCAGAATTCAATTTCAAACCACACCAGCAAATCCCAAAATTTTATTGTGCATCTCCAGTTCTCCATGATTCTGAGTCTTCATTTTTGTATGGTTAACAATCACAAAATTCCTGAAAAAAATGTACTGCCTTTTTCTTCAAATAGTGGAAATGGGCAAACCAGTCTTTGGGAACACAGAGCAGAGCACTTCATCATGTTATCAGTCTTGTTGACTTCAATGAAACTTCCAGTGCTACTGAACATCCTTAGAATGCAAAATATTTAGAAGATATAACAAGTGGAACTGCTAATGAGATTGTTTAATTTCACAGCACTGTTCATGGAGAAGCAGCAACAGGGTTTGGTAGCATAGTGCCCTGTTGGGAGGAGGCCATGGTGAGAGGGGACACAGGAAGAAAAAAGTTAATGGACCTATCAGGAGAAAAGGGTGGCAAAGTAGAGGAGTGATGTGGAAGGGAATGGTGCTGGGATCACAGCTGGAGACCCTCACACTGCGGCAAGAACCCCCTGAAGGGATGGAGAGTCCTGCACCAGGGCAGAGGAGCAGTAAGAGCCAAGGAGCAGTGGAAGGAAAACAGCAAGAAGTAAAGGGCAGAAGAAATTGACACTGACCCTGAGATCCTGTGCCCCCCAACACTGCTCTGAAAGGTTTGGCAAAACAGAGGAAGGTGAGACTGGGAAGGTGGGAAGAGAGATGCTGGTCTTAAGTTGAGTCTGAAGAAGGGGGAGGCAAAGTTATTATTGACTTAATTATTGGCTATTTTTTTTCAATACCAGCATCAGTAATTAGAATTTAATGTTAAAAATTGTCAGTTACTTGAGTTAAATTCTCCGAGTCAGGAGTCTTCTTCCTTCAACACACAGTTATATATGCAATTTCATGCTGTGTAGTAACTGATCATGCTTTCTAATGGGATATATGTATTTATTTATATGGAGGAAGCAGAGTGAACTGGGGCATCTATGAGAGACAGTGCCATAATATGAACGAGTGCACATTGCTAGAACAGGTGGAAAAAAATGGCTGGAAGTGGTTGCTCCAAGAGCTGATAACTACTTTTTAAGTTCAGAGGGCTGGTGCCAATTGCTGATTTTGTTTCTGCTTGTATTATGTTCAACTTCTCTCCAACAACACTTATGTCATCTGCTGTTGTATTTTATTCTAGACCTCTCTTGATTGTTAGATCACCATCCTGTGGAAGAACTGTATTGCTGGGCTGCAGCATGGACTATTGTTCCATATGGAATATTAGCTGCAAGTACTGCAGAGGCTGTTGCAGGAGGTTTGAATCTCAGAGGTGACAACCCTTCTGGACATTACATTGTCCAGCTGAACTCCCTGTGTTTGGTTTCTTGCTCCGGAAAATGTTCTTGGCTGTAGAGCAGTGTCACAGTCCTGTCCTTATTCTGCAGCCTCACCTCACCCTGGATACATCTGAACAGTGGGTCACATTGCCCTGGTAAATCCATTGCCTGGGAGACATGGCTGTGGAACACAAAAAAGATTGTTTTCACATTCGTATGGGAGAGAGACACTGGTGTCACATGCATATGGAAGCCACTTTCAGCTAAGCTGGTGTGTAGGAGACATTATTGGTTTTATTATCATGTTCACTGCATGAGACTTGGCAGTATGAATCCACATGAATGTCAGATAGACAAATGAGAGAATAAAGTACGTGAGAACAGTGAGTTTAAAAGAATGTGACCACACAGGTCTGTCTTGTTGAAAGATAGCATTTTTAATGATGAATGTGATCATATTTGGAAAAACAAATTCCAGTAAACTGCTAATAATTTTAAACTAATAATAATTTTTCTGTACCTTATTTATTTCCTCCATCCTTCTCTTCTTCCTTTTCCCACTGATTTAAAGGGAAATGGTATCTAAAAGAGGGCAAATACTGTAATATAAGCTGTTATTAATAAAAATCTTTTTTCTAGAACAATTTTTACTCAGAGTTATTACATGTTCATTTATCACAGACTGAATGGTTGGAACTTTATTTATTTGTGTACAGTTACTAAGGTTTTGAAAAATAACGGAAAATCCCCAAGAAGTCTCCAATTTATCCTGCCTAAAGCAATTTTATGTGACTGTGGGGGCTGTTTCTTGTGAAAACTGCACCTGTACCATATTCTCAGGATACCGTTTTCTCAGCGAAGGAGGAAGGGGAACTCTGTATGCTGGCAGATTTCCCAGTGTACTTGTGGAGGTAGTCTGGAAGGGAGAATGGCAATCTGCTCAGCAGGGATGTAGGAGGTGTTTATAAGCAAAAGCAACACTTTCAGACTCCAGTGGCAGAGGAACATATGTAGGGAGGAGAAATTCAAAAG
The DNA here is from genome assembly GCA_013396875.1 of Vireo altiloquus. Lineage (NCBI taxonomy): Eukaryota > Metazoa > Chordata > Aves > Passeriformes > Vireonidae > Vireo > Vireo altiloquus. The sequence continues at coordinate 64,773 of VZRF01028485.1, forward strand.
GCAGCTGTTCCATGGATTGCAAATGCCTCGGTTTTGTGGCTGTGGGGTGCACGACCAAAGGTGTTACTGCCTAGGGGAGAATGGGGAAAGAAAGGTGGTCTGTGAAAATAGGTTTAAGTATTACAACTCTGCAGAGTTGATCCCTGTGTTTGGTGTCCTTGAGATGGGATAGTTCATTGACTTCTTGGTTTACCTAGGTCTTTTAAGGCAGGCTTTGAAATCCACTGCTACTTTTTATCCAGTGACTTCCCAAGTAATTTATGTTCAGCCTTCAAAGGAATTAGATAGATAAGATGGATAGATAGATAGATAGATAAATAGATGCCTACCTAATTCCCCAGGAATCTGTCCTTCAACATCTGGGGACAGACACAATGTCTGTGGGAGCTGGAATCTGATTCTCTTTTACCTTGCTCAGAGCCTAAGCAGCTGCAGGATGCTTGTGGCTTAATCCAATTATTTAAGAAAGCAACCACATATCAGCTTTTCTATAAGCACTTATGCCCTTTAGACAGGCGGCACCAGGAGCCTTATAAAAATTGTCTGAGGATGACACAGTATTGCTGCTAAGGCAGGTGGAATGTATGTCACTGGCAGGGCTCTGCAGCCCATTTCCAAGTGCATCATGTCAGAATGAGACCAAAGACTAGAAAAACTGGCTTGAGAGCTCTGCTCAGTGTACACTACAGACCTATTTGGTTTTCCATCTGTACAGTGGAGATGGTGCTCCTTCCCTGGGGCACAGGGAGATGAGGAGAAATGCATTCAATTCTGAGCTGCTCAGATAGAACAGTAATAGGGCAATAAAAGAAGGAGAAATGGCATTCTGGAACTGCACAGTTATTATTGCATTATGCTGGTCAGGGCAAGGGTTGTCTCCAAAAATGCCGAGCATATTTTGAACAGCATAGATAATAAGTAATAAAGAGAATTAAAACTGAAGGATATATAAGAGGAGTGTAGAACAGAACAAGGAGATGGTGGAGGATGAAGGGAGCCCGCTTACTGTCAACTTTGATATATTACAATTTAGGTATGGTACATTTCCCTGGGCTTTTCTTTGCTTTAAAACATAGATTGCTCTCTGACTGCTTTGTACAGAAATTGAAATCCACTCAGCAAATGAATACCTCCCCATACTCTCCCAAGCCAAGAGGAAAAGCTTCAAACATCTGCATTGATAGAGAGAAAAATGGAAATGGCAGTGTTTAACTCACAAGGGTATTATGGAGATAAATTAATTCATTTATTTGAGTGAGAAAGTATCACAGAAAAATACAAATAAATGCATCAGCATGAGGTTTTCTGCTTGTTACCATTTCTTTACCATTTCTTATACAGTTTGTAAAAAGTAGCATCTCAAAACTTTAAGAACTCTGAATATAAAAATTTAACATCTCTTTGAAAAATTTTCCCAAAGAACATGGGTATACTATGTCTGAAGGACAAATTGACATTTATTATGTCAACTGGGCTAGCACACAAGTGGTAAAGCAAACAGCAGCATAAAATTGTAATACTGATCTTTCTGGTCTCCAGTCTCCTTATAAAAGTACAGGAAATATGTTTCTGTATTAATAGTTTTGGAGTGCCAGCAGATATTCACATGGAGACAGAAAAGGAAAACACTACTATCATTTTTATTGCAGGAGGAAACAATAACTCCGTACAGGAAAAAATCAGGATCCAAATATGTAATTAATGTTACAGATACAACAGAGAGATTGCCTGATTTTAGTAACCTCAGCAGGATTTGCTATTTAGTAGCGATATGAAATTAAATTCAGCTTGCGAGAAAAAATAGTATTCACAGAGAAACACTTAAATTTTTCTATTGTTTTTGCTAGTTATAACTTATGTGTTCAATACCTGTGCAGCATATACAGAAGGCATATATTTCAGTTTACTTACACATTACTAGGGCTTTAGCTTGGCTCAGTGCCGGAAAGTGTGAGTTTTAGTGTGCAAGTAAGGACTAAGTGCTTGTGTTTTTAAATACTCCTGAGACATGTTAAAATATATCCTCTCCTATTACAGACAGTGTGGATCAGGGAGTGCTCTAAGTACTGAGTTAAGGCTGAACAGAGAACACTTGGGGTGATAAATAAAAGTATCACACATTTAATGTGGTAGTCATGTAATGGATGTCATGGTTAACTTACAGTGTGTGCTCAGGATACCTTTCTATTTTGATACTGCCTATGGTCTGTTTTCTGCAACCAGAAAAATGCTTAGGTCCCAGCTGACAAAATACAAAGTTATGTAAACTTATCTTTGATGTAAATTAGATATTTTGATTTAAGCAGATGTTTTGAGATGGAAATATCTTCTTGTGACAGAGATTGAAGTGTGCTTTTAACAGAACATCATTCCAAAATAAATACTTTTGCTTGGGGATATTTCCTGGTCAAATAGCTTAAAAATGACTTTATATTTTTATGGTGCATACTTTTTCACTGTTAAGACTGAAACAAAAGCATCAGAACATGGAAATGGTAGTATTTTAATGAAAAATGTTTTAGTCTGAAAGTAGCAGAAGAGTGTATCATCATTACTATCAACAAAGCAGAAACATTAATGTGCTTTCTTTTGGAAATAAATGTCACATACAGCATTACCGTTTAGAATATACACTCCTTGAAAATCTATACTTATAAATTTCCCTAGAAATTTTGCAGTTTTCCAAAAAGCACTCTGTGTATTTCAAAAATCCCTATTGATACCACATTATCTTCCATCTGGCTACTGCATCTTATTGCAAAATCCTGGGTTTACATAATTTCTTCCTTCTGATGACGGCAACTTATTTCTTGAGTTGTCATCCAGAACTCTCATCCCGTTTTATAACACATGGGTCTCGCTGGTTACTGATTAAGTGCTCATCTGATGGGTGCTAATAGGCACATTTGGTGTTTCAGTTGTGAACGCCAGTGAAGGGAGCAGTTGACTGGATGAAACTGAGGGTGGTGTGTAGCTATATATCACAGGTCTGCCACAGCAGTGCCTAAGAACTGTTGCCATTGCCCTTTAATATATTTTAAGAGGTGACCAAGGGGTTAGAACAATAAACTCTTACCACCAGAGACAAGATGAAGTAGTTACTGAAAGCACAGTTCTTTGTCCCTCTCTCTCACCCCCTCCCCTCCCATTTCTCCGTTCCCTGTGGCCATGTCATGTTACATACAAGCATAGCAATTAGCAAGCTATCTTCAGAGTGAGAAGAAACAACAGAAGTGAGAGGGGAATGGACAGGTGGTGTGTGAAAGCATGTGTGCTCAAGCCATTCATTATCTCGAGTGCAGTATTAATTTGTAAATGTTAAATAACAGCCCAATCCTGCGGTATTTCCGAAGACTGCTGGAACTGTCAAATGCTGATCAGCATTTAAAAGAACTCCCTGCCATCAGAGGCTCCAAATGTTGCACGTGTCTCTTCAGCCCTTAGAGTCTCTTTACTTTACTCTTCCGTCTCACAAGTGTCTTAAAATGAAAGTGTTGTATTCCCAGCCTCCTCGTGTTGGCTCTACCATTATCTGACTAAAGGGGATGGAAAGAACGTTCTGGGTTTCATTTTGACTGGATCAGCTCCTCCAAGCAGCTGACTTGATTAATTTTAATGAGAAGGAGCATTTAACAAGGTGTGCCTGTGATTAAAGGGGAAAGCAGTGCTGCAGCATTTTCGATCTAGGGGGATTTAAACTGGACTGTACCTGTGTACAGCCCCAGAGCTGAAGGTTTTACTCCAGCTGGCAGCTCAGCCCCATGCAGCCACTCGCTCACTTCTTGCCTGCTCCCATTGGGGAAGAGAAGCCGAAGGGTAGAAGCGAGACAACTTGTGGGCTGAGATAAAGAGCATTTAATAGGGAAAGCAAAAGCTGCGCACTCAAGCAGTGCAAAACAAGGAGTTAATTCACCACTTTCCATGGGCAGCCAAGTGTTCAGCCATTCCCAGTAAGGCAGGGTTCCATGACACGTACTGGTGACTCAGAAAGACAAAACACCACAACCTGGGTCCGCCCCTCCTTTTTCTCCCCCCTGCCTTTATATCCTGAGCATGACAACATATAGAATGGGATATCCCTTTGCTCTCTTCAGGTCAGTTCTCCTGGCTGTGTCCACACCAAGTGAGGCTGATATTCAAGAGGCAAATTTTGTTTGTATGTTATGTCTCTTCAGAAAAAAGCATGAAAATAAATTTTCATATTTCACCTTGTTTCGTGAACAGTGAATTCTCCTAATGAGTGTTTCAGGTCTTGTTTAAAATTGGGATACTTATGTAGTAATTCCAATCCACCAAACCGTCTCTAGGAACAGATTTTTCGCTCAATTTTCAGAATTTCTTTCAAAGGTGCTCAACAGGTAGCATGTAAAACAGAATGACCTGCTAGGTTTTGACAGTTGACTCAGATCAGGGGTGAAAACCAGGCCAGAGCAGCCCCAAGAAGTCAGGCTGTATGAACTCACTGTACAGACACACGACCAGGTAAATCCTCCAGCACTATCTTATCTCTTTGGGAGCAGTGTGGTTGCTCCCCAGGGCGCAGTCCATGTGGTCCTAAGCATCTGTATAATAGCTTAAGTGGATGAAAGAGGTATTCTTTTCCACTACAGTATTCAGAGCATGACTGGCTTTGTTGTAAACCAACTACAGGGTAAAATACACAGTGCAGTTAACTTTTACATACCCTGCCAGGTTTCACGAACAGTGTTTTACTGCTGAGATATATTTTGTAATTCCACGAGCCTCGTATCAGGTGAAAGACTGTACAATAGAAAAGTTGTAATAAAGACCAGTGATGGATTTTAGAGGATTACAATGCAGGATTTACAAGTAGGTGATTTATATGGCTTTATCACATCTGAGGCAGTAATTTTGTTTGCCAATACATTTCTCAGGCAAAAACTATTTTTCATTTTAATTTTCATTTTATAACAAATGTTATCATAAATGGCAAAAAAATAAAAAGAGAAAGACTTATCAGGATAATCTAATCTAACATAAAATGCAAATCTCCCTATGAGAAAATTTCTGATAAACTGACACACAAAGTCATTTTATCATTTGACAACTGACAGATATAAAAAGTTAGTAATTTTCTAAATGTCAAGAGCCAAAATATCTTTGTTACTGTTAGTGTTTCTAGGATTTTCAAGGAAATCATTAACGTTAAGTAAATATTTCTTCCTCGTGTCTTTTTTTTTAGGATTTGTCTGTCAGGAAATGGAAAAGAATTGAGAGAAAATTTGGCAATCATACATTTCCTGTCAGGTTCCCATTTTTATAGCTATTCCGCCAGAAAAATCTCAATCATGAAAAGTTTTTAAATTTACATTTAAAGGCTTGAGGGAGTGTTACATTTATATGTGTCTGAAGCTAAGATGTGCAGCCATACAAAGAATGGAGAAGCATCAGGCAAGACAAGTTTGAACTAGCACAAGCCAGATCATCTTTTAAACCTGAAGTACACATTTTACTTGTTACAGAAGTATCTTCAGGTTTCAGACAGGCCTTCAGGTCTGACATTGGAGAGTTCCTGAGGTTGAAATATTCAGACAGAATGAAGAACATTTTGGGAAGCCTAAGTATAGTGTGCTATTATCTGAGAACATTTTAATAAGGGAAAATTATGTTACTTTAGGACTTGTTTTGAAATAAAATTACATTTTTGAAGAAAGGTACATTAAGGAATATTTGTAAAAGCTGCATCTAAAGTTGTTTTGCTCAGAACAAAATTTCAAAGCCTACAAATCTCAAGCTTCAGTCACTTGGGGTTTCACTGCTGTGTAGGTGTTGCATAAACTGGTATGTCATGAGAAGCTTTGTTGCCCCAGGAACAACTGCAACTGACAGATGCTGGGAGGCCCAAATTACCAACCTAATTACCTGTGCAACATCTCCTCCACAGAGACCACCCAGCTGGGAAGGAGTGAAATGCACCTCTGTAGCTCTGGCAGCTCTGATCTCAGTATGGTATGGGCTCCCCATGTCTTCAGGCTGGAGCTCTAGAAATTAGGACTGCAAGTAAAGTATCCCCCAGCCCCCTTCTTCCATTGATCCTTTCCTGGCCACCCACTTCAAGCTGTTTGGGATTCTTTGTATTCCTTATGGAGAAATAATGTCTACCTTTCTATCACATCAAATTCTCTTCAGATATTATACTTCAGATACTGATGGTAGAAATCAATGTACAGCATTCAGTCAGTTTTAACATCAGTCTTTTGGCCATGAAAACTTTACCAAACTTTTATTTATGCTGTTCTTTTCCCACCCCTTCCTTCTTCTAGTGAACTTAAAGGGTAACAGAAAGATATCTGAAAATAAAACTTCCTAGAGAAGAAAGTGAAGACTTTAGTACTGATATATTATAATGAAAGGCTTTTAAAATAAACATGAAGTAACATTCTGAACTAACAGGTGAAAATTACTTTTTATTTTGAATTTTCAGAGTGGCAATATCGTCAAAATTAGTGTTAGAGAAGTTCAAATTTAGCTAGTCAAAATCTTTTGTCAAGGTATACTTTCTCTAAAGAAAAGAAAAATTCTAATCACTGTTGCTCATTTTATTTGTAAAATTCTTGCTGCTTTTCTTACCGGCTCCATCAGGTGCTCAGGGTCAGTCTGGCATGCTTGTATGTGACCAACAGCAATGAAGTTGCCCCAGATAAAGTGGAATCCATCTCACCCTTCAGTATCTCCAGGGGTTTAAAATGCATACAGGAATTAAATCTAATTTTAAAAAGTAAACATCTTTCAAGTGAGACATCTCACCTTTTGTGATACACTATTGAGAATGCAGTAGGTGTTCCTGGGGACCTATAGGAAGTCTTGTGGGGCAGCTATGAGATCTCTCATGGGCAGCGTAGGAGGAGGCAGTGGGGAGGTCCCAAACCTTTGGAAGATCAAACAGGTACATTAGGAGGTTCCTGAGGGCATGATTTTTTTCCATTTGTATATTTTTGAGAGAAGTTGATAGCAGGTTTCAGAGCAAGGCTGGAATTCATTATTTCATTTATTGCCTTGTTAGTTCATTGGCTCCATGTTGTACAGCCACACTAAGTTCTAAAGTTGATACATGGTTTATATACAACAGTTAAATTTGCACTTTTGCTCCAGACTATAAAAAAAGACACATGGAAATTGGACCCTGATGTTCTAAAATATAGTAATTAAAGATAACCTCAGTTATCCCACTCTATATATATTTTTTCCATACAGTTTCCTATCCTTCTTGATTGAATTTTGAATAAATTTTCCTGCTAAAAATGGGCAGTGCCTTAAGTGGGGACTTAAAAATAAAAATTCCTAAGCTTTAAAGAATGATTTTACAGTTTGGTTTGCTTTTTTTAAAACTGATGTAGTACCTAAGAAAACTTCTATTTCAACAGTATATTTTTCCCATAACATTTTAGAATATTTATACCTAATGTCATTACACATTGTAATTATGTAATTGCACATCTTAATTGCACATTCTCATTATTTCATCATGCATGCTACAACAATTAAGTATTTAGGTTTAATAGTACAAATTAGATCAAATTGTATGAATACATGACAATGGCATAAAAATGGCCTTAGAGAACAGAAAATACTTTAATCAAAATACAAGGAATGCCTTATGTGTGCAATCAGAGGAATGTGGAACACTGGACTAATCCTGTGCAATGATTACTGTGGACTCCTACACTCCACAAGTGCCATTCCCCATCCTCATGTTCCACTCAGGAGGAGAAGATAGAGAGAATCATGAGTAAATTTAAGCCCAGGAAGAAGAGAGTGGTGGGGGCAAAGTGTTTTTAAGATTTGGATTTGTTTTTCCAAAGTCAAGTCTGTTTTTCCCTTGACAGACAGTGGCGAGGAATCTCTCCTTGTCCTTACCTTGAATAATTTTTTCATTGTATTCCCTCTCCCCTGCCCAGCTGAGAGCAGTGATGGAGCAGATTTTTTGGGCGCCTGTTTTCCAGCCAGGATCAGCCCAGCTCATTAGTTTTTTAGCATAGTTGTCACCACAGAGTCTGTCTCATGAGCTTGTCCCAGCCTTTTAGCTAAGAACGTGCTTTAAGATCCAGTACTCTTGAGTTGGGTCCCATTTAGTGATGAGAGTATTCGTGGCCATCACATTTTACTTCTGTTAATGCAGCCTCATAGTGAGGCCTCAACACTCTGTCCAAACTGTTGAGTTCTGCCACACAAAGCCTGGCAAATTCAAACATATTTTGAAATTTAGAACCTGTCAGACATTTTCCTTTCTTTTACTGACCCTTCTTGACAAAGAGTAAAGGTTTCTCTGCTACATCTACATCTGAGCTCTTTGCAGAGAAAGCCTCACCTCACAAAAGCTTCACCTCACAAAAGCCTCTGGTTGCCCCACGTAGCAGAGGCTATACTCTGATTGTGGGCTTGCTCAATAGAGAGAGGGGCATATGGGCAAGCAAGAGGTGTGCAAACAATAAGACATCATTGTAACACTGAGCCATTGCACATTTTTTGCCAATATTTTCATGTTTCAGAAGACTTGAACTAAACTGATTCTCTCTTAAAATATCAAACAATTTTGCAACAAAAATTATCTGGTTGCAAAACCCTCATAGTTTGAACAGAAAATATTTGTCCTATTCTACTCAAATCACTTTATTTCATGAAAGTAGATTAAAAAAAAAAATATTTGATGTATTGTGACCATACTGAGAATTCCCTTATAAAGGGAATGTATTCCCTTCTCGGCCTTCAAAACTTCCTTTCCTAAGACAGCCAACTAAAGGAGTTGTTGCAAGGGCTTTAAAAACCCTCAATTTCTATCAGAAAATCACCAAAATGATATCTTTAATTTTTCAAGTGAATGCATACCTGTTCTTTGTAGCACAACAGAGAAGATGTCCTATTAGATAGAGGTGAAATTTATTTTGCTTTCTTTGTTTTCAAAAGAAGAGTTGCACTGGATAGGAGATTAAGAGGTCAGGGGATTTTTCCCATAGTAAATGCTTTCATTTTTCCTTCTAGAAATTCCTATAAAATCACAAATTATCTCGTATTTAGCTTTTTTTTTTTTAACCTAACCATGTATTTCATATTTTTAAAAAATAAAGTTGAGAAGAAATACATTATTTTCACTGTGTTGTAATCATATCTGTTATAACATTTTTTCCAATTCTTCCTTTTGCGCACCTGCAAGAATGAAAATGGTTGGTTCTTTACTCCCTGTTCTTCTGTCTGGAATAAAAAAATATGCCAAATATATCTCTGTTGTAAGTCCTTTGGAGACAATGAAATTGCAAAGGGTTTGAATGTTACTCATTGTGTGCAACCTGTAACCTCATTTTCAGCAGGATAGGGGTAGAGGTTTACTGTGCTTTTATTTAAAGCTACAGCATTCATTAAATTTCATGGCTTCTCCCTGTGGCTGTAAATAGAAGATGTACCTTATGAAATTTAATTCCTTTTACTGGCGCTTGTGTGATAAAGGTGTGGCTTCTAAATGAAAGTTTATCCTACATGGAAGGAGATTGAATTGAGTATATATAGGAGACGATTTCAGTTTTATGCTGAAACTGATCAACCTTACTGAAATAAAAATTAAAATAGTTATATATTCCACCAGAATTCTTTCATTAAAAAAGGAATTATCTTCTAGAACTAGCCTGTGAATGCAGGAAAGCCAAGCATGTGAAAATAAACTAGAGGTGCACAATGCATAAAATTAATTATTGTGATTAAGATTGTTAAATTAGGTCTGGCTTGGGTCCCTGGTTTTCTGATCGGTACAAAAGTAAGGAAATTATTTTTTTCTCCTATGAACTGACCTGATTAAATAACCTCAGGATAAATCTGTAAATGCCTGTGGATTTTCTCTTTTGAGCTATTGCAATTGCACTGTGCACTGTGAAGAGTGGAGTAAGTATTCCATATTGAGAGTAGCCTTTTTTTGTTCTTTTCTATCCTTCTTTTCTTTCTTCTACTATTGTATTTCTCATAAGTCCTGTGCGAAATTGACCCCTTTGCTAGCTGACATAACTCTTACTTCAGAGGTGTGAAGGTTTCAGTGAAGTTTACATTAGTCTCTTGGGAAAAAACCAAAACCATAATATCCTTAGAGCTATGCTATACTCACCTTTGTCAGTCATAATCCTTCTGTTCTTCCACTGCAGTTTTTTATAATTTTATTTTCTGCACAGCTACAAATATCCATATTTATGAAGTACTCATCACCATGGTATCCAAGTACACTTCAGTTTATTAAAAGGATTATGTGACGTGACTGCTTGTAATAGCAGGGGATTAGACATGATGACGCAGGTTCCTTCTAGTCTCCTGTTTCTATAAATTAATACCATAAAGAATTTCCCTAAAAATAGGTATCTCTTGGAAGGTCACTATATAACATTTAAAACAGCACCAGATTTGTTGCAAAGTACATCATGAGATGTCCAAGGACTCTGCCTTCCCTCTTCCAGGTGGGCTGTTAGCAGCAGGCAGGAAAACTCTGCAGGCTCGTGTTACACTTGAATGCCAGCTGCCTTGTCCTGGCTCAGGCAGTCCCAGAGTGGGGGAAAACGGGTTTTTTACCACTCAGGGAAGGACAAGGGATAATGGGTTTGAATTGAAAGAGGGTAAATTTTAATTATATATTAGGGAGAAGTTTATTTAGAGGATGTTGAGGGACTGGAACAGGTTGCCCAGAGAAGCTGTGGATGCCCCATCCCTGGAAGTGTTCAAGGCCGGGTTGGATGAGGCTTTGAGCAAGCTGGTGTGGTGAAAGGTGTCCCTGCCCATGGCCTTTGAGGTCCAACCAAAGTAACTCCATGATTCTATGATACAGACTATGCTGTGTATGATAATTTGTGTATAGTAAGTACTGTAGTATACACCTGGCCTAGCCAAAGGTCTCTGAAATGACTCTCACAAAGGAGGGTTGATAGGCTATACATATCTATGAATTAATCTTTCTGATTTTGTTACATTTTTCAGTGTTGTTTCAAAAGTCAAAGGTTATGTTATTAGCAAGTCATTCTGGATAGGTATTGTAGTGTAAATGTTTTGTTTTCCAAAATGTTCATTCACATTCTTGGGCCAGGCAACTAAGACATTTTAATTTGTATGGGATTGTGTTTGCCAAGCAGCCATTGACAGTAGAATTACAGTTCTGCTGATCCAAATAGGTTGTTATTGCAACTAACTTAAACTAGTAAATCCATATTTATATATCCAAATTACAACCATTCCGAGAGGAAGACTCTCTGCGTGTTGTAATATTAGGCTTATACTATTATACACTTCATGCATTTTTTAGAAACACTGAGAAATGGAGAGTCAAACAAAAATATACCAAGTAGATAATTTTAATAAATATTGCAACAGGGTGCTACATATGTTGTGTTCATCTCCTTGTACGATGGATCAGTGCAGGGCCAGTGCTGCATGAAGTGCAGCAAGTGTAAACACCTCTTCATCTGAGCTTCAGCTTCTTTGTTTTGCAAACACAGCTCTGGTTGAATCAGCAGGAGATGCTGAAACCTCAGAAAATTTAAGTACCACCAGTCTTTGGTCCCATTTCTTTAATAAAGTTTTTTGAAGTGACATGATACATAAGGCCTTGAAAGGCTTTTGTATATTAGGAACATGATTTCAGCTTGGTTACTATGTCCAAGTTAGCCTTAGATCTAGCTGGCTTAGAAGTGGCAAATAATGGCCTTTGCATGTGTTTGTTAATCAGGCAATCTTCAATCTGCTGAAACTGGTAGGACTGCTATTTAATTTGTGTTCCAATAAGTTAGTCAAGAACACCATTTCTAGCCAAGTATGCTTCCATGGAAGACTGTCACCTCCACAAACCCTTGCACTGAATATTAAATCCTACGATCAGGATTCAGATCAAGATTCCCCTACCAAGGCAGAGAATTGGTTTGCTCTGTTCCGACTAGAACCTGTAAGGAGAGGGAACATTTTTCAGTAACATACTTTTGTAAGACTTAGAAAGTTTAAAACACATTTTGAAATGGGAAAACTTTCACTTCATCCCTTAAAACAGTCTTGCTGTAGACAAAAAAACCCCAGCCCTAAATATTTATTGAGCTGTGGGTGTGGAAAATAAATTTTTTGGCTGTTAATTCGCTAGACCATTGTGGATATGGTATGATCACTAGTTTACTAACAGATGGACATCCTTTTAAAGCCAAGCTGTTTTATATTTTTACCATTTTAGTTTGGATGGAAACCAGCTTTTTTACCTTATGTTGTGCTTTTTATTTCTTATGTCAGAGTACAAAATCACTTCCAAAATGTGCTTCTGAAAATGAGAAACATTTCTGTAATCCATATGCACTTCTTCACCAGACCAATACTTGTCCTGGGTATTCCCCTGCTAGAACAGTAGCTCTGCCTGACCTCAGAGCCTCATTTCCTGTCCCATCCTCTCCCTGTATCAGTGGAATGTTGTTCAGTTGATTGAAGGCCAGGTACAACAGACTTAGGAGATGTCATGGCAGATGCCAGGCCTAGGGATATTTTGTCAGTCTTTTCTGTTTGTTCAAGTATTCTGCCATTCGTTGGTTTTGCCATCTGTCACACTTTGCCTGGTGACTCTCTTTGTTCTTACTGACTGTGTGGTAGGCTCTGCTGCCTATATTTGAATCACAGTTCCTGGACCAAGATCAGAGCTAACATCCAACATCATCGTTATTCACTCCTGTAAATGTAAATTTAAAATTTATGTAATATACAGTGTACTCTACGCATAAATGACTATATATAGATAGATAGATGTTTTCACTGGTTTCTTAGTAAAGAACTGCACCTCTGAATATGATACAATATACTATCCAGAGTATTCTAAAATTAAGTATATCATGGGTCTGTATGCCACTTCTTTATTGATTCCAAGGGCTAATGTCAAAACCTCCTTATTGTATAACTTTTCTTGAATTATTTCAAACAGAAGAGTATCAGTGGAGGCATAGTAAGTGATAAACAATAAGTTAACATTGCTTTTCCCTTTTCTTTTCCTCCAAAAAGCAAAATCTACAGTTTTTACTCAAAAGGAAGAGATTGATTGAAAGAGGAAAGCAGTGTGGCTAAAGAAAGATATGCTTAATTTTGGAATCCTTACGAAGGTAAAAAAACAAACTAAAACCAGTCTGAAGTAATTAAATTGAGTGAATTGGGCAAGATCTTACTGGCAAAAGTTATATAAAAAAGTGAGGAAAAGCCTTTAATTTTCAGAAGTACAGTACTAGTTACAGAGAAAGAAAGAAGAGTAAATAGAGACTGACTTGGCAAAATCACAATTACTGACATCAAAGGATAAAAAGTAGGTGAAAAATACAAACTAAGTCAAATTGTTAGGGATGTGTATAAGGATATTATAAAAGGATATATATATATAGGACAACTAGCAGGAGATATCAAGTGAAAAGGAAATAGTTATTTAACTCTATTGCCAGGAAAAGAGGTTTTGCGGAGGATCTGTTCCTTTTCACTGATGGTTGATGATGCTGAAAAGTAGCAGCGTTTAATGCTAGCTTTTTCTGTTGGTTTTTACAAAAATAAGTTAAAAGTTACATGGTGAAAAGCTCTTTAGTGCAATTATTACCATAAATTGTTGAAAGACCAAAACCACAGTATAGTGTGGATAGATGAAGCAGATATTTGCTTATCAACTCTTTGACAAGCTTCATCATTGGCTAGTTACAAAAAGAATAATGACTCTTACTGGTTATTTTGTGAAGGATAGCTGACAGAAGAGTGAAGGGGTGCATCATGTTATCTTTTTAAAATTAAAAATGAGAGTCAAGGAATCAGAGGTCAGGCAGGTTTTTTCTAGGAAAAAAAACCACCTTTGCAACAAATAACAAAACAAGCTTTTGTAAGTATTAGAAACATAAGAAAATTAATAGCAATTTTCAAAAATAAATTGAACCAACCAATCTTAGCTTCCTCTTGTAGTAGATTAATAGACCTTGTGAGCTGCTACTCCTAAGACTCTCACCTGGAATCGAATAGGGATTTTGTGCAACAAGACAAATAGAAATGTTAAGCAAGTCACACTAAGTTATGGCTGTCACCCTGCCTGACTGCCCAGTCATTAGAAATTCCTGTTGTTATTACAGTGACTCTTTTCATGGTATCTCATTGATGTGGGCTTCTTTCCAAGGTTACAGAAAATGGAGTTTCAACCCCAAATTTATGTTTTAGCTGGCATTCTGGCCAAGCACCACGTGAAGGGTATAAATTAAATAACTTTTCAAAACTGTTTAAAGATAATTGCAACAGAATATAAAATTATTTTGGAAATCCTTTCCTCCACTGCAAAGGGCAACATGGACATTCTGACAGGTCTTTAAAAATGCTTGCTATTAAATGGAAGCTGAATGTGGAATAATGGGTACAAAGAGATATAGATTATTTCTGTTTTATTCACTTGAGTGTGATATGATTGAGTCACTGGAGGGGAGCTGCAAAGGCCAGCTGAGACACAGGAGGTTTCTCAGGGCTGGCTAGCTGTCCTGGCCAGCTGCCCCCAGGTGCACACGAGCAAGGGAGCAGGGCAGACCCAGAGACCATGGCCACGCTGGACAGAGAGTGTGGAGCAGCAGCAGGTTCCTGGCGAGTGTCAGGCTGGGAGATCAGACCACAGGTCTGCATCAGGCCTGGTGAGGATAACCAGGGCCACACATAGACCCATCATCACTGAGGCCATTAAGAGTTAGTGCCCTCAAGGTGCTTCAGCTAGACCTTGCTGTTCCTGTAGGATTTATCTAAGCAAAGATGTGCAAAAGCTGCTGGTAGAAATGCCTGTGGTTCATGTCTACTTTAATATAAAACTTCAAGCCATTTTCTAAACAGTTTTATGATTTCTTTCTCTTTCTCACCTTACCTGTCATACTATTAAAACTTTTCTGTGCTGTGATTAGACTTATAGCCAACAGTGCCTGGGAAACCTGAAAATATTCAAGAATTGAGGATTAACTTTCATAATTTTCCAAGGCTCAGCAGTTTTTCAGAAGCAGCTACAGGTGGTTTACTATTGTTCTTCAGCTACTGCAGTTGTCTCATCAGTATTTGGTATCCCTTGAATAGACTTTGCACTGGCATAAGCCAGAAGTGCTTGCAGCTTCAGAACTGATGGAGCAGGAAGTATTAAGCTCCTCTACTAAATATATGCCTACTGGAAAATGCATCTGACATTCAGGATAAGAGCAAGTAATATCTTTTGAGCCTGTCTTATCAAACAGCTGGGACACCTGCTCCCAGGCACTAAGATTCTTTGTTTATTTTAACTTTTACAGTCTTTCTCTGCCCAAAAATTCTTTGATCAAAGACTCGGAAAATGTGTACACCATGTATCAAAATAGTACAAACCATAGTAAGGTCTTACTGGATTAAAACTAAAAATCCAGGCCAAAGTTTCTGATCTAAGTTTTCAAATGGACTGTGGTGCATATAGACAAAATGAGAAAGTTCAGTTTGTGTTAGAACTTTTGAGTTACTTTTGTAAACAAAGTTCTCCTTAGTGGCCTCAGGACCTCTAAAGGAGGCAGAGAACTTTAAAATGGAGGGAATAAAATAATTACTTAAAGAAGTCTTTGTTATTCTTAAAATAGTCTTTTGTTATTTTGTTAACAAAACAAATCTGTATTTGTTTTGTCATTTGTAACAGGTGCTTTTATGTGGTGGTGTGAAAAAGTTTTGATTGTTCCTCACTGTTAATTTGATTGAGAAAAGTTCTCGATTTCCCCCCAAGATTGTAATGGTTTGTTCCGTACCCCCTAAGTTGTCGCAAAGTTCTGTTACCCCGTTCTTCCCTCCCAAGGTTCCACCCAAAACCTCCGTTTATGGGCATGCCTCCTCCCCTATTCCAGACCCTTCCCTGTCTGTCACCCCANACTGGTGGATGATATTAGAAAAGTGCCTTTAAGGCATCTTGCTGGATTTTGCCTATAAATCCTTGAAAACATTTCCCTTATTGTTGCCAACTAATAATTTTTCTTCCACACAGAAGTCCTTTCATAAACACTACATAGAATTTAGCCCTTAGTAGCCCTCTTGCAGGCAAATAGAGTCAAACAGGTCAGTTTTCAAGTCACTAAATTTCTAGACTAAAGATTGTCATCTTCCAGGAGAGAACATATGACTTAGAAACATTTTAGGAGACTGTTCCTTTTTTTTTATTTTTTCGTTGGCAAAAACATGTCAGAAGTCAGTGTTCTGGCATCTATATTTCACACTTGGATAACCAGTTCTTATATCAGTATTTATTATCTAAACTATTAGATTTGTCAAGTTCCACTGCTGAAAGGACGTAAAAACTCTCACTGGCCATCACAGGCTGTGTGGTCTCTTCAGAATATTGAGCTCTACTGCTATCACATTATATTGGAAAATGCATTATTTTTAATTATTTCTTTGAGTTCTAGTTTACTATGCTACATTATGGACATCTATTTGGTTTGGAACTAGAGGAACTTTAAGGTCCCTATCCAAATAATTTTATGATTATATACTTAAATATATTTTATACAAGATGTATGTATAAAGTAAATAATCGACAGGGATTTACTTATCAATATGTTAGAAACTTTTCAGTAAAACATTTTTCAGCATTCTGGAATCTAGAATTAACATTCATAATTATCTTGATCTAAGTGAATTATATGAATTTGAAGGAAAATTGCTGCTTAATCAGAACGAAAGTCAAGTACTATTTATGGTAAAGGTTTATCAAATGGACAAATACATACTAGAAAAAGTGGAAAGGATTATAGGGAAGATTAATGATTAAAGGGAAGGATTCACAAGATTGAATCCAAGCTGATAGCTGTTGCAAACATTGTCCCTGCAGTACTGCTGGTATAAAGAGAAGCATAGTTGTACACGCCTCCAAATAACATTCAGTGGGCTTGTAATGTTCCTGATGTCTGGCCTTAAAATTGAGAAGACATCTTAAGCACCCTTTTTTCACAGTCTCTACAGATATTGGAATGTTTTAGTGGTGTTTCATTGACGTATTTTTGAGTATGGGATATGAAAAACAGGAAAAACTGAATGGGGGGTTCAGCAGTTCTTTATTATATTTTTACTTTCTTGAAGAAAAATTACAGGTGTTTTCTGCCTTAGGAAAAAAAACCCAACCAAACAATGAACTTCCTTGTTCTAATTAATCCTTTCACTGGAACTTGAGGGAGGTCTGTCTGTTAGAATATCAGTGTTTCCTCCACTTCACCAGGTTCTTAGGGCAGACAGCTCACTCTCTGTGGTTTTAGTGACTAAAACCAAGTAAAGGACAACGGCTGACTTTGTCCTTGTGTTACTCTCCAAACCCTTAATCAGGTGTTGCTTGGATCATTTTCCCTAAGGTCATTACAAACACAGCCAGGTAACATTGTGTGCATGACCACCTTTCAGAGACCCAGTTTTGGCAGGAACTGACTTGTTGTCTATGCTAAATATGTTTCAGTGCTGGAATACTTAAGGAAACAATCCTCTTCTGTTATAATCTGCTACTCTTGAGTAGTATGCAACATGGGAAACAAAAAATATTCAGGCAAAGGCAACTCATTGAATAAAACAGTTTACATTCTGGCATAGGCATAATCAGAGATCATAATCTTACAGAAAATTCATGAACTGTACAGAGAGGTTCTCTAAATAACCAGCTATCTGTTAATAAGGAAGAATGAAGGTCTTTGAACTGTGGACAGATGCATGCAATTAGAAACACGATCACATTATTTTTAATAATGGAATGCAAATCTACAGCAAGGGAACAGGTGCATAAATGTTACGGACCATTAAAACTTATCACAGGTGCATTATGAAGCATGTGGAGAAGCAAGTCAATTCATTCCCCAAAGACTGCAATAGGTTTGTTATAATATAGTAAGGAATATGGCAATATTTTTTGGAAAATAGATTTGCCCTAAGTAAGACTTTTCCTGCTGGATGTGCATGATTTTTCCTCCTTAACAGTACTAATATTTCAGTTTGCTGCACATTTTTTACTCAGACTGTGTTCTATATTAACATGTGCTATGTATGTATCTCGAGAATATGAATTATCAGTTAATATCTAACCAGCAGGTCTTACCTTTAGAGATGTGTCTCTGGGCCTAGCCCTGGCTTCCTGTGTGGTAACTCACTGTTAGACATAATTTTTCCAGCTCTCTTGGATGTTTGTGGATGACCTCTCAGTAGCTCATTTGGTTCATAGAGTAGGCTGGGAAATGTCATCCCCTTGTTTGGCAGTGATTGAGAAGACAGAGGAAAGGACACATATCTCCTGTGTGTCCTAACTTAGAGCAAGCAGATACAGCTGAAATTTCATCAGCTGTAATGGCAGACATGTTTTTGCTGCTCTTTGAGGATCCATATGGAAATAAAGTGTTACAGTAGGAGCACTTGCTTAAGTGCAATGTGAAGGTTTTTTTAAATGTGACACTAGGAGTCCTAGCCATTAGCATTTTGAGTGCTTCCTCTGCAGAGTAGCTTGGCCTGATTCTTTATTGCTTCAAATTGGCCTAATTCCGTAGGCAACAAAAAGATGGATTAACATTAGCAGCAATGAAGATCAGTTGCCGACTTGCAGCAGTACAATGCACGGTGAGCCTGGAGAGGAAATATCCCATGCACATATCCTTAACATAATTAGACAATCTGCATTTTTTTTAAGCTATTGCTGGCTCACTTAAAGTTCACTTGTGTATTTTTTGCCTATCTTATCTATCATAAGATTTTTGGTTATCTATCATAAGATAGATATTGGTGATTGATATAAGCAGCCAACGAGTAGGAATCTGCTCTGGCATATCTGCATCTCCTCTAGATAGGCTTACTTTTTAAAGATATACTTGCAGAGAAAGGAAATAGCTGCTTTCAAAAAGAAAAGAGCAAATGATTAATAAAATCAAGCTGAAAGATTAAAAGCTTTTTGGATCTCTAAAAACTCAATTTTGAAATTCAGTCTTGCTTAAGGAGCTTTAAGTAAGATTTGAAGTGGTACAGGGATATAGCCAGGCTCAAGAGATGTAAGCTATGCAATGAAGGACATATAAGTTGACATATAAGCTATGACAACTGAAGGAACCACCCAAGTAGCACAAGGAGACTTAAGAGGGGATACCTCCAACGAGTACAAGCACCCAAGGGTGTAACCAAGAGACAGGACTATTGGGGTCTCCATGTGCACCCCTACTGGGATACTGACACACTCAAACACTCCCGTAAAGTGTCTGTACACGAATGCACACAGTTTGGGAAACAAACAGGAGGAACCAGAGGTCTGTGTGCAGTCACAGGGCTTTTATCTCACTGCAGTTACAGAGATGTGGTGGGACAGCTCACATGACAGGAATGTGGTCATGAAGGGCTACAAGATGTTTAGGAGAGAATGACCAGGAAGGCATGGTGCTGGGGTTCCCCCTCTGGGTGATTCAACACCTGGAATGTATCGAGCTCTGTCCTGGGGGGGATGATGAGTGAGTTGAGGAAAAAAGGGCAGACTGGTACAGGTGACACTGTTGTGGATGTTTGCTACAGCCTGCCTCATCAGGAGGAGGGAGTGGATGAGGACTGGTACAGGCAGCTCGGAGCAGCCTCACAGCCACAGGCCCTGGTTCTGTGGGGGACATTAAACTGCCCCGACTTAGTCTAACCTGGCCAAGGATATCAAGGACAAAAAGAAAGGCTTCTTAAAATACATTAAAACCAAAAGGAAAACAAAGGGTATTTTGTTTTCAAAAACAAATTCAAAAACAAAACCTGTTACTAAATGGAGAGGGGACCCAGGTAGCAGAGAAGGCAGAGCTCCTGAATGCCTTCTTTGCACTGGTGTTCACTGACAAGAGCAATTCTCAGGATTCTCTGACCCGGCACACCAGGGTAAGGGAATGCTGAAAGTGCATTAGGAAGAGCATTGCCAACAGGTTGATAGAGTCCAGTTCTTGGCTTCTCAGTGCAAGAGTGACAGCGACATGGAACTCTTGGAGTAGGTCCAGTGGAGGGCTACAAAGATGATTAAGAGACTGGAACATCCCTCTGATGAGAAAAGGCTGAGTGAGCTGGGCCTATTCAGTCTCACGAAGCAGTGACTGAGAGGGTACCTTGTGAATGTCTGTCAGTGTCTGAAGGGAGGGTGTCAAGAGGATGGACCAAGCTCTTCTTGCCAAGCAACAGGACAAGAGGCAATGGCCAGAAACTGATGCACAGGAAGTTCCACCTGAACATGAGGAAGAACTTCAGTGCGCAGGGGACTGAGCACTGGAACAGATTGCCCAGAGATGTTGTGGAGTCTCCCTCACTGGAGATATTCAAGAACTCTCTGGACACAATCTTGTGCAATGTGCTCTGGAATGGTCCTGCTTGAGCAGGGAAGTTGGACCAGATGATCCACTGTAGTCCCTTCCAACCTGACCCATTCTGTCATTCTGTGAGTAACACAGTACATTTTTTGGAATTTCTTTCTGTATTAGTTGATACAGGAAATTAACAGTATTTAAGGGGGTTTTTTTCATAATGTCTAGCCATAGAGGTTGTGTAGCCCTAAAGTTGAAAGTTGAGCATGTAAATATACTATGTTCCACTCAAAGGAAACATGTATTTTTGTTCTGACAGAAAAAAATCAAACTCATGACAAAGTAAAACGAGAACAGTTTTAGTCAGAAATGTTCATCTGAAAACATTCTTTAACAAGAGGTATTTGTCCTGTCAAATATATTAGCTCCCTTCTTGGCTCCTGATGCAAGTTCCCCCTGTGGGATGCTCTGCACTGTGGCTAGGGTGATTCACTCTTGAGATGTCTTAGTATTAAGCAATTTGTCTCTGAGAAGGGTGCTTCTGGGGATTGTCCATTCCAGGGATCACTCCCACTATGCAGCAGGAAAAAGCTTGAGCTGGGCTTGGGTCCCTTCCCAGGACCGTGATATTTTTGTGAGCTTTGTGCTCTGACACATCCATAAGTAAATTTATTGCCAGTCTGAGGTTAGGCAGATTGTGCTTTCAGTGTGGCATTACAAAAAAAATTATTCAGTAGGTGTTGGCACAGACTTAGGCCTCTGAGCAAGTACCAGGGAAGTGAAGGAGCATCATAATCAGACAACTGGAAATTATTGCACCCTGGTTGAAATTTATTTGATTTTTTTGATATTATTTTTTATTATATATTGTTGGTTTTTGGCATTTGATGGATCAGATAATTTTCCTGATGTTTTCTGGAAAAAAAATTGTCCTGGTTTGCAAGTGTTTATAAGCTATAAGCGTTTAATTGATAATTCAAGAAAATGACATTTTCAGAGGAAATTTTCAGGTTAACAGTGATTATAGTTCCATGAACACGTTCCATATTCTTGAGAGCTTTTTTTCTGACACACTTAAATTTGCTGTTCTGTTGTTCCAATTAAATTTAATTGTTAAAAGTCATGATCATTGAGTGTGATGCCCATTAATTACATTAACATAGCATTCCAGACCACTCAAAATCATAGTCAAATTTGTTGTTTTAGAGAAGTTTGCAAACTTCAAATCTCTTAATCTAGGCCATACACAACTTGAGCAGAATAGAGCCCAAAACTACAATGATGCATTCTCTTGCCTCTGTTGAGAAGAGGGACTGCTGTTCCGGACTGCTGGTGGTGTTTTATTTTTAATATACATACTATTTATTTATTTAAAGGGCAGTAGCTTCATACTTTAAGTGCTGAGAGTTGAAGATCTAAAGCCCTTCTCATAAGTGTCAGTATGCCAGTGATATTTATTTCCCAAAAAAGGGAATAGTAAAGATTTATTCTTCATGGTCATGGCTAACCAGTTACTCAGAAACCTGGGGCTGTGAGCTGTGGACACAAAGGCTGCAGTCTGTCTTAACGACTGGAGGATGGACACCCTCGCTATAGTGATGGGAAATCCCTCAAAGTACTGCTCTTTCCTCAGCAGCATCACTTCAGACACTGCAGGGGAAGTCTGCCTCAGTCAGCTACTCCTCATCCATATTCAGGCACTGAGAGCACTGTATTGTCCTGTGCTGAAAAATCAATACTGTGAATACTGTGTGTGCTGAGCCTATTTGATCTCTATGGTTGTCATGGCTACGCTTCAAGGTATTGATTCATCCACAGGGATCTCAGGGTTGGATGGTCCTTGTATTGAGGCAGAAACCTTTTGTCCTGTGAAATCTAAGCACATTCTACAATGAACCCTGATGCACATACACTTAGACCACCAAAACTGGTTTGCTTTTTTTTTTTCCTTCATTCTCTTCTAGGGGTATTGGTGGAAGGAGCAATTTCTCAAATATTTCCTGCAAATTCCAGCAGATTCTATTACTGATGATATTGCAGACATGATAAAACGTACAGTGAAAATTATATGGCTAAAATGAAAGACACTCAAAATACTGCTGTTTTGCTTCATTGAGCACAGTGAATCATGCAGACTGGGTGTATTCACAGTGGCTGTTCCTTGGATCCTTTTGTTCATGTTTTGGATCTATCACGGTCAAAGTAAATAAATTGAAAAGACTGGAAAATTGGAAAGGACTTTAATTTACATTATAACTCTATATTAGAGACTGCCATTTCATATAATTTCATACAATTTATTCAGTATTTCATACTGTTTATTCAGTTTACTTTTTTGTAGATGTATAATTATGTGCCTAAGTGTATTTATAAAACAATAGGTCCAAAATTGCCTATGAGATATATATGCCCTAATTTTATCCAGAAATCATGGCACTCTATTTAGATACCTTTTTGTTTGTATTCATGAAAGTAACTGATCCATCTGTGCTTGCTATTGGCTTTGATTCCCTGGAACAAGAGTAACAATTTATGCAGTAATGTCTTAGCCAGTTTTACTGGCAGGGAGCTGATTAAAGCAATTGGTAAGGTAACACAACGAGACCAAAACACAAGTATTTGAGGTCCAAACCTACATCAAGTAATCTAATCTCCCATGGTCTTAGATAAATTATATTTTGTATATTAGCATTTCTGAAATCAAATTGTTACTGGATAAAAAGGTGAATCTAGCTGAAATTACTAAAGATTGTGGAAGGAAGATAGTCAAACTGTATCTTATATTTATAATCAAGTGTTAGATTCTATGAATATGCAGTGTTGCCTTATGTTACAGTGTAGATCTTTGTGTAAAAACACAAGTAGATAAATAATGGGAAACAGTGTTGGTCAGCCTATTAATAGAAGAGGTTTGTTCCTAGTGTGTTATGTTTTGAGAACACTGGGCTTCCGTACAAGGATGCAGGTACATGTTTTCAAAATGTTGGCTTGGGTTTGGGTGAAAGGGTGTCCTGGTAAAGGGAGAGATGCTGGTTTTATCCGCACCATAAAATTTATCAAGCGTGAAGCCCTTGCCTTGTGCAGAAATGGCTTTCTCAGTAAAATTTGTTTATTCATTTTACCCACTGAATGGGTAGAAGTAAATGAAAAATCCTGAGGAATAAAGGGAGAAGGTTGTCTCGGCCTTCTGCTTCCTCTCTGATTGCTGCTGAGCTTCTCTGAGGGACTGTTGTTTTATTTGACTCTGGCCTCCAGCTGAATCTCTCTCCAAGGTATGTCTTTCCTTCACTAAGGCTTGTCATACTGAAATTTATGGATTTTTTTTCTTCAGAGTGAGGTACTGAGGCCCCCTTGTAATTTCTGTCTATATTTCTGGTGTTAATAGCAGTAAACTTACCCAGTTTGTGTCATCTCTGCTAAGAAACAAGAAAAATACCTTCATGGGAAACCTACCAGGTTTCCTAAAATTTAAGCAGTTCCAAAGAATTTTGGATTGCATTTATGTGAGCCTATATTCCCTCCTGTTCCCTATTACATATGTTAGTTTTCCATCTGTGTTTTCATCCTTTGAAATCATTGATGGTGTATAAATATTGGAGATTCATGGAGGTTCTATACATATCTATACATGGAGGAATGTCTTGGAGTGACTTTATGATGTATCCAATATCATTTGCTATACATCCAGAAAATGAATCTTATGCCTTTCTGTGCCTTTAAACTGAGCCTGAGAGGGGGGAGAAGAAAAAAACAGCCAGAGGAACTTTTTCAAAGCAGTTCTGTGTTTCAAGGCCACTACTCCTCTCTGTTGTTCTGCTGCTGTGGGCAGTGATAGCTGCTGCTGCTGCAGAGAGGGAGGAAGCACCTTCCTTGCTTTCCAGCCAGCTCTCGGCTCTGTTTTCTTCGAAAGAAGAGAGACAGAGTTTTTGTTGGGACTTTAGTTTCTTCTTCTTCTGTTCTGGACTTGTTCAGAACACCAGAACATCAAAACCATACTGGGAGACCTTCCACTGGCCTGCAGGGTGTCCCCCACGCCGATCCAGCTCTGGGGAGGAGAGAGACCACACCCAAAAGGAATTTAAAACTCTTCCAGGTTTCTGTGAACCTGTGAACAGTGAGAGATTTTATTATTTAGCATTATTATTCTTTTCTTGTATGTTTGTTAAATAAATAGGTTTTTTTTCTCTTCACTTTCCTCCGAGGAAATATTTCTTTTCCCGAGCCTGGTGAGGGAGGGGTAACTACAACCTGCTTTCTATCAGGGGATATTCTCCTCTGAATTTGTCTCAAACTGGGACAAGGAAGTACTCTTAAAGATTTCTTTCTCTTTGGTTATCTTTGGATACAAGTTTTTGAGTAATGAATGGCGACTTAGATCTTAGGAAGGTGTTTCTAGAGAAAAAACTCTTCTGTTTCTGATGCCTGGAACAAGTTAACCTCTCTTTCTATCCACAACTGACGTTCTCCTTCCCTCCCTATAGTTTTCTGTACTTTCTAGTATTGTTTTCTAATAGGGTGGATACTATGTAATGTCTTCAGTTTTGACATCCCTTCTTATTTGGGTTTTCAAATTTCAATAATTTTCCATGAGACATTTTCAGTAAGAAGATGAAAACTGAGTACTTGTTATTGCCAAATGTGTGTTCCTGAAGGAATACAGACAGCTTCCTGCAATTCATCTCATCCTGAGTTGTGCTGTACTCTAAAATTACATGTTAAGGTCTTGGTTAACTCAGAAGAAAGGGACAACGTGCATTTCAAGCTGAGAGGCAGAGCACAGACTCTGGCAAAATACGGTATTCATGTATTCCTGAATATCTCATTTTAAATGGTCATAGAATCAGAATCTGGAGAGACACAGAGCCCTGAAGTTACCAGTTACATGTTATTGTCTGGTCTTTTGTGAGCATCTTGCCCAGCCAATGACCAGAACCAGATAGAAGCCTCTTCTGACTCAGTCAGCTGGACTGCTCTGCCTTGGTGTTGTGTATTGGCCTGGAGGCAGCACTGTGCCAGTGACTGCAAATGCAGCATCTATTGAATGGTCTAGATAAAGGAAAGTGGAAGCTTCAATATACTTCTTGGCCACATTGCCACAATTTAAATATATAACCGTGAAATCTGACTCCTGGGTAATGACTAATCTCTGTGGAGTCAAGAATTCGTCTTTATTTTGTAAAGAAAGATCAGGATCAAGTAATAAAGTAAAGTTTGGGAATAATCTTTTACTATTAACAATTCCTTCCTTTAGCTATGGACACATATTTCCGTCCATTGTTTTAAGCAATGTAAAAATATAATAAATAAACAATTTCTTATCTTTAGATCTTTTTTTAAAGGATATACTACACTGGTACATTCCTACAATAACAGTAAACAGCCCTAAAACGTTGCTTCTTCTTCTTTCATAAGATGAGGTGGAAAGCAGCACCAGAAAGTGGTTTTCAACTAGTGAAAGTAGAAAAAATATATGGTATATGGATTGGGTGGCTCCACTCTGGTTACTACAATCAGAGTAAGAGAAAAAAAGCAGATTTTCCATTTTAATGTATCTAAAGTCATGGAATTCTGTCAATAAAGGTATTATATAGGATATAATATGAACAAACTTAGATAGGAAAAGCCTAACCATCTTTTAGATTTTTTTTTTTTTAAATTTGAAACATATACTATCAAGAGAAAGCAAAAATAGTTATATTTCAGAGACTCATGTTCCACCTCTGGTTACTGCAGATAGTCTAGAAAGCTTTCTAGGTGTTCAGAAAAACCTGTAATTTGTTTTTTGTAGGAGCCTGGGATAATTCATTAATTTATGAACTGTTTAGGGTCTGAATTTCAGCAGTAATCTGCTTAGTAGATTTTCCTGTAGCTGATGCATTTTTAAACCCTGCAAAAAGAAGCTGTTGCAACCAGATAGCGGCCATTTCAACACAACTGCTACAAACTGAAATCCATCTGGAGAATAGCTTAAGTGCATGTTCTTTCTTGATTTATACTTATTTCACCAGAGTTAGTGCCTCTAAACACGTGTGTACACACATATGTACACTCCCCACAGTCCATTGTGTTTTTAAAAGTCAGAAAACATATACCATAGAAGTGAGATAACTCAGTTTTTGTGAGGTTAGGAGAAAAATCTACACTGAGAGGAAAATATAAATCTAGTTATTGAAAGATGAGATACATATTTTTTAGCCTTTCGCTTCTCAAGGATAATTCATTATATACTGAATACTCAAAGCGCCTGAGCATATTTAGTAGAAGTCCAATGAAATGTACAATGAATATCATTGGCAAATGTCATACCTAAGTGTAAAGACTGTAAGGAGCGAAGACTTCCCATGGGAAATCTTACCTATGGGACAAAAGGTGCAATTTTTAAATTTAATTCCTCCATGCTGTATTAGAAAGTGGATTCTAAAGCAGTGTGTTTGAACCAATCTAAAGCAGAGCAATATAACGAAATATCTAGTTCGATGACAAAATGTGCCTTTTTCTCATCAAACCCACCAAAACGTGTATTTTTGATAATCTATAGTTAAAATTCTTGCTAACGCCAGCAGGGTCTAAAGAAGAGAGAAATGACTGTGAGGAACAGCTGCAGCTCATTTCTTCAGTTTTCTTAACTTCAAAGAGAGATATTAGAGTACAATTCAAATAATTTACTACTCAAATAGTTCTTTTGCAATAAACATTTGATTATAAAGAACTAAGAGAGTATCTGTTAAATTGTTTTAAATAACTATGTCACTTAATCAAAATAGCTTCTAGAGTTAAGGTTTCCTTTAGGAAGGTTTCACAATTTGCATCTGCTGAATGATTTATATCCCTGACATTAGCTTAATATTATGGGGGAAAACACAGTTCAACCTCCAGTAGGCTGGCATGAGATGTGAAACTGTTCCAGGTTGAATTTTCCTTTTTAAATTTTTCATGAAATTCTCTCAGCAGGCCACTGTTCAGCTCTGAAAGGATTTTGAACCTAATAACCATAACTGCTTCAGTCGAACCATCAGGAAAAAAAAACAAAGGGGAAAAATCCGCTCCACTGGAAAACAAGCATTTCATCAAAATTCTCTTCCTGCTTTTACTGCAGCATAATAACACTGAATAGGTTTGGGGCCATCAATTGTAAAATTATCATTTTTCACCAAAGCAACATTATATTAAATGCTTAATTATTCATTACTAATGCTTGTCATGGTGAAAGATTGGTCCCAGCAATTTTTAAAGCAGTGGGCCTGGCTTTTCTTCCTTGAAGGTTAATGGCTGGGCCCCTTAATAGCTAAACGTATCACACCTCATATGTCAGAGCTTCGCTTTTTGCTTGCTCTCCTCTCTCTGCCTTAGTGACTAAACAGTGGCAGTGCTAAAGATTTGGTCGGGTCTGTTGCATGACTTTGTTTTGGTGTTTGCATTGGGATAAATTGTTCACCCTGGCAGTAAGGATGGGTGGTAGCAGAAGTGAGGTTGGGGACTTTGTAAGATATAATCATTCTTGGCTCGGCTGAATCATTCCTGTGGGGGCATTTTTAAAATGGTAGCACTTAGCTTTAAATGGAACAAGATGCACTGAGATTATGAGCAAATTATGCAACTTGCAGAAAGCTATTTACTCATTTGAAATTACATGCATGAAATATTGATGGTGAATTAATTACATGATGGCAATAAAAGTGGGCTGCATTCAGTCTTGCTAGGTACAAGGCCACAGGATCACAGCCTCAAGCTTTTTCTCTGTAAACCTCTGAATGTTTAAGGTTTGTATTTATCAGGCCAATTTCCATATAATCTCTAAATACAGGGTGAAGGTTGTTTGGAGATTTTAAAAACCTTAACAGCATCTAAAATCCCACATAACAGAGAGGTCATTCATTTCACGGACATGGAGAATGGTTTTATTTTTCCTATGGCTAGAAGAAATTTTTCCTTTTTTTTTTTT
>VZRF01028485.1:95383-393047 GCA_013396875.1 Vireo altiloquus
CCTTTCCTTTCCTTTCCTTTCCTTTCCTTTCCTTTCCTTTCCTTTCCTTTCCTGGGCTTATCTGTCCTCTTAGGTAACATTAAACATCGTATTTAGATAATACACATCCTTGCTAAATATCATGCTCTGAATGTTTAATTATTTTACATGTAGAGCATAATTAGCCATTTGTTTCCTAAACTATTTTGATTAGAGGTTTCAAATGAATAAGTAAATGGCATCAACACTACCCTGACAATTATTTTCTACACCACACATGAAACTAGTCAATATATTCTTATTTCATTCCACTTTTTAATATTGAAAATCTTGAGGAAAAAAAATCTGCTGTGTTAATTTCTTCTGGTAATTCACAGTGTTATCTCTTATGCTTCCTTACAGGAACTATGGAAAAAATATAAGACGTGACACAGAACTGTCAAACATCATGGGAATGAAACATTCAGATATTTGTCATTTTGCCCATATTGATCCACTCTTAGCCTGTTTGATACAATCTTTTTCTCTACAGGCAAATTGGGGTAGTACAGAAGAGTCAAAAGGGGCTGTAAATGGAAGTTGCATTTCCTGTATTTTTAATTTTCCATGGACGCGCAGGATAAATTGAAGTAATTCAAAATACTCAAGGCAAGCTAAATCATCACAGAGTGTAAGTTGCCATATCAGTTGATGTAAATCAGTTTAACTTTGGAGCATTTATTTCCTTCAGGACTTAATCTAGAATGTATGAAAAAACAGGATGGAGAGATGTATGTTTACATGAAAGCTGTGTTGTTATCCAAGATCTGATGACTGTATAAACAAAAAGGAA
Organism: Vireo altiloquus; assembly: GCA_013396875.1. Classification (NCBI taxonomy): domain Eukaryota; kingdom Metazoa; phylum Chordata; class Aves; order Passeriformes; family Vireonidae; genus Vireo; species Vireo altiloquus. Next base: position 96,195 of record VZRF01028485.1, read on the forward strand.
CAAAAGCCAACCCACTATGGGATGTAAATTGCATTTGAGAGAATCCTTAATAAATCTTTAAAATTAAAATTTAATGTTTCCTTAGAATTATTTTCCAAATCACAAAGCATTAATCATTCTTGGGGTTTTCATTTCTTTTGAAACTAACAATTTTTAATGCAAAATGAAGTAAATTATTTATTTGTAATATATATGATAGTATAAGAAAATGTTGGTATAATAGAAATAAAAAAAATTAAATGACCTATCACAAAGGAAGATTTTAAAATTTGTGATACCTGTACCTGAACACTGAGGGTTTAAAGCATCTTTCTGTTCTTAAGCTACTTGTGCTAAGCGCATTGCTGTTCAAGGAATTCTCTGTAACTCAGGTAACATGCAGACGTGTGCTCTGCAGTGTGAATACCAGACAGAACAAGACACTTTTTGTCTTTTAACGTAGTTCAGAGCACCTGGGGCTCTACCTTGTCCTGTTTAGTTCTGTGGATTTTCACATGGGGTCTGCACTCTGGGCAGGGCATGTGGCTGGAGGTCTGATTCATTCACTGCTTCTGCTTTCCTGTGAAGCACCCAGATGGCTTTTTTTAGTACTCATGGTGTGAACCTCAGGTACTGAATTAAGTACCCTGAAACACACTCTGTGCACCAGAGTATCCTCCTACCTGCTATGGGCATTTTTAAGCAATCCCAATAGCCTCCATTTATCTCTTTTGTCCTCACAATATGATCACAGAGCATGGTTAGAAACCTACACGAGTTTTTCATTAACGACAGGAGAATTTAGAATTTGTAGTGATTCTGGACTCAGGACAAGTATCAATTGCCTGCAAGGGAAAAGTGGTCATGAGGCACTTGAGTGCTCATTTTGCTTATGGGATCTCAATCCCAGATGCACAATAGAAGTAGCCTTCAATTCAAGCATGGGAAAACTTCAAAGGCAGCAGCTCTAACAAGGGAAATAATTGTACAAGTCATCTATTTCTTCTCTGTGTCAGATAATGCTGATTTTTTGTTGCTTCTGTGAGAGAATACCAGAAACATAATTTCCTTTCTGTTCAGACCATTTGCAATAAAGGACTAAGTGGTAGATATTTCTGTCAAGGCTGTGAGAGGACATGAGTTCATACAACAGCTTTGAATCACTAAATCATGCAGGCTTGTGTAATAAAGAAGTGGCAGAGAGGTTTTAGCCTGAGGTCCTACAATTTTGAATAAAGAAAGACAGGCATACAAGATGCTCAGAAAAAAACATGTCTTTTGTTAATTCTTAGGATTTTTAACAAAAATACAGTAATTTTTAAATGTTTTTGTTAGAAGCTCAATTATTGTACAAAGCACCCCAGAGATCTTTAGTTTTTGTAGAAGTGACTTTAATTCCCTCTCTGTTTTGGAAGAAAGCTCAAAAAAAATCAAGAGGATGCTGTCAGATTCACAAAAACATAGATATGTAGAAGGTTTTAATGCTTTTAAATGTTAAAAAGTTTACATATCATCTTTCAAGTCCACATCATTCTTTCTTGTATTCACAATCTGTGAAAGTTCAGGATAACAAATCTAGGCTCAGCAGGCACTGATTATGTGATCAGGCTCCAGGCTGAAGTTCTGGCTAGATACTGCCAATCCTAAGCTTCCTGGTTGATGGTTTTAACTTTTCATGCCCCACACACCTGACCTCATGTCAATCATGCATGCTCTCCTGTTCTTTTCCTTGTCCTGTATTTACTAGTCCCTAGCCTCTGCTTCCTTTCCTCTCTTTTCCTTAGCCAGGCACTTAGCAAACAAGCATCCAATAATGTTTTAAAAAGGCCAAGTCCCTCTGGTAACCCCTTTTTCTACAAAGATAAAAATCTCCAGTTGTATTGCAAGATGCTGATGCAAGCCATGGTTTTGAGACACTATTCTTTCTCTTCTCTACTTAAACTCTAAGGCTTGAATTAATCTCACCAAATGCAGATGTCTCTAGTGTAAATTTTCAGCTCTGAGCTAGTCATCACAGTTTTCCTTCAGAAAGAATGCAGAAGCAGGCAATTGTAGACTGTGATTCAAATAGTTCTAACACAGAGACCAAAATAGACTAGAACTCATACTTTAAATAACCTTGTTACTTTCAAATGACCATGAACAGGGACAAAGGTGTCTCTTGCCTTGAAATGAGACTCAGAAATTTGATAAAAGTACCTTACCTTTAGTGGACATGCTTATGGCTACCCAACAGCATGCCAGGAGGAATGAGGCTCTCCACACCAGCCCAGGTATTTTTGTTTATGTGATAACAAACATATGTGAGTTCTTTGTGCATCATTACTCCTCTTTGGTATATTGATGCTTCAGCCAGACTGCTTGCTCTTTCTAGGTTTGCCAGTATCCCATTGTTACTGCAGTCTTTATTCTGAAATTTGTTTCTTTCCTTACCTGCTTGGCTCCAGCTTTTCAGAATGCTTGTCTTGACTTACAGCCACGATGCCTCTGCTGTCTTGTTGTGTGGTGTCAAACTGCTCATTGTGAAGTGATAAATTCATATTCACTTGGAAATAGAATTGGTTTTAAGGGGTAAGGCTGTGATATCCTGAACTTTCCCTGTACCTCTCTGTTCAGATAACCATCTAAGAGTTGTACTGTTACCTCTGAAGGCAGTGCTATGTCCATGCGAGGAATGCTCACTTTTCTGTATACATGGAAAGGAAGTTCATAGGGAATTTCAGGGGACAGAGCAGGAGTTTAACTAAGGAGAATTTACTGAAGATGGAGCTAGGAGATATCTGATGACTGGGCCTGCAACTCTAAGCCCATCCATCTCCTGTGAGTCACCTGTTTCTTCTTGGATATATTCCATATGGTGCCTTTCACCAAGAAATATTCTCATGGCATGATACAAGGACAAAGCATGTAAACTGCAGGCACAGAAGAAGAACATTTGATAACTATTAAAACAGTTTAGACTAATATAATCTACACAAGGATCACATACCATCTACTTGACATATCTATTCTGTGGGAAGCCACTGCAGCCTTTCTGTGGGTGAACACTGAGAGACATGAATGTCTTAGCAGAATTTGGGTCTGTACATTTAATATTTCAACATGTAATTATAAAAGGGTAATCTGGCAACTGATGGTATTAAAAAGTATGTTTCAATGCATAGGCTAATGGTAATGAAAAATAATAGGCTTTGCATGCTAAACAGCTGCTCTGGTTTGGAATGTATGAACAACCTTTAATGCTATCAGACTTTAGCTCCTATTTAACAGCTTGTAAAATTTATTTTCCACAAAAAAATTACAATTGTTTGTAATTGTTTTTTGCGCGTGTGATTGATTTGAGTTTTCTACCAACATATTTTGCCCTGGGATAGCCTTGGAAATGAACTGAGTCATCTTGGTGAGTTTTTCCTGATGAAATACTTTAAAATAAATAACCTTTCTAACAGGTTTATGACTTGCCATCTGTACTAAATACATCTCTATGAAAAAACACTTCAGGCTTAACGTAATGGAGGCTTGGGAGGTAGAATCCTTAGCAATCTAAGAGCCTGAGAGCCAGCCTGAGAGCTGGTTAGAACTCATGGTGTTGTTAGGCATATAAATTCCTTGTACAGTGTGTGGGGAGGAGCAGGATGCTTCAGACAGCTGGCAGAGAATTCAGGAGAGAGGATCTGTCTGATACTGAGGTTACAGTTCAGGACTGCTGAGCATGTCTGCCGTATGGGATTCAGAATATGTACATTACTGAAGTCATTCATTTAGGTGTATAAAGATAGATCAGCTTTTGTTTAAAAATAAGACAGGTTATGGAAATTAGACGTTCTTGAAATGGGGACCAACATTTTTTCTAGGTGTCACTCAGACCAAGAAGTTCATGGACCTCTTGTGCAATGTAATATAACATGGTCATGAATAACAACTCATGACACACAAAAATAATGCAACAAAACCAAACATTTGAAATGATACATTCATAAATCCAAAAATGCAAAGTTCACATTAAAAGAGAAAATTGACTTCAGAGTATGAAAAAATGTAGTGTGATAAAGATACTGGTAGTTATTAAAACAAAACAGAATGGCTGGAAGCTTTAACAGTGGGGTAGATACTTCATGGCTGGAGATTTTAAAATTAAGATTTAAGTTTTCCTATGAGATATGATCTTTTATCCCTGATAACCCTAATCTGTAGCACCTGACAAAACCACTGTGTATTAGGGAAGTGATGGTGCTTGGACACTCATAGAGAAGAAGAACATTCTAAGAAACCTAGGAGAGAAAAACAAGGATGAAGGCTGAGGGCAAGAAAGAAAGAATGAAAGAAAAATTGGAAAAGGGATGCCTGTATATATTAATAAAAGGAAAGGGAAGTGTGAACTTGGAAGGCGGAACAAAACCAGCAGAGGAAAGAGCACAGTGAGAGTAAATGTCAATGCCTGCCAGCAAGGTGGAGCATAAGAGGTTCTGTGATTTGATTTGTTTTCTGAAGGGGGCTCTAGGGCTCAGTGGCTACAATGGGAGGATAGTGGCCTCCATGCCAAAGCTTTTCCATTTTAAGCACCTACGTTGTGTTTAAAGATAAGTGAACATAAAGGACTTAGAACACAGCTATATAATTGATGAATAAATTACTATTTCTTACCAGCAGAGGAAAAAAAAAAGAACATAAATTATATAACAGCACCTGTAGGCTCTGGACACAATAAAGGCTTGTTATTGCTGTGCTTGATATTGCAAAGACAAGAAGAAGTAGCTCTCGTCCAAAGGACATTACTGTCCTGTATGTACACTCAATGTGAATTCATTTGGGAATACAAATTATATTAATCCATAGAGGGGATGTTGGCTGTAAAGCTTAATGCTGTGATTCCCATCACAGTGATTGTCTGAGTTGTGTGCAGTATTGACACTCAGGCCTACAAATGCAAAATTTTAAATCAAAATTTCATCTTCACAGAATGCAATATGAGTGAAATGGTAAAGCAATAAACCCAGAGAATATTAAACTCTATATCTTGCAAGCTGATTTATATACAATGTGCTAAATAACTGACATAAGAACAAAATGACCAGCATGCATTTTTCATGTGCTAAAGCTATCTGTTTAATAGCCTCTTAGAATATCCAGGACTTCTGGCCAAGCAGAAATGAAATGCTGTATTCATTTTGTTATTGATACTTGAGAGAGGAGTGAGGAATTTTAAACAATTTCCTGAATATTTTTCTCAATGATGTCTGGGAAACAGCATCTTTCCAAGGCTTTGAATTTTATTGCATCTATCAGAGTTGCTTCTTTTAAATTTAGAACTCCAAAGAAAAATGGAGAGACCATGGTTTTTTGAAATAAAATTTCTAATAATTTTGGGTGGTAAAAGAACTTTGTCTCTCTGTTATTTTTAGGCCAATACACTATGGCCTTACTACTTTCTTTCAGTCTCTGTTGTTTGCACACAACATCAATCATAAGAGTTTATAAAGCACAAGTGTTTATAAAATTTAAGGAAAAACACCCAGAAAGAAATGAAGAAAATTAGGAGCAGTAAAAATTAGTGTAAGGCAAATTAAGCCTTAACTTGTGTATTAAGACAATAACTTTTACTTTCACAGCAGAGTATCACATATTGCACTAAAAGAGCAGGGAGTAGATTTCATAAATCAGCATCTGTAAGGCTTCTGATACAAATCAACATGGCTGCTATATGACTTTTAAAAACCAAATATTCTAAAATTCCCCAGCTTTGCACAGACAGAAAAATACAGTTTTCAACATCAGTCTACTGGAACTGTGGCTTTTAAAACTTTCTAAGACAAATTTGGTTGAAACAGAATTGTTTCTCTTGTCATATAAACACATATTCTGATTAGAAGAATCAGAGAAACATTTAGCTTCTGGGAAAAGGTGGTGAACTTGGATAATACCAAATTCTATTTAGACAGGGTTACTTCAGAATTCAAAGGACACACAGGAAAGATGAAAATCACTTGTGAAAGAGTAATGTGGCTGTAAAATGTCAAATTAAAATACATATCAAAACCCTCAACCCTGTAACCATCAGCCAAGTAAAGTAGCTTAGGACATTGCTATCTAAAGTCACTTTGAATTTCACACAAGCATTGATCATATATTTGATACCATTGGCATGAAAGCTGCTACTGCTTCTGCTGTCAATTTATAACTCAGGATATGAGAAAAAAATTAAGACTTTATGCTGATGAATTTTCTTAGCTGTATATTAAAATATTAATCTCTGATCAACTGCTTATCAGCTGAAAGCTCAGATCGCATACAACCTACTTTATCTAATGCTGATCATATAGATATTTGCAATAGCTATACAATATTGAAATGCTGACAAAAATAGCTTTCAATTTACCTGACTCCCCTTGTCAGGCTGTGAAGGTGAATGCTTTTTTTAACCAAACTAGTTCTGATCAAAACCAGACTGAGGTCAGCTGTGGGACAGGAGATTGAATGGGTTATCACTAATGTCGATTGAGAGTGATTTGGTTCAGCTGCTGCTGCATTTCAAAGGATCAGCTGGTGGTGATTCTACAACATCAAAGTGCAGGAAGAAGTTTTAAATTAGGCTATAGCTCTTATAACCTTGCTAATGTGACCAATCTCCATGTTTTATCAACAGAAGATGAGTATGTGTTAAAACACTGTATATTAATGGTATTTTTGTTAAAAGTTCATTTCAGTAGGACATAACATAATGTCAGCAGTGGTTTTCCCAAGGAACCATGGAATATGTGCAAAATTTTAGTATTTGATCCCTGATAATGCTGGTGACATGCTTACCATTTAAATGATGCATAATGTAGAAACTCTCAGTTACCACTTCATTGTGAGGTAGGTGGATCAACATGCACTCTGAAGTGATGACTTTTCTATATTTTGTATAGAAATAATATACTTTCGTTTGTATTTAGGCATAAGAACCATATGTTGAAAATAATGAGCTTAGAATAACATGAAATAATAAGAAACATATTTTCACTTCTTTGCATTCAATTTATTTTCTCACTGTATAGATATATACAGTTATATAGTTAGTGATTTATAGGCTTGAAATTGTATTCAGAGGAATCTTTTGGTATCTCCTATTTTATAATGCAGGAAATAATGTGCTGAGAGAAAAATTATCTGGAGCTGAGCCTCACTTCCAATAAAACTAAGTGAAAATTTAGTTTATTATTAATATTAGTCACTTTTTAATTGGGCAGAATAGAATTTTTCAAGTACCTATAAAATTTTTTTAATCTAGTGCCAGGAGTTTCAATTATGATTCTTGTATTTTACATTTTGCTTGAATTTTTTTTTCACAAATGTTATGTTGAAATCAAGATAGGTACTGGTCATATTAATAAACACTGTGCCTTTGAACTTATGGGCAATGCTTTTGATTTCAAACCTCTTTTTCTTCAAATCACCAACCATTCTACTAATACCAGTTAATGCTGTGCTTTACATTAATATCTGAAATCAATTAGGCTTAAATTTTGATCTATAATTACCCGTCTTATTTGTTAAAACATCCGTCATAAAAATCAGTCTTTCCTGCATCTCATGTAAAAAGCTAAATTTAGGTTGTAGTCCTCTCCTTTTATTTTGATGATAGCATTTTTCATCCTTCATTCCACTGCTTCTCCCAGTGCAGTCTTCCTGAAACTAATGGCATCTTCTAAATGAAATAAATCTCATTTCACCTAGTTAAGATTCTCCTCATCTGCTGGCTTTACTCACCAAATGAAGTACGTGGAAGTAAAAGTAAACTACTATCCAAATAGCACTCTGGTGCTCAACTCATTGCTTCTTTCTTTCTGCAAATTTGACAATTGGTGGCAGTACATTGAGTCTGCCAGATCCTATCAGTTCTGAAACCATCTATTAAAGTGAAAGAATAAAGAAGTCTCTTTGTAGCTTTCTAGTAGGTGAAGAAGAGCCCTTCCCATGGCCCTGTGAGGCTCACTTCCATGAGCCTGGGTGGATTCAGGGAGGAAGACATTCTTCACGCATCCTTGTTTAGCTCCTTGCTTGATAGCAAGAGAAGGATTTGCAGTCTCAATTTCTTTCTCTGAACCACATAATTTGTCTCCAAATTAAAACTATCATGGTGTTTTGGTTTTTTTTTCTTCTCAGAAGTGAAGCCTCCAGTTATGGAGAGCTGAAGTCCTAGACTTCCTGCAGTTTCTCTTTAATATGTTGAGATTAGGTTGCCCCAGAGTGATATAATCCAGTAACTCATCTCACTATCCTTGTTTACCAGCCCTCAATGCATTGTGAAAAAAATCCAAACAAACCCAAAACAACTAGAGGTTTCAAACTCATGAGTTAATAATGAATACCCATTTCTCAATTCTCTTAACACAGTTTCTTGTGCTTTCTCATATGGCTTCTTATTCTCTAAGATATTTCTTAAGATTATTTCTCTCTATAACTGTTCTTATTTTAAATCACCTTGTTTATTTTCTTGTGTTGTTTCTATAGCTTTTTAAAAACAAGGGAATTGAGTTCCTCTTTAATCTCCTTTGAAACTATTGAACTTTCATAAATATAATTTAGAGGTTCACCAGTTATCTAGAAAACATCTATTAATGTTTATTGACACATATTATGTGGTCCTGCAGCTTTGTCTTCTTCAAGTACACCTAATACTTATACAATCAGTTCTCTTCTGTGTATTCTTCTGCTCTAACGACCTGAAGGATATTGATTCCTGATTCTGTAAAGAAAAAACTCCTTCTTCTGTAAAGACATGGACAAAGCAGTTGTCCAACAATAGTGTGAAACTCAGCACTGGTACAACCTCTACACTGCCTCTTAGTGGCACAAAACTTTTGTCACTTGTCCTTTGCATAGATGTTTCTGTAAATGAGTTAAAATGAAGAATCGTAACCTGGAATCACTTGGCCCTCAAACCTCGTTTTTGTATGTGTTTATCTTGCACAATTTGGTGGTCCTGGAAGTTGCCAGTCCTGTCCTGAAGGTTGCAGAGATTGCAAATTTGCAACACAACTGACTGTGTCTGATCTTTAGATGATGAGCATTCATCTTAGCCCAACCTTTCACTTTTCTTTAAAGTTTCCTGCATCTTGGGAAAATCTTTGCATACTGTTTTTTTCAAGATTTTCATAGAATATATAGTCACCATTAATTATATTATGAAGAAAACATGCAGAAGCAGTGGCTGAAACCAGCTAATCTTCAAAGAATGAGTGGTAAATATACAAGAAACTATTTGAAAGCTAGATGAAATTTTACACTGTAGAAGTTTATTGAAGAAAGAAAAAACATACAAAAATATTTGTTGTTGTCAGGAACATATTCAGTTGAAAAGATACTGAAATGATTCATCAGAGACGGACAATGGGGTTTCATTGATGAATGCCTTTCACAAGCTATGCTAACAGACTGGGGTGAGGTATTGCTATCAGTGTACTTCCACTGACATATTTTTCTTTCCTTCTGTTTCAAAGCTACAAGGAGAATATGGGTTTTAGTTATTTGGCATTAGCTGGGTTAGCTCTGCTCCTGTCTTTATTTTAAAAATATGTTCATCCGTTTCATCTCTCACTTGACTGTTTAAATATGGACAAAGTCTTCAGTTGACGTAAATCAAAGAAGGATATCAAGTAAGACTTCAGGATTTGCCCTGCTGCTTTTATCCATGAGATGAACTTTGAAGGTTTCCACTTCAATGAAATGCTATAAATGCCTCAACATAATGGTTCTATTTTGTCCTATTTGCTACATGAATTAAAGGTTTAGCCTTGTTGCAGAGATGTTTCTGAGTGTTGGATAGAGATAAGTATGTATGATTGCATGCTGATGAAGTCCCCAGGGCAGGAACAATGATTAATTATTAAATCCAGAAGATCTTATTAAGCTGGAAACCCCTTGGCATGCTGAAGCCCAGGGAAAAAGATTTTCTCCAACTTTTGTGTTTGTGTTGGAATCGAGACAAACTTCTTGGAGATGGCACAAACTTAAATGTCTGTATTAGACTTTGGAAATATAACAGGGCAGAGACTGAGGAAAGATTCTCAGATACCAGAGACTAAAGCCAGAGAGAAACTCATTGTTTCACATCAGGAAGGATAGATGTTTCAGAAGCTCAGGAAAGATAATCATGGCTGTTGAGACAAGGGAGAAAAATGCAAATTTGGCTTCAGAGCAGAAACTGTGTGCAGCACTAGATTCAGAGGATTCTGAACTTTTTTTTATAGTGTGCTCACAAGAAAGAGGAAGCTGAAACAAGGAAATGTGTAGGAGGGTTTTAATTTTTTTAAAAATTCAAGTAAAATTAAAAGATAAATAACTGGTGTCATGTGGAAAGGGGAGCTTTCCTTGACCCTTGTGGGAAGATATACTCAATCCCTTAGTGTTTGATTTGTCTGTCAGTGCCCCAGGGAAGCCGAGATCCTTGTGCCTGTCAGTGTCCCATTATGGGCACCCTTCACTGAGCAGTGCTGCTGGATGGGAGGGCAGGACTGGTTTGTTCAGGGAAATTCACCAGCAGTAAAAGGGAGGCCCTTCAGCAGGTCTTCTTACTTTATGATCCCTCAGGGTGTCTTCCTCTTCATTTGAGTATGTTCCCACTATTGGAACTGCCAGCTCCTGTGAAGGATTCACATCAGCAGTTTACAGAATAACACTCTTTATTAATAAATTAATAAATTAAAATTGTGGCAGGTTAAGGGTTGAGGATTGTCACTGATAGTATGTGATTGCAAAAACATATTCAAAGCAATACCTGGACAATCTGTAATCACCAACAAAAATACTCAGCTTGCAGAGAGTGTGGTTCTTATCTAATATATGTTGTTATGGGGCAGAAGACAGGTTCAGTCCATCGCCCATTCCAGCAGTTATGATGGAGTCTTTCCTAACTTTCCTCCCATTCCCAACTTAGTTTCATATTATTTAGGCGGAGCTTGAGCAACTTCAGTCATAAATACTTTTGCTGAGGTGTGGTATCACGTTCCCTTGCTTTGTTCCTAAAGATACAGTCAAAAAAATATAGAGCATATGCCCAGTGAGGGGTGGTCGTTCCATGGAGGTGGGTAACTTTGGGATGGAGGTGTGGATTAATACTACAGTTAGGCATACAGTGAATGAAGTTCATCTGAAGAGAATTATTTTCCCACAGTCATTGGCTCAGCAGCAGGATATCTCCTCTCCTATCTGCCCTGGCTCACAGCTGTTTTGTGGTTTATCAGCTGCAAAGTACCATGGAGCTTCCCTCCCTGCCATGATTTCAACAGAGCCTGGCCACAGAGTCTCCACTCCACAGTGTCTCCACTCTGCTCTACCCTCCATTCCATCCCCCTTAGCACTTGCAGGTGCTGTGGTAGCAGATTGTGGGTGTGGGAAATCATCATGGAATAGGTTTTGAGCATGCCAACCACATTCTATCCAGGGAGCAGCAACTGCATTTTACCCTATGATTTCCATATTGTTACAACACCTGTTATGATGTGGATATAACTGGCCAGTTTCCTCTAATTTACCCCCAGACATCTTTCCATAGTTGGGTTTCAGGCCAAGGCAATTGGGTTTGGGTTTAGGAACATATATGAAGATTTCATGTTGCTAAAGCATGAACTGAAATATCTTGTATAGGTGGAATATTCTGAAATAATTCTCTTGAGCTGTTAGTGACTTTGGGTGACTGTATAAGGCTTGACCAGACCTAAGGATCTGTGCTGTTTCCAGAAGTTGTAACTTAGAAATCTTTCAACAAGGCTAACCTAAAGGTATTTAAATCAATGCATTTTAGGAGCACAGTGTACTGTTGGTACAATAGTAACAACAGTAATGGAAAAGGTTAAATGTTTTTTTTAAAATATCGAAAGAACCAAATTCATTACTGACAGACTCTTCTAACAATGTATTTTCATGTTAAATTCATACAACTTCCAGCATTTAAATGAACAGTTACACTTCTGTTGCCAGATAAACACACATATTAGTTTGTTTTAAAATTAAATTTTCACACCATGGAAGAATAATTTTTATCTGCTCGGAAAGTGATAGGGGCACCACTCTTATCTGTTTCCTTCTATATGAGTCTTTAGAAATGGTAAGTTAGCTGATAAAGTATGCTGTAACTTAGCAACCTTAATTTTTAAAACTGTGTTTTAGGTTCTGTATATTAATATCATATCATAGGATAGAGACACTGAAATATTTAGTGTAAATGCCTGTGAATTATTTGTTAAGGCAGTTCAGTTTATGCTAAGAGATATGATGAACACTGCCTTCTGTTGTCTGCTTATAGTCCCACTTTTCTTTTTGTTCCATGCAGTGATATCATCCTGCTTTGCAGCATGTGCTTCTATAGTCTGGTATCTTAAGGTGTTCATTATATATTAAGCTTTTTGATAAGCAAATCTTCCTGATCACCTTCCCTGCTAAGCTTCATAGTAGTCTTGATTCTAAACTGTATTTATTTCCCCTTGGTTTAAAGAGTCTCATGCATTGTAAGTTTTGTCTTAACTGAAGCTTTTAATTTTTAGACTTTGTAAGTGACCTCCTGCTTCTTATTTGACACTGTCAAGAATCAGACCTTGCTTCTGTCTGGGAGCCAAGAATTTAAACCCACAACTCACTTTTCTCAAAGGTGATTTGGCTGCACTTAAACCTGGGATAAAACTCCTCCTAATAACCATTCTTTTTGCATTTTTAAAAAAATGTCATGTTCAGAGGCCTCTGATTCTGTAACTTACCTTGGCCACAATAATAATGTCTTCTGCAATTATATAAGACAAATAGTAAAGCAACTTGGAAGTAAAAACTGTTAAAATATTCTCTTCAAATCTGAGGATAGCTATTGAGAGTTGCATAAACATCAGTCTAGCTTGCACAATGCAAAAAGATATAGGGAAAGCTCTGCACCTTGATATGTTCGAGATATAATATTGTTTAATTCAAACCGTGCTACCCAGGGAAAAACTATATTGAAATGTCTGTGCATTTTTGATCCAATTTCTTATTCATGACATAATGCTGTTCTCTTTCTTCACAGTCCCAACAAAGTTAGCATGATTGTGAAAAGTATATGCAATGTGTCTGCTGTAACTCGCACAGCGCTAACAGCTGTGGACATTTTTGCTTTTTGTTGGGGATTTTGCCCACAGAGAGGCAAACTGAAGTTCCCTTGGTTAACATGAAAGTTTTTTAATGATTTAAAATTTTTCTGATTAATTACAGATTTTCAATGTGGTTTGGTAAAATTTATTTTTAGTGTTAAACTCTCAAGTTAGTGTTACAGTCTCATGGTTCTCATGATCTTTTAAAAATAAAGTCTTCAGTGTGCAGCTGGTTGCTGTGTCAATGTGGACTCTTTAAGGTGCTTCTGGGGGAAAAAGGGTTTGGCAGTCTCTTGCTCCTGGGACGCTACAGGTTAAATATCAGAAAAAGATTTAACTACTATTATAGTAAGTCAACATGTGTCACCTTTTAAAATATTTAATTGATGATCACTCTAACAACATATTAAATCTAACAGATAGCTATTCCTTGTAGAGGTGTATCACATGTATGTTGGAGGAGAAGAGGCTGGTTGGTGATAGCCCATTGCCTGCCTTATGCTCCTTTGCCTCAGGACAGCCTCTTCCTACCATCCCACAACTTCTGAGAAAACAGATGTGCTGCAGCTTCCATTCACAGCATAACAAAACCCAGAGACCTTCTCTTCTTCATATCTGTGGCATAAAGCATTTTATTTCCTTGTCAAAGGGTCAAATATTTAGACAGTTTTCTCTGTAAAAGTCCTGAGTAACCTTCTAAGAGATTTTGTCTATGTCTATAAAGGGATATTAAGAAAATTATGGGGTTTTTTAAAATTATTTTAGATTACAGATTTTCCAACTTCCTGTAACATATGTAGGGTGCTTATTCACCTTATACATTGTTCTCAATTTTTATAGACCTAAGCAGTTAAGCATCAGGGAAACTCATTATTTATACAATACTTTTAGTAAATATTCCCTAAAGAAATTATTTTAAACAAGTATTTTAAGTTAGAGATTCTCTTGCCTTTGTTCATGATTTTATAAGAAAATATTATCTTATATAAGGTTACTAATTCTACAAAACACTGATGAGCTAATGAAGAACACTAAAACAAAATTTGGAAAATCATGCTATTTAGAATGAATATTATATGTAATAAGAAATCCATAAAGGTCACTTTTGTTTCCTGGGTGAGTCATTAATGGAGAAAGTGCCAAATCCAACCAGCAAGTTAATGGCAGCAAATAGATTCATTAACTCTAATGACAATTTACATAATGGATTGAAAAGATGGTGCTTAAGCAGGGATATCTGGGAAAATGTAATCTGTATCTGCTGCAAATGACCTAATTCCATCTCAGAAGAAATTGTGGGGAATGGAGAAGCTTGTAAGAAAAGAACAGGTTTCTGTAGTTTATCAGTTATTGTACTAGTTTGTTAATGCTTTCACAGGACTTGTTTTTCATTTATTTCAACATGAAGACAGCTGAATGGAGTTAGTGATACACAGGGTTGAGAACAACCTCTTGTGTTAACCCCAGTGTGATAGAGGTGAAGATCTTGAATAGAAGGCTGCACAGGAGTACGAGATTATCCCAAGATTCGTGATACAGAATTGATATCGCCTCTGTCTTTAATATAAGAAATCAGTAAGTGTGTTTTATGTGGATATAGTTTGGTGAATAAACGATACTTGACACTTGCTGCAGACATGTATGTTTCTATTTTGGCATGCAAGACATTAAACAGCAATGGAAAACACAGGTATGTATGAAACAAATCAATAAAATGGTCTCAAATTTCACTCAGTATGTTCTTTTGCACTGTGACTGTGGCTTTCATTTTTTTGCTTACAGAGATTACATATTGAAGTACATACAATTATTTGATGTTTTTCCTTCACACAAGTTAAGGAAAATATTTTTCTTCTTCAAAGATCCCTCAAAACAGTACTCCTGTACAAAAAAGCAGAATGCATTTCTTTACATTTGCTTTATTTTATGGTGTGGGTTTTTATTAAAAAAAGAAAGCCCTCTACATATTTAAGTTTCTTGTGATGGTTGGATTGTTAATGTAATCAACCTCTTCTGAAATGAACAGTGGACTAATGACTAGAGATGTGTTCAGTAACCCACAAATAATTCCTGTACCCAGCCATTACTTAAAAAGAAGAGGGCAGCTTTTCCTGTGAGTGAACCAGCAGTAATTAAAAGACGACAAATTCATGTAAATAACAGTGTAAAAGTTAATGCTGTTCTTGAGGAGATCTAAGCTCAGTACCAGACTTTTTGGAAAGAGGGAGTTTGCTATTCTATCTGTACCCAGGTCATTTGTACATAAAGCAAGGAAAATGGCTGTGAAATAGTCCCTTTGGACCATGGGATGCATTCTCTCTTCCATCTCTGGTTGAAAATTGTTATATCCTGTTAAACAGGTAGTTTTAATGTTAGCTACATTGCAGATTGGTGAGCACAGGTTGTTAGGATGCCAAGGAAGTACTACCCTGGAAGGGATGTGACTGTGCTGAGCTCTGCTGAAGTGGAGGATGTGATCAAGAGCACCCAGCGCCATGGGAAAGTGACTGTCCTGCCTTTGAGTCTCACCTGTTTTATCTTCCTCAGGTCGGAGAGTCGTTGCTAATATTTTGCTGCCATGTGTATTCTTACCCAGTCCCTGCTGAGAAGAGGGGTAATGGGGGTCTTCTGGGTTTCTCATTATCAGTACACACGGGAGGTGCTTTGCCAGACAACCTGAAATCTCCCTAAGCACATCTATTTAGGAGACCATCCATATTCACATGAATCCTGGGCAGCTGAGTAAGGCACCCTTCTATAGTTCAAGCCACTTCTTTGTCCAAGTGTCCCCAGGAGTTTGATCCAGTAACTGTTAGCAGAACTTAGCTGTCAGTGTCAGCTGTCCAACAGGTGCTGACAGGTGTGAATCCATTCAGAACCTCTGGTGATGATCATTGCCAAGTAATCATAGCACTCATGCTGTAAAGGGAAACCTTATCTCTCATCTCTGAAGAGATTTGAATCCTGTAATCCTGTTTCCATCTAAAAATCCCTAATCACTACTTCTGGGAAAAATGCTCCAATTCTCCCAGCAGGTAAAAGCTAGGCTTGCTTCCTGTCTGACTCAGTATTAATTTTCTGAAATACTTTAGGAGCCAGAACTCACAGAATCACAAGGTTGGAAGAGACCTCCAAGATCACTGAATCCAACTCATGCCGTAACACCACCTCAACTAAACCATGGCACTGAGTGCCACATCCAATCCTTTTATAACAATCTGGGATGGTGACTACACCACCTCCCCGGACAGATGATTCCAGAACTTTATCACCCTTTCAGTAAAAAATTTTTTCCTTACATCCAATCTAAATTTCCCTTGGCACAGTTTAAGACTGTGTCCTCTTGTTCTGTCAGTTGTTGCCTGGAAAAAGAGACCACACCTGACAACAACCACCTTTCAGGGAGTTGTAGAGAGTGATGAGTTCACCTCTGAGTCTCCTTTTCTCCAGGCTGAACAACCCCAGCTCCCCCAGTCCTTCCTCATAGGGCTTGTGTTCCAAGCCCTTCACCAGACTTGTTGCCCTCGTTTGGACACATTCCAAAGTATCTCAGCATCCTTCCTGAACTGAGGGGCCCAGAACTGACACGGTTTCCTCTCCATTGTGCTATGCAAACATCACCTACTTGTGTCCTCTCTTGTGCCCTCTTTTATTCCTGTTTGCAATTTGAAGTCATTTCAATATGAGACATGAGGAACAAGATAGAACCTGAAGTTCAAGGATACTTTCCTTGAGCGTGTGGTTATGGGAGTGGGAGGATAAGCTCTAAACATTTTTACTTTCAAGCACTCACACAAGGTGTAATTTTTCACCTCCATAAGGAAGCTTGACCATGGCACAATGAAGTACTGATCCTCAGAAAGTGCCAGGTTTCAGGAAAGCTGGGTTAGGAGAACTCAAGAGACAGGAGCTTTTGTTTTTTTTTTTAATTGCACTGAGGCTAAGAGTGCCAGTTTAGATGGTTTAGATCTGGAAGGTATTCAGTTAGTCTGTAAAACCAGAGCCTTTGGTCACCCCTGTGCTATAATTTCAGGATAAAAAGTTGGTGGTTTGCTTTGACGGCTACTTGGTTTTGTATCAGCTGCTGAGAACTGTCCAGGCTTCTGCCAGGTGTTCTAAATTCAGGGGGGGCAGCTGAAGATGCAGCCACTGTCTTGGGGTCTGCCTGGAGTAGCATTTCTACCACACTAAGCAGGAGCTAGATAGCACTGGTGAATGAGCCAGAACTGGAGGACTGGGTTCGTACCTGGTGAGAGAACAAGCAAGGAGCAGTAGAATGGGGAGAGAGGAAAAGGAAGAAGGAATTTATGACTTGCTTCCCAAAACACTAGTTTAAGCTTAACATACTGATAGGACATCCTAGATAGCATGGCAATCCTGACATATTGAAGGAGATTACAGTTTAAAATCCTATTTAGTGGTAACAACAAAAAAACTTTGATCTGAAAAAGATTGGGGTTAGTAGTTGGAAGGGAGGAGTACTAGGATGGGTCTGGTCTGCGCATAAGAATGAAATGGGTGATACCCTCTCATGGGCTTGTTAAACAGCCATCCATACAATATTTTTCCTTTTTCTATATTAATCTAATTTTTTGATGAAAGGAGAAGGGCTTGAATTAGTATCCTTCCAAATCTTTGTCCAAAACCATCCCCCTTATACCTGGCCAGTTCAGATGTGCTCCAAAGAGAATGGCAGGGAGCAACTCACAGCTGGCTTTAATCTCACCACTTTAATGGTGGAGTAGATGCAGCTGGGCAGATCTTAAGATCCATCTGATCTCTGCAGAGTGATGCAAGGTGCATTGTTGTCTTCACACTGAAAGTGCTGACACTTAGCTGCAGGGACAGGGTTTCCTTTTTGAGTTTTAACTGTATCAGCATTTCTTGCTGCTAGGGATATGTCTGCATGGGAGAATCGTCTAACACACCAGAGGGTATTAGTTCTGGCCATTGGTAATATTAGATGTTTCAGCATCTAATTAATTTTCAATGGAATAAGGTTTTCTCTGTTAAGGTGGTTTTTTTAATGTCTGTGGATTTTTTTGGTTTGGTTTGTTTGGGTTTTTGTTGTTGTTGTTTTTTTAAATGAATAAATTTGACAAAAAGCTATACGCTGAAATAAATTTACAGGATGTGCATATCTGGCTGTTCTTATAGCGTACCTAATGGCTACTTGTCTTTCCATGCTCTTACTTATTTCTTGTGTGGGCAGGTGTCCAGCTCCCTGTTGGTGGGACTGTGGGTATGCATGAAGAGAATTGAAGGTAAACATGCAACTGATGCCACTATAGAAGAAGCAGATTCTCAGTTATAACTTTGTGGATTTTTTTTAAACATTAACTCATTTTGAATGACCTTTACCGATCATTTATTCTGAATGTTTTGCTCTGACACTCAAAAGAGTAAAATCAGACAGAAAACTACAGGAATAAATATTGTATCTGTTCAGGACCTGGCATTTCAGTTTAGAAAGAAATTATGACATTCTGAAAATTAATTGCATTATGAATCAAAATGAAGCAGGAATCTCAACTCCCCTCTCAGCTTGGTGATCTTATAGCAGGTTCTTTGACAATGTTACTTCTTGAATTGGTTAAATGGTATTTCAGACATTTTATTTTGATTCTTTTTGATGCTTACAGTAATTATAAAGGTTAATATAAAGATTGAAATGAACCACTTAGCCTCAAAAATGAATAACAGTAATATTTTATTTCAAAGTTTTTCTTTGAAAATTTTGTCAAGTCAGTGGGTTCTTCCAAAAAGTAAAATTTAATTAAAGCTTTATGAGCTGATGCTTTTGGAGGAAATTTTACTACTGAGGGATTTTCAGACAGCAACAATTACCTATCTGGATACCCTTTTGTTTATTTAGATTCCTCTTTTATTTTAGGCTATAAAATACAAGGTATTAAAAAAAAATAGGAATGTAAAGTATATAAAGAATAAAGACAATCCCATCTAACAAAGAAGCATCCACAATTGGAACACAAACGTTATTATTAAACAGACTGTTTGTACTGGGGTACTGAAATGGACTGAAATTTGATGTGAATTTGCATAGAGGGTATGATTTTTACACCCCTGCAGTGAAAAGAACATCCCCTATCTTTGGGTCATACAGAAGTGAGCGTAAACAACTCTGAACTGCAATAATATTATTTCCTCCACACTCCAGATTGCACTGGTTAACAGCAACCCCAAGGGATGGGAAGAAGCATGTGAGCTGACCACAGTTTTTTTGATGAAGCCGAAAATGAAGTTGGTTTTCTGATTTGCAGGTGTACACTGCTGAGCTTCTCTGCCAGAGAATTCAAGGGCTTGTAGCCCCAAACACAAGGCTGTAGTTGGCCTGATTTGGTGTTAGCATTAGCCCCATTTCCAGCAAAAATATAATTTCTGTGATCGTGTAATTTTCTTGGAGTAGATGTTGTATTATTCATGTGGGACAATTCATGTGGCCTCATAAATATGCCATCCACCTGCCTTAACCTTCTTCCAGTTCAGGTATTCCCTTTTAATTATGGGGAATCTTTAGCTTTCATTTGATCAAAGGCCTTAAAATTTTGGTGATTTTTTTCATTAATTAAAAGAGGTAGTTTCTACGTCTTTCAACCTTAAGCTATATACCATATGGATGATGAGAACTTCTTAGAGGCCTAGCTTAAGCAAGTAAGGGAAGAGAAGAACTGAAGAATCCTTTACAGAGCCTGTCCCTGGCGATATTTTGCTGGATTCCCATTTATGGGATCAAGGACAGAAAGAAAGTAGATTTTCTTTGACTAGTGAAACATGCATCTAGGAATCAGTTGTAGTTTTAATAGCCATGTTTGTGGAGCTATTTCAGACTGCCTCATCCAAGGTCATGGTCCTGCACCGCCCATACTGGAGCCATGTGCCATTCTGGAGCCCATACTGCAGCCATGTACCATTCGCTCCAGTGCTTTTACTTTAAGTCAACAATTTTTATATAACTGTTCTATAATCATTGAGGTAGCCTGATAGTATGTGATCCAAAGCACACTGGGATTGGTGGGAATTTTCTCTCCAACTTCTAATAGGTTTTGGATTTGGTACATCGTATGTGTACAGAGTCGATTGATTCCACTCTCAGTGAAGCATATTTTTACTCAAGAGTTTTGAAGCTTTTTTATCAGTATCTGTTAATAAAATGTGGATTCGATGTCACCAATCTGTTTTTGTGATGGATTGGGTTCAAATTGTGATATGAGTTTGAAGATTTCCCTGGTCATTTTGAAATACTGCTGGGAAATCTGTCAACTTATCTTACTGCTTTCTCGATGATTATTGTAGTTTAGACAAATTATGATTTCAGTTTATGACTGAATTACATGACTTAAAACAGCTCTTTCATGTTTTAATCAGCATCACCATGCATAGTCTCTAGGTCATTATCACAAAAATGTGGAGCATTTTCTTGACCAACTGGGATTTTTGTTTTTTTTTTTAAAGAAGGCTATGTTTAGTGAAAAATTGTTTGCTTTTCTTTATACATTATTCCAGATATAATTAGAATTCTGCATTATCTTCATTATTACTGCTATCTACCAGACAAAATAATGGACTATAAATTTGACGTATGGATATGTTTCTGTCAAGAAGAAACACACATACAAATTATTCCACTATTAATTTGCATTTAGTGGTATCTTAAATACTTTGTATCTTTGTCTGCAATATTTGAAAAATTTATTGAGCAGCCCCATAGTAAAAGTTTACCTTTTCCAGGATTGATTTTTAAATTCATTTTGTAATTAAGTTAATCATGTGTGGCATCTGAATGCTAAATCTAATTACATAATTAGACATCTGCTTTATTAACTGATCTGCAGTGACATAATAAATGCATCCTTTGAATTCCCTTGTCTTTGTACGTTTGATCTACAAGTTATTTGGTGTACAGTTGATACAAGAAAATATATTTCAACTGCTTTATTATTCCAAATTTATGAAGTTGAGATAAAAATGAATGATTTGACATATGGTTATTTAAGCAAATATAAACTAGCTACAGATGATTTGTAGCATATTTCTTAAATATCACTGAAATGCAATGAATTAGCTTTTGTATAAAAGCATTACATATGAAAATTTCTTCCAAAATTAAATTATTGTAGACTGGAAAAATATTGTATTGATAGGGAAGCTGAAAAATTCAGGTGAGGCTGAAAACACATTTAATTAACATTTGAGAATCAGTAGAGAGTTGATGAACTGCAAAGAGTTATTAGTCAGCTATTTCTTAGATCAAAGCAAAAATGATAAGACATGATGACAGACTGAAAATTTTGGGCTCAATGGGGAGAAATGAGTAATTAGATCCATGAGATGAATTATAGTAGGGTTTTTTAGTAGCTTTGTAATAATACTTTATAAAATTGGAGATGTCTGAATGTTGAGCAAAACTGTCACCCCTCACTTTTTTTCCCCCCACAAATGTCTTGTGCATTTAGGTGTGCAACCTGGATTAATTTGAAATAAAAATCAGAGCTGAAGTTTGGTTTCCAGGCCCACATAAATTTCTAATTGCTTCAGTATTTAGCACACTAATAAGGAATGCATTTCCCTTTATGCAATGAGGTATATTTGTTCATAAATTAGTGCTTAAAAATGATGAAATTAGATGACGTCGGACCTTCAGAAATCTGGAATTAGGGCACCATATGTTGGACATTATCTACTTGGAAGAGGAGTACAAAACGCTTAAATTAATCACAGAATCATAGAATCAGCTAGGTTGCAAAAGACTTTTGACACCGTCAAATCCAACCTATGACCTACCTTGTCAACTAGACCATGGCACTAAGTGCCACATGCAGTCTTAAACACCTCCAGGAACAGTGACTCCACCACCTCCCTGGGCAGCCCATTCCAATGCTCCATCACCCTTTCTGTGAAGAACTTCTTCCTAATGTCCAACCTAAACTTCCCCTGGTGCAGCTTAAGACTGTGTCCTCTTGTCCTGTCACTGTTTGCCTGGGGGAAGAGGCCAACCCCCACCTGGCTACAACCTCCTTTAGATAGTTTTAGAGTGTGTTAAAGTCACCCCTGAGATTTCTTTTTCTCTAGGCTAAACAATCCCAGCTCTCTCAGCTCCTCCTCATAGGACTTGTATTCCGAAAGCTTCTGCAGCCTTGTTACCTTTTCTGGATATGCACAAGCATTTCAACATCCTTCCTAAATCGGGGGACCCAGAACTGGACACAGGACTCAATGTGTGGCTCACCAGTGCCAATACAGGGGAAGAATTTCTTACCTGGTCCTGCTGGCCACATGATTCCTGATACAGGCCAGAATGCCATTGGCCATCGTGTCTACGTGGGCACGCTTTTTTGGGGTCCTTTTTTCACTAGCAAGGCTGTTCTACATATGGAAAGCTTTGGACCATCATATTTCTCCTATATAGACAGTGGCATTGGAACATCAACATTCCTTACGTGGGATTTTTGAACATTCTGTGACACAGACATTTATATCCCAAGTCTTCAACTGGAGTTGAATTTAACATACTTAACAACATTTCTATGCCTCCTTTTGTCTCTTTTTTAAAGATAGATTAATTAATAGCACAATATCCATATAAGTGAATTATATTGTTTTATAATTTATTAGTGAATAAGATACAGGTACACAGCTGGCCTTCAAGTGATCCATCTAGATTAACTTGCTAGGTTTTTATGTTAACTTGAATAAATTACATAAACTCCTGCACCCTAAAATTTTTTTTTTTACATTTTCCCCCACAATTTTTAGTACTCTATCAGTTAATACTATGATAGTTTTAGAACACAGGTTGCCTATTTCTGCATTTCTGTCCATTGTGTGGAAGAATCTTATTTGACCCGCTAGGCACTAAAAATGAAATGAAAATTGCAGAAAATTTACAGAAGAATAAGGAGAGCACAGAAAGATTGTTTTATGTAGATTCAATTTCTCAGAAAATTCATGGCAGTAACAAAGCAGAAATGGAGATTTCCTGGTACTTTTGAACATCTTTTAAAATTAAGTAGAATAAAAGGAGAGTATTTCTGAAAGAAAAATAATTTCCTCTAATAAAATGTTTCACATTTGACATATACAAGTTCAATAAAAGTCAAACAGTAAAACCATTTTGGATGTTTATTTTTACATTCACTCACTTGGATATTCTTCCTCCAAAATTCATCTCTCTCGTTCCAGGCAGTTTCTGATTCCGCCCCAGAAAAGCATGATTTTGAAATAGTAGCCATTTTCATGCATCTCCCTCCCGTTCAGTCAGAGCAGATGTGTCGTTGCATACCAACCACATGCTGGAAATCTGGCAAAGCTACAGCATAGATCTTAAGTCAGCCAACACAGAGACAAGAATCCCTGCCTATGCCCATGAATATGCTGGGTCTTTTGCTTCTTGGGCCCAGTGGTGCCTCTCGAATGCAGATCAGCTGAAAAAAAGCTTCAAGCTACAAAATAAGCCTCAAAGTTGGCTCACCTCCAATACCATCTGTGCTTTTAGATCTTAAACATCTATTCAGATGCGTTAATGTGTGAAAATCTATTGTTTTATTTCTAGTAGTTAAAGACAATGAAAAATAAAAGGGGAGAAAAAACACCTGCGGCACGGAAACCCCTAATATTTTTTTTTCATTGAAGAGGGTATGGGGACAGAATACCACTTCTGCTGTTGGCTGTACATGTTGTATTTCCTGGGTGAATGATGTGAAGACTATTACTATGTGATGTATAGTGACTCAAAGTGGAGTTTGCATGTGAAAGATGTTATTCTCAAGTAATAAAATAGTTACACGGCAGAAAGGCAGGCAGTTGATTTTAGGCCAAGTGTATGCATTTTATCTTGTCATCATTATGGAAAATTAATTTTTATGCTCCTTCACTTGGTAGATACTGACGTCTCTCTTATGTTCACAGACAAAATTGTAGGTGGACTACAACTACTACTACTGGTATAGTACTTTTTATATTTCTTTATGAAAATAGTTCATCTGCAAGACAATACAGATAGATGATCCATACCTGTAATATACTGTAAATTGTATATTTGTAAGAGATAAAAATCCTTCTGGAATGCAAAAAAACGTGTCGTATTTCCTTTAGAGAGTTTCAGATTAGTCTCTATACTTTATATAAAAACTCAGTCACATGTATTGTGAGTAGTTGAACATGGTACCTCTTTTCATTGTTTTTGTAATTATGCATTAAAATCGCACATAAGAATTCAGCAGCTAAACTCCCCATGTTTGGTGGAAATCATTGACACTGTGGCTACTATAGGCTCTGCTAGTGACTGTATCTTCACTTACTGTTCATCTAATTGCACGTTGCTTTACAAACACCTACAGCACGTCAAGTCAAGTGTGAAAGAAGTTATAATAGTTACATATGTTTTAATTCTACAAGTTGTCATTAGGTGGGATGCTACAGCTTGTGCTGTGCAGGCAAGCAGAGAAGATGATGAGAACAGTCCATTAAGATTGATTTAAGAGGCCTTAAAACCTCTGAGTCTAAGATCCGTAAGTGTTGCCCATTTTGGAAACTGCTTAAAATTACTGACCTTGCTGCAGATTTGGGATGAAGTTTTTCAGTACTGGAGCCCTCCTATTTTTTAAGTAGTACTCTGCAATAAATCCTTCCTTGATGCCTGTTATACTACTCTTCCAAAATTATTCCAGAGATATTTCTGCCAGTCACTTGTCAATCCTATGTCCATTTCTCTGAGAGTATGAGATTGCTGAACTGTGCACATGTCACTGTCAGAAATGTCGGCAGTGATTTCTCTCGTGATTTTCAGTTGCTGGTTCCCACTTTGGCACTCTAGAAGAGGAAAAATACAAATACTTCTCAATATTTCCCCACTTTTCTCTACCCATAATTTTTTTTTACATCTTGTTGTTATATAATGACTACTTCCCAGTCCTTCAGGCTGGATTGGTGAGCATCATGTGTGCTTGTGGTACATTTGGAACCACCAAACTCTTTGATGCTGCTGAATTCTTCCTATGTTGGATAGGACAGTTTTAGATCAGCAAAGACAGTTTTAAATTAGCAGAGACAGTTTTAAATCAGCATCTTCTTAGTCTGGCAGTGGAAATAATCTGAGATCATAGAAATGCTGCTGGCATTTATGTGCTGCTCCTCAGATGGGACTGCCAGCTTTCTTGGCTCTTTGAAACAAATCTTCACTTTCGACTGTTCAAATTTTGCTTGAAATGACATCAAGATAAATGGCTTTTACCAGGCTGAGAACTGCTTCCTCCCCTGCTTCACAACTGTTCCCTGGGCATCTGCAATATGATATTCTAGTGCTGAGGTAGAAATTGGAGTTAAAAGGTTTCTTACAGTGTACAAACATGTAGGAGGAAATCTTCGTTATATGGGTTACCATAATTAACCTTCTATTTTTTAGACACTGGGTGTGTAGTTAGTGACAGATGATTATCAAAAGGTCTTTTCTATCTGTTTCACATTCCTTTTCCTTCTTTTTGCAAAAAATTATTTTTGAGAGAACAAGCTACTAGTATTACTTCATTTTCATGAATTCTTCTTAACCTGGGAACTAAAATAATATTTATTTTCTCTTTATTGACAGATGATGAAACTGAAGTAGTAAACTTTGATGGAGATTTAATGTCAGGCATTAACCTAGAAGCATTGCCGTGTGACCACAAAAATCTTTCCATATTTAAACATTTAGATCTATGATTCCTACTTGCAAGCTCTATTTATTTATGAAAGAAATTCATTTATTCATCTGTACTTAGTATCCATTAGACATGGGCGATACTCTTTGAACAGTGATGTTTTGTCAACTAAGTATGCCAAAGGCTTTTCTTGAACAAGAAGTCTTTTTAGCAAATAGTATAGCCCACAAAGGAAGCCAAGAACATCTGGAAGGTTGGCAATGTGTAAGTGCCTTTTGTTTATGATACATGTGTGTTAAGTGGTTTAAATGGAAAAAGAAAGGAATTCTGAAGTCTGCTTTTCTGCACCATGCATCTAGGGTCTTTTACATTTCTGTGATTGGTTATTCCCTAATAGGATGCATTAGATGCATTTCCAAAAAAAGCAAAGATTTCATGGAAACAATGTAGGAGTACTGGAGCAACATTTCCCAATATTTGATGTTAGAATTTTATAACTTCTGCTTTATTTTAGCTAAATATACATTTAGTCTTTGTTGTTGTCCACTGATTTCAATAGGAGTTAGTTACACTGGACTCACAATGCCTTGAGGAAACTTCTGCCATTGCATAGGATTCATGTCTTAATATCTCACCTGTGCACCTTCCCTAGGGCAGCTGTCTCTTACAGGCAGTGGATATAGATGCTGTCTGTCTAAGGCAATTAAACATCTGAGTTGAATGGTTTGATGGATGTTCTTGCCTCTCCCTCTTGACTGTCTGCAGGACCTAGGGAACCAGAACAGAATAATTTATCAGTAGGCTCTCTGCTTCAGGATGAGATGAATCCCACTTCTAGTGTGTAATCCCTGTTTTTGCTGAGGACCCCAGACCTGGGTACATCCAGGTGGGGTCTCGCCAGGGCAGAGCAGAGGGGTAGAATCCTCTCCCTTGCCCTGCTGGCCCACACTACTTTTAGTGCAGCTGAGGACACATTTGGCTTTCTGGGCTGCAAGGGCACATGGCCAGGTCATGTCCAGCCTCTCATCCACCAGTACCCTCAAGTCCTTCTCAGCAGGGCTGTTTTTATCTGTTCATCCCTCAGCCTTGGTCTGATACCAGGAGTTTCCCCAACCAGGGTGCAGCACCTTGTTCTTGGTCTTGTTAATCCTCATGAGATTCCCATGTGCCATTTCTTGAGCTTGTCCAGGTCCCTCTGGATGGCATCCCATCCTTCAGGTGCGTCAATCACACCACTCAACTTGGTGTCATCTGCAAATTTGCTGAGGGCACGCTTGATCCCTTTGTTAATGTCATTAATGAAGTTATTAAACACCAGTTCCAAAACAGATTCCTGAGGGACACCTCACTGATGTCTGTCAGGACACTGAGCCATTGACCACTATCCTCTTGGTGTCTAATCTATTCCTCATCCACCAAAGAGTCCGCCCATGAAATCCAGCTCTCTCCAGTTGAGAGAGAAGGATATCATGGGGACCTGTCAAAGGCCTTATAGAAGTCCAAGTAAATCACATTGGTAGCCCTTTCGTTGTCTGCTAATGCAGCTGATCCATCATATTTATCATGCACACTGTTGGCCAACAGTGCATACTAAAAAAGGTAAGTGGGCAGGCCAGAGGAAATGTGTTGAATCTTAACGAGATGTGTGAGGACCTAGTAAATAATAAAGAGAAATATAGGCCAGTTGTTGTGCTGGGTAGCTTGGTGTAGATGCTGCAATGTCTGATGATGTGACAGTGTTGGCAATGTATGGCATTTGTAGATTGCAGAATGCATCTGTGGAATGGGGATGAGGAAGTTAAACTATAAGAGTGGAAAACACTGAAACTTTTATTCCTGATGACTGGCTCATTGTCATATACATGTTGTTGATTTGAGTAAGCAATTTTTGCTCATGAAAATGACTTTTAAAAAATCCCATAGAGGCCCAAAGCAGAAAAATGGTATAGTAACATGGGTAGGGATGCATGCCATTTAACTGATAGTCTAGACTGCTGATATTTATAAAAGGAAGAAAGTTATATATTCTAATATGTTTGTTACTGACTTGGCTGCTAGTGTCCTCTGCACCTTGTCATAAATTAGCATGGTTCTAGACATATTGCAACAGGGAAGTGCTCTCAGTTTTAGAAATGGAGGTTGATGGAAGTTTGTTAATATGGGGAGGTCTACACCTGAGTTAGACTCTTTTATTTATTCAGTTCCTTTCTCTCCCCACTTTTTTGTCTGTAGCACATCAGGGTTCTATAATAATTTATCCATTAATAAATTAGGTTTGAATTTTCAAGTTGATAGATACCTAGATTCTGGTTTGCAGAAGAGCTGTAAATGGGAAATGCATTCTTACAGCTCCTTATATGCAGTAATACAAATTATTTCTAGAACACCTATGACATGGAAGACTGATAAACAACTTCATGTAAAAAGCACAAAACTCACAGGCTATGAAGTGACTCTGTATTTACTTACAAGTACAAAAATCCACTTGTAAGGATTGGAGGCAAATGTTATAAATGTGTGTTTTTACACCAATCACTTAAAAACTGTACATTTTCAGCATTTAAAAGTATAACATTTAAAATACCCATTAGCTTGAGATTTCTCAAATTTGTTTTTTCCTTCTAGTTCTTGCTACTTTTACTTGCGTACATACATGGCTTTTAAAATTGTGGCATTAAACATTGAAATCATCAACACATTTTGCAACTTCTTGGAATATTTAGGCTTTACAGTAAAGGCTAAATTTAAAGACCACAGTGCTCATCAGATTTTACAATAAAAGCATGCCTGCACCTGTGTCTCACACCAGTGTGACATGAGATGGATGAGATGAGATGACATTCCTCCTGGGGGAATACATCAGCTGGCAGAGACCTTCACCCATGTATAGGTCAGTTCTCTTTTCAACAGATGTGAGATAATTGCAAGAGGTGTGAGAGCCTACATAGCTGGGTCAGAGGGTGAATCTACTCTCTTACTCTCAGCCAGAGTAATATTTACATATGTGGGAAAACAATTTAGCTTGATGGTTTCACAGATGAAAAAAAGGGCTGGGTTTGGCCTAGTGTCTTTCGTCCTCAACTGCCTGTGAGCCTAATTGAATTTTAGCATAATTAAACTCACCACGTACTGACAGATTGCATTTCGCACTGGCTCCCGTACTGTGGCAGGGAAAGGGAGCTTGCTTCAGGTGCTATTGCCTTTTCCCAATGGCCTGAGTAAATGGAAACGGGAGGGGGAGCTGTGGGAACAGGAAAAAGGAAGGGAATAATTACTTTGCTCTTAATAAAGGAGGAAGAGGAAAAATTTCCATTTGTTTTAACCCTACTTGGGCTCACCTGAAAGACAACATTGTTTGACCTAACAGAATAGAGACTAAGAAGGCATAGGGTGGCCAAGTATAAATATGCTGGGCAGTGAATGAGACACTATTGACACATGAAAAAACAACTGTAAATAGCAGATAGGAATAAACACAGACTGGAAATCTGAAGGTTTCTAGGTCATTAGGACAACAAATTCTGCTGCCTAGTAGGAGGAATTGAAAGTTTAAGCACTGTTAAGGTAGAATTGGCAGGTTACTAAAACTGCCAAATGTGACTGAACAGCAGGGAATTGGATTCAGAATTCCAAAGTTCTCCTGGATTTTTGTGGGTTTGAGGAAGGAAAAGTAAGTCTAGCTTGGTGTTGTAGACAGTCCTCTGGGAGACCTCAGTTTCTATAAGAAGGATCAGATTCACAAGAATAACCTGAAAATGACCCCAGCTACTAAAGTAGTACTTATGGAGGGTGATTCCTGCTTTAAATCTGTCTTCTGGCAGGGGAGAAGGTGGGACCTGTGCCTGGCCTATATGCTATAATTGCTCGGTGTGCTGGCGTCTGGGAAGGGAAGAGGGCAGCACTGCTGTTGCAAATGCCTGAAATATCCTTGCTGTCAGCTTGTAAAGGAGGATGCACAGCTGTGAATCCTCTGAGGAGTTAGCTTCTTTCTGCCACAGTTAGCTACTTAAGTGGGCTAGGAGGGCAGTCTAAGAACTTGCCCTAGTATTCTTAGCTGTCCCTGCTGCCCAGCTTAGATGGCTCCCTTGGTTTTGCTCTGCATGCAATATGTCCATGTTTAAAGCTTTAACTGTGATTTCCAAAGGTCTCCATGGAAACAACCTAAGCTAGCACACCTGTCTTGAGTGTGATCATCATCAACACCTATCATTCACTGGAGAAGGGAATTACCAGCCTCAGTGAGTGCTACTCAGAATATGTAGATTGTGTTGAATTCCAGCATTGAATTCATTTCCATACTTCATCAGAGTAGCAAAAACTTCAGTACTATGAAGAAAATCTGCTTCAGTCATACTGTAGATTAAAAAAAAAGCCAAGTAGTTTCTCACCAAGTGAGGTATAGAAAGAAATAGAGTTTCTTCTAAAATTACTAAGGTACTCATATCCTACTGTGCTAGCAGTGATATTAAACCTTCCCCCAGTAGAATACATGGAAAGTGAGTATGGTGTTCCTTACATTCACTTAATAGTATGAATGAGTAAAATTCAATAAATAGAACATGCACTTATGAATTGTTCTGTTATGAATTGTGAGATGTTTCTTTCCTTATGGTCCTTCATCAGATCTTCAGTCACACTTATTTTGCTGCCATTTAGGGAACACTTTCCCTTTTAATAACTGGTCATGATGCCTTATATGGCTACCTAGAAACAGAGACTAGACAGGAATAAGGGAATAAAGGAGGTATTTATTTGTAAGGCTTTCAAAGATACACCTTGGGGGTCTAGAGGCTCTTCTGCCTCAGTGGATCTCAAGATGGACGACAGGTCAGGAGTTCTTCACACCTTTATAGGTTTGGTCCATTTGCAAATCAGCATAAATTCACCAATTACAACTTTAGCTAATGATGTAATTTCTCTAAGCTTACCTCCTCTTTCTCGAGAAGGTAGTTTGCACATTTTGGGCCTAGGACAGTCTGGATGTCCTTGTAGAGCAAGCTGGAGAGGCTTTGTTATGTCTATCTTAGCATGAGAGGGTGGCAGCTAATGAGCTATAGGAAACTTCAGAGTTACACCAGAGAGTACAGGATTTGAAAAAATATAAAAGTTAAAACCTAAGGCATCAGAGCAAGAACCAAACACAGGGAGCTCAGCTGGACGATGCAATGTCCAGAAGGGTCATCACCTCTGAGATTCAAACCTCCTGCAACAGCCTCTGCAGTACTTGCAGCTAATATTCCACATGGAACAATAGTCCATGCTGCAGTCAAGCAATACAGTTCTTCCACAGGATGGTGATCTAATGTTCAAGAGAGGTCTAGAATAAAATACAACAGCAGATGACATAAAATAAATGTTGATATTGAAGCTGAAATTAATGCAAAGATATTTAAGGCATCAGTCACATATCTTGTTAATCAAATTTAGTGAGAGCTACGGTGAAATGACATAGTAAATGTATTAAGCAATATAAAACTGCACATACAATTAAAACTATAGTTCTGATATTAAAAAAAGTTCAGTAATCAGTGTTGACATTTTAAATAATAGCATTGTTATAATGATAAGAAACTATCTTAATGCCAACTAAAATGACTTTTTCTTTTTTTAGACCTGTCTTGCAATGCTACTATGTGTTTTATTCTATACAATTTAGACACAAAGAGTGTACTCATGAAAGATGGGATTTTACAGAGTAATAGTAGAATAGTAATTGAAAATGTTATTTCTACTGCATCGTACAATTTGATCTGCTTTTGTTTAATTCACACCGTAGCTAAATAATTTTCTCCTTCTAAGAAAAACATTACAAAATATTCTTATTCTAAGTGCCCTATGTCATTTGTCCGTAATTGTGTGGCTTCCCAAAATGAGATTTTCAGTTAAAACTCTGTTGTCTCTGATAAATGCGGTTATTGTATTCATTATTTGTGGTTGGAATTAATAATTTTAATGCTTAAATTGAGCTTTAAAGCAGCCACACAGTTAACCTGGGTTTTATCGAGACACAAAAAGAGTAATAGCTGGAAACCAAACCAAAACCTACCTCTGCCTCTTTCTCAACTAAGGCTGTAAGCCTACATTTTTAACCTGACAAGGGGATTCAAAACCATCTACCTCTTTCACACATGCTCAAAACTGTCTTTTCTTCAGTGATCAGTTACTGTATTGACAAAATCAAACTCATGCCATCCCACACTTATCTACTTTGTCCTGGATTGTGACTGAATGCCAGAGCACGAAAAGCTGCATAGAACCTGCACACACATGGGGTGGGTGCAGTGAGATGGCAGACACAGGTACATGTGTAGTACTTCCACAGCAGTGGAAATGCAGGTTTCAGGCTGAACACAATCTCATAATTATGTTTGTTGTAAGTTCCCGTGCTCTTCTTAATAATTATTGTTGCCAGTGTACCCTGATGACTGAGGCTGGTAATGGTGTTAGTGGGGCAAAGCACAGCTTTTCTTATCTATTTGAGTTACAGAGACACAGATTCTTGCATGATAATACCTGTAATAATGAATGTTCAGTCTTTTAGGTGGTTTTCCTACAGTATGACCCTCTTAAGAAAAGCAACTTTTAATTTTTTAATGTTAATCATAGGACAGAAGCAGTGGCTTCTCTTTGCAGGAAGTTTTTGAAAGGACTGGAACCTGCCTTCTCTCTGGGCTGAGTGGGATACTTAAGTAAGTAT
Organism: Vireo altiloquus; assembly: GCA_013396875.1. Lineage (NCBI taxonomy): Eukaryota > Metazoa > Chordata > Aves > Passeriformes > Vireonidae > Vireo > Vireo altiloquus. The sequence continues at coordinate 128,624 of VZRF01028485.1, forward strand.
AAGTATAAGATACTTAAGAATTTAGTAACTTAAGCGTTACTAAAACTAAGGTTGGAAGAGAGAGAGTGAGGTGGCTGCCCCACAGCTACTGCACCAGTTCTGTGAGAGGCTGGACCATGGTGCTGGAGAGGCCCTCGTGCAATTATACATTTGTATACTTTAAACAGAATCTTCTACACTAGACTGGGGAAAGTTTCTTCTTTAAGAAAATGAAGTATTTGGGAACTATGCAGGATAGCTGTTGAGAGGTGACTCATGCTGTTTAAATATCTCCATCTAATGATGAAGGAATTCTGTTAGAAGAAAACCATGAAGGATTTGAAGACGCTGAACTACTAAGATGCTAACTGCTATTTCTAAGGACAAATATAAATACCTAAATAAGAAATAACTAAGAAAAGATTCTCCCATGAAGGAGGGGATCTATCCTGGATTAAAGAACTACTGTGAACTTTTGTTACAGCCCATTTTTCTAATTTAATGCCTGATGAATTTATTTTGATGTGGGCCATACTTAATCCTAATGCTAAACTCTGGCTATAAGAGGTAATTTGGACAGCAAATCAGCTTGTATCTACTATAAATTTTAAATTAACAGTGACAGGACCCTTCTGAAGATGAGACAAACCTCTCATGAAGAAAACAGGTATAATGAAAGTCTTCAAAAGGGTTCAGTGACTTCTTTTACTGGTACTTTAGAAAATGCCTATTTGCAAAAGTACCAGCATTATTCCTTTATACTGAAGACTCTGATAATGCATCAGATTTCATGGAAGTGATTTCTGACAGTAATTCTTTAAGAATTGTTTATCAAGTTTCTTGTCACATGAGTTTCCTTGTGACCAAAGTTTCCATGAGATAAACTTATAAATGAGCCCATCCAGCAAGAATAAAAGATTGTTCAAGACTCTAATAGGCCACAAATTGGATTGCTGAACAATCCTCTAATCTGTTGTCTCTGTTCTTCTTTCTCTATAACTAAGACTAGGGAAAAAAAAGCTATGAGCTGCTGTCACTTGTAATTATTCCTAACTCAGATAAAATGTCCTGACCTGTGAGACGTAGGTCAAATGTCAGAGAAGGCTTATGGGAAACACTAGAATGTTGCAGGATTCTAAATAAGCTTTGCAAGTATTTACTGCTTTTGTAGAAAATAGCTGTGAATTTCTAAACCAGAAAATTTTTAGAAAACGTCATGTTATGTCTACAGTGACCCTGTTCTATACTAAACTCTTGTCAGGCATATTGATGAGTTAAGTGGCTTAATAATTATTTTGCCATCAGAGATGACACACATTGATGCCTCTTCAGTAGACACCTTTTTTATATATTTTATATCTGGATTAGAATAGCTGAAGTCACAAAATTTCATGTTGTCTATGTATATGTATTCATGATAAAACTTGAACCAACATGTTTTAATTTGGATGAATTTGCTAATCATTCAGGTCTGCTAAGTAATCCATTATACAGGCAAGAAATTAATAGAATCCCAAAAGTTACAAAAAGATTAATATAAATTTAAAGTACAAAAATTTATTGCTTCTCAGAAGGACATTGCTGCTATGTTTATAGGTTGTGATAGTGTGATGGTAGCTATAATACTTATTTTTTTGTTAGCTGGATTAATCTGCAATTCATCTTTTGTTAATACATTAAAGTTCAAGTCACTCACTGGAGAAGTGACTTGAACTAGCCACTTGCTTATGGAAAGAGATGATTGGATAAAATAGTTACTACCAGCTGAGAACAGAAGCATCAAACTGAAGTTTTGTGAATATAGCCTGAAATTTTTTGTTCATGCTGGACTAGTCACTCTCATGCATGATACAACCATTTTTCACTATAACCCCCCCTGCATTTAGTACATAAATACAGCTGAAGCAGTTTGCCTAGCTCGAAGCGACGCAGGTTAAATGTGGAGAATAGGGAGCATGATCAGCATTTAAAAATGCTCCAGACTGAAGTAATTATCTTTTATGTATCATTAAATAGGATGTAAAGTCAGGGATACGTGTCAAGTAGTGAGAACCAGGAAATTCAGTCCAATCTGTAGTACCCTTTTTCTTGTACATTAATATTATTACTCTGCTTATTTATAAAGCATGAAATGCATATTGAGTGTCTTTAAAGGTGAATAGGTTGCTGGCTTGCAAGCACAGAAGAATCTTGTTGACTTATAAAATGAATTACTGCTCTCCCAGTTCTTATACTGCCTCTGTAGCCAATACAAAATGTCCTTTCCTTGGGAATTCTAATAGAGAGGACACTTTGGCTGAATTCCCCTCCCCTTTCTCCACTCCTCTCTTTCTTCTGTACTGAAAGGTTGCCCCTATGGTGTGCATCCAGCCTGACAGAAGTGGCTGTTAGTTCCCAGCTGGAATCATTAAAGGATATTGCGTTGTTACTTCATCAATTCACTTTAGTCTGACTCCACTGAAGTTTTAAGCAAAATATATGATATACTGAGATTCTGGGGAGAGCAGAATATATTACAAATAAACAATTGTTGATTACTTCCCCCAGAATATTTAGATATAAATCAGTTATCTGTGGAGTTGTACCAAGCTTGTTTCAATTTTGCTGCTGCTTCAAATCCATTTTAAATTACCTGACCATTCTTCCTGTAATGCATAATAAATGGAATCACTTTAGTTCTTTTAAAAAAACATGTAAAAAATAATCTTCAATTTTAAATGAACATAATCTATATAGACATTAGTTTATGTGAGTGGTAATGCATCCCACAGTATTTTTCTCCTGGCACTATCCACCAGGATGCCCATGAGTGAGGTCCTTCCTCATTATTATTTCTTCAATGGCCTTTTGTCTTTACTGTTTTAGCTGATATGTTTTAGATTAAAATAGCATATTAATGCTTGAAATGCAAAAGTCTGGTTTATGTAGAAATTTTATAGATTTTATACTCTGTAAAAGTGTTCATTGGAAACACAGAATTTGCAAGCCATGGTTAGATGTTTGTTCAGAAGAGAAAAAGATGATAATGGGTTTCAGTAGAGTTAGAGAGATTGTCATATTACAATTTTACTTTATTTTTAAGATTTTACCAGTTCTAGGGGATGAATTGGTCAGCTCTGGCTCCATCTCAGTTATATGGGACATTTCCAGATATGAGAGGTTTTGTGAGGAATATTGGTCAGGTCAGAGGGACAGCTTTCACAAGTGATTTGATGGGATTTGAACAATGCTGTTTTTTAAAAAAAACCTTGTTTCAATATATAAGTATTGTTTTGGTAGCTATCCACCTATTAAGAGTCTTAAATATTAACATTAGTCCAAATGGTTTATTGTTTGCTGAGTTAATTCCAATATTTTCCTGCTATACCTATCACAGAAAGAAGCTTGTGATCAATAAACAGAAGCTTTCATTTTAGACATCAATCCTTTATTCCTACATATCTGTATTTTCAGCCTTCTAGTATTTATGCCTTCTAGTACAATTCTTTTTCTCTTCAATGCATGGTAGAAATAGATTGAAGTCACTTCACCAGACCTTGACACACCATAAAAGTAGGAAGCAGATAATATTGCGTATCACAAGAAAGTGTAATGTTTGATGCCTTTTTAGTGATTCTCTAAGTACTACGTGAGTAGCAAAAAGGGGGTCTCCTGCTGCTGTGTGGAATCAGTAATTCTCCATCTCTGCCCTTGATCAAAGCACCTGTGTACAAACTATGACTATCTATGAGAAATAACTCATTCAATAGGAGATGGCTTGCCATATTAGAGTGGATAATAGATAATGTAATTTTTGCATACTGTCACCCGGCACACATTTATGCAGAAGTTTAAGCTACAATATGGTAAAATAAACTGCTGCCCTTGGATGCCTTTCCATTTTCCAAACTAGGCTCTTCATACTTGAAGTCAGCAGTTGGGGAAAGAAATTCATACAGTTTTAAGACTGCTGCTTCTGATATATAAGGGAAAGAAGTACACCTGGATAATTGAAATTTGATGACAAAAATTGTGGCTTTTTAATACAGAACTTTGATTTTTTTTCTTTGTTTAACACACACAAGTCAGAGTATAAGAAACTATTCATCAGCAGTTAAACGGGTTTATCTGAATATCTGTATTGTATTGGTTTCAAATAATGATATGAAAATGTTTAATTTCTGGTTTGCATGTGCCCTTATTATTATTTATATGGCATGACTCAGTAAACATAAAGTTTCCTGGAAAGAGTCTGTACAGAGACGTCATCTCTTCTGCCAACATCCATATCTCAGTGCTTGCTTATCACTCTAAAAAAGATAATCTGTACATCCTTTAAATTAAAGTTTGATGTTATATGAAGTACACATATGTAAAAAGAAACACAACTACTTTTGCATTGTAAAATTATGAAATAGTAAAATAAACTCAACAAAATTCATTCACAAAGCAGAAAAGTAATTAAAGTGCTATTTTTAATAGTTATCTTGCAAAGAGAGAGGTGATGGTAAATTTGTGAAACATTTAAACAATCAGTATAACAACTTCTGTTCATGTTGTGTAAATGTAGATTTTTGAAATATTTTTTTCCTGCTGGTTTGAATCTAAATCCACTAAAAATAGAGAGCCCTGAGATTAAAGTCTTCCGGTAGTGTCAGTCATTGTTTTCACTCTAAAACTTTTTTATCATATAGAACACTCAAATGTCTTTTCACAGAGAAAAGATAAAAACTCAAACCCAAAAGACATTGCAGAACATGTAGAGGTTTAAATATCTGCAGTGGATTTTAGGAGTTATTTGAAAAAATAATGGAATTATTATTTCCTTGTAATTTGTGAAGTCACTTTTAGTCTTGGCTGCCATCCTTAGCTATTTTTGATCTGTCATTTTTCTTGGTGACAAGTAGAAATTCTAATGGCCTGAAAGCTCTCCAGAGGCACAACACAAGCCTGTTATTGATATGTAATAGCTTTCATTCACTACTAAATTAGGCCCCAGACCTTTTTGCTGCAGTTCAACCTTTTGTGTCTTATTTAATGGGTAGCACCCCTTCTGAATTAAAAGAAATATTCCAAACTATAAATGAAAAAATAATATTATGTGTATATTTTTAATATCTATCGAAAACAACATTTACTAAATACCTTAAATAATACATGATTTTGTGAAAGATATTTTAACTAATAACCAATTTAAAATTATTTGTGTGGTTAGGAGATTTGAAAGAATCAAATATGTATTAGGCAGGAGCAAAATATGTAGTCATGGTCTACCTAGTCAGTGATAGCATTCTGTTTCAATCTAAGTTCTGAAAAACCCAGGTGAGATGAAAATTTAGCTGTAACATGAAATTAAAAAAGAAAGAAAATGTATAGTGAGACTTTCTTCAAACCAATATGTCAAAAATTGGTCCTCAGTTTTTAAAGAGGACTTGCTCCTAGGACGATCTTATGACTGCAATTCTTGTTCCATATCTGCAACATTTCTTCATCCTTTTCTCCCTCTGCATAGTAAAAATCCCCCACAAAGTGTGCAAATTGAATAACACCTTAGCTGATGATTATGTGTTGGCCATCAGGATGGTTAGAGAAGGACTGCTCAGAGCACTCAGTAATAGCTGGCACTAGTAAGGGCAGCTCTTGTAGTTAAAGTGTAGAATATGTGCTTTTGCCAACCACATGATGGCCAGGCTAAGCTAAAGAACAGAGGAGGCCAAAAACCCCCCTCAAACCCTCCCCTCCCCCTCTAAGAAACCAGAATAAAATTTCACAGATCGGTTCCCAGCCACCCTTCAAAATGCATCCCAGAGCATTCCCTAGTTTGTGACAGGGTCGTTACTTGTATGACAATATAATCTCTTTGTTTTTAGGATCTGTCATCCCCTGGCTGAAGGGTTTGACTCTGACGGTGAGCACTGATAAGGATGTTGAAGCTGCTGGGAAATTCCATGCAGAATGAGGGGATCTGTTTTAAGCTGGAAGCAGCTGCATGGTCTCACTTACACCTGCCTGCCAAAAAAGGGATTTGGTGAGGCACCTCACCACAAAGGCTTCCTTACTCTCACATTCTCATCTGGATGGATAATCCTGCTGGAAGACACAAGTTCTCATGGACTCCTTACCAAAAACTGAACAGAGAATGGCCTGACCTGAGTATACTTTATTCTATATACTTCATTAGTATACAGAATGAATTGATTAAATTAAAGGAAATATAATGAAAAAACACATTTTTTTTTTTAATGGAAAAAACACAATAACCCCCTGCGAAACAACCCTGCCCAATTTTTGTGTCTGACTTTCTGGCCACCTTTGATTTATCTGTCTATTATTAAGAAAAAAAAACAGATCAGAACTCTGATGATAACCATAGGGGATCTTACTGAATATTTTCTGCCTTGTAGTTCTGATTCTTGTACTTAAGGTTATATTACTGGGTTTCAAAAGGCCCCCTTATTTTAAATCTTTGTGTTTTTAAGCTTTTTGTTTAGATTTGTTGTTTGGTTTCATCCAGAAAGATGAAACCAAAGGAAGGGGAAGGGAGGGAATTGATTCCTTTTTAGGCTTTAAGAAATATTAAAAAACATCTTTAGTGAGTGATTTTTTTTTCCAAAACTTTATATTTTAGCTGTAATACTAAAATTGCTCATCATTGTAAGCTATTATTGGAATAGGAAAAAGTCCACTGTGTGATATGCTTTTGTGTTCCCCCCCAGGAGTTTTGTGATTTGACATATGTGTATACTTAAATCAAAAATTTTATACTTTATAGTATTTTGATTGCTATACTGTGTAAGTTGTCTGCTTTAATTATATCAGCTACAAGCTGAATTACTTAGTGTCCTATTATTTCGATATGTCACAAGTCAATTAAAATTTCTAGCTATTTATTTCAAGAAAATACGAAGAATAATGAAGAGATTTTCTCTTATGGATAATATTCTTTTACAAAGGTTGGAAATTCCCTTTTTTTTACAAATCTAATATCTCTTTATACATAAAAATTTAAATGAATAAAAATCCATAGCTTGCACCTAAAAACAAAGGTAACATACATCCATTACAGAGAAAGGAGCAAACTACCATTTCTCAGAGAGAGAGAGAGATACTAATTCTTTTGGGTTTCATGGAACTGTTATGATAATTATATTAATTATGGTTGTGAAATTCCTGAGAATGAGACCTTTGTATATTAGTTTGTGTAAGCACAGAGTGCCCAGTAGGGCCTACCATCAAGCAGGACAGATTTTTGGTGAAAGAAGTTGTCAGAAGACCTTTCTGGGAGAAGTAAATATTCTGGTAATTTTTTTTTTTCTTAGAATGCTATGAGTTAAAATTGTGGCATGAAGTCTAGGGTATACTATTCTATAAAATCCAGATTAAGATCAAAGGATAACAAGGTTCTGCTTCTTTTTACCATACACTGTCAAATATACCAGAGATTGCTTCCTCTGACTAACAGCTACAGATTTTTAAAGCTATACTTTCCTAGTCCCAGCAGGTCTGGGAAAATACTTTTCAGCAAGTTATTTACTTTAAAGAAGTTCAGGTTGAGATTGACCAAAAGTATATTTTCAGGCCTAATTTTCTTACAGTATATTTTAGCCTTCCTGAAATGAAACACACATATATGTATACCCACCCCCACGTTTTTGAAAGATGTGTAAGAAAAGGCTGATTTCTTTTAGAACATGAAGGAGATAATCCTTCCATGAATTTTTCCTCCCAAAAGCCCAATGAATAAAATGCTTAGAGTGGCTAGAGTTTGGATTGAAAGCCTTTTGAAATAGCTTTTCCATCTCAAATAAATGAGAATGTATTTAAGTCAGTGTATTTCAGTCCATCCTACTGAAGCTCTTCTACTTTCTGTAAAGAACTTGAAATAATAGCAGGATTAAGAATCAAATTCTAAATTTCTCTTTTGATTGTCCTTAATGTCCAACCTCCAGGGTCATGCCCAGAATCTTGTTCAGTGAATAAAGTTAGTTATGTAGAGTCCTATTTCATGTACATTTGTAGTCTGGAGTGGATCCTAGAAAAAAACAGAGTGAGTGTTCAAGTGAATGAAAGTTCTGGTATAAAGCCTCAAAAAACTCAAAATAAAACTGTCAGTTCAGCCTGGTCCCCAATTTTAGTATCTTTTGGAGTATTTCACTCTGCAATATTAACAAAGTCATTCTAATTCACATATTTTCATGTAATCAATACATAAATGATTTCTTTTATTGGATACAATACCAATCTTCATTCCAAGAAGAATTTAGGGTGTAGTAAAACTCTGTGTAACATAAACACCCATTTTGCTTTAGTATGAGGTTGATGAAACTTAAATTCTGTAAAGATTTTTTTTCATAGGCTTCATTTTTACTTGGGTTTTACTTACAGCCAGTTATTCCCAACTCCTCCTATGGCCACACAGTCACTTTTGTCAGTCTTGCATCTGGATGCAACAATTAGCTGTTAGGGAAATTTTGACAGAAAAGTAAAACTTGAAAAAATGTGGAAGATCTGCCAGTTAGAATGATTTATGTATGATCTCTAAGATGAGAAAGAGTGCAATAACAGGAATAACACAGGCTGTAATTGGCATACAAGTCTGCTCTCTAGACAAAGGTCCATTGGATGGGTCCTGCCCCCTCATTCATCCTGGACTAGTGATGGGCAGCGTGATGTTTGTACAAGTAAGCAATTTAATCTGACCTCTGCTATGCAGAACAGAACTTCCAGGGGTTTTGTGTATTTTGATTTGTATTTGAAAGGAGAGAGACAGGGAGGAGATTAAAAACAAGGAAAGAGAAGAACAGTAGAGGAAGAAGGGTACTGTTTGTCCAATATTTTTTCTTTTACAGATGCAAAATGTGCTGATAAAATGGATTTTATTCTGGTAAATATTCCTGCAAAAAGGGTGCTAATATGTACTGATATAAATGCTTTTCTATTGGTATAAAAGTATCTTTCCAAGGGGAAACAGAGAAAGAATAGCAGAGGAGAGAGCAAGCAGACAACAGTCCACTAAAGAGAGGGAAGTAAGGCAGTGAGAAAAAAAAAATGAAAGAGAAGAGAGTCTGACAACTGTTTGTAAGAGTTGGGAAGCTCTGTTCTGTGTTCTGTCAAAAACTTGGGAGTGGAGATTACCTAGAGTAGGAAGGAAAAAAAACCACCTGTTATAAGGAGGTCACACAAATGTGCCTCGCTCTTAAGAGACAGTGATGGTCTCTCTTCAGGCATCAATGGCACAAAGACATGTTCATATCTCCTCTGTCCCACTTCCAGAAAGGACACTCTTGGAGTAAAAAAATTTTGAAACCTATAATTTCTCCTGCAGTTGAGCATTGGGAATCCTGGTAACAGCTAGTTTTGGTATTGCAAAGATGGTAAGATATGAAGATCTGTACCTTTTAAGCACACAAGCTTGGGGAAAATTGATTCTGGTTCCTTGTAGAAGGCCTTTTCAAAAAAGAGGCAGGAAGAACTTGTCATCTGTGCTTCTCTCCGTTGTCCTAGAAAGATCCCATAACACCTCTCACCTCCTATTCTTGTAAACCTGGTCTGCCATTTCCTTCCCAGTTTCTGTCCTGATGCTAAATCTCAGAATAGTCCTGTGCCCTGGTTTGTCAGTCCTTTATAAAGGACTTATGTCTAAAAGCCCCTTTATTCACAGTTCATCTTGTTTGCACTATCACAGTTACTCCTCTTTTTCTCTCTGATCCCTCCTCAGCCCCATTTGCTTTCCACTACTTTGCTTTCTTCCACTACTCCCAGTCCTGGTTGTGTCTCCCATACCCTGGCCCTGTTTTGAAGCTTACAGATAGTTGTTTTTATTTATTATTGTTGCTTTCCCTTTACCTCTCTGGTTTCCAGAATCTCTCTTCCTTAGCCAGCTCTATTTTCTTAATTCTCTCCATGCAACTCCATGGCTGACTGATTCCTTTCCATATTTCCAGTCGGAAAAGGTCTTGCTCACACACTCATGTTATAAGATCTCCTGATGAATAAGGAGCTCATTTTTGCATGACTTAAAGGGAAGGAACTGTCTGTGACATCTAAGACTACAATGGGCTCCCATCTGTTTGTACGCTTTAAGTATCATTAGACCATAAATTAAACTTTGACTTTGGTTATAATAACAACAGTTACAGGCTAGCTAAAAGCATAAATAACAGTCACATTCTTCTGGGCATTAAATTAATCACTAAGGGAACTAATATGGAGTGTCCTGGAGTGCAAAAGGTTTTCCTGGAAATTGTTGTACAACTGTAAGATCTCATCTCAATACTTTTTGGGCATTGCAGAATGCCTATAAATTGCTTGAAAATGCCAATTTTTTTTCACTTAATTTGAATTTGGGATCTCTTGAATTTAAATTATCCTTACAAAGAGAAGATATGCATTAATATATATGTAATTACTTTAAATAAAATATCTTCCAGGCTTTATACTTGTAAGAGAATACAAATCTTGATTTTATAGTAGAACAATAGCATTCTTAATGATGTTCATAGTTTCTTGATAATACTAATAACATTCAATCACAGATAACTCTCAATTACTTTTTTATTAACATGTAAAAAGATCTATTCTAACAGTCAGTTTATTATTATGTTTTATAAATGTGCTGACAACAAACTATAACATGCAGTTACTGAATATACTACTACATGTGTGATTCATTTAATTTGTAAGTCAGATGACCTTTAAGGAACAACCAAGTTCTTTATAAATAGTGACCAAATTGTTTGGAGAATCATGATCTAGTTAATTCACCAATTATAACAGCAGGTACACTATTTATAATATTTGAAGACAAAAATAGTTATTAGCCTTTCATTTTCCCACATAGGTTGTGGATACTCCACCCCTGGAAGTGTTCAAGGCCAAGCTGGATGGTGCCCTGAGCAATCTGATCTAATAGTTAGAAGTGGGTGGCAGCCCCACCCATGGAGTGGGGTTGGAACTACATGGTCTTTAAGGTCCCTTCCAAGCAAAACCTTCTATGACTCTATAATTCCATGATAAAGGCTATGGTACGTTTAAAATACATCTATTCTTAAATAGTGGTTTATTGTTAAGGTAATGTGTATTCCAGGTTTTTTTTGGTTTATCTCATCATTTTTTATTGCCAGTTATATAAGAAGTTAAATAGATATTACTGCCTTGTGAGATCTCTGCCTTCTAGTGAACAGCCTATTTAAAGATTGCAAAAGCAGTCCTTAATTACAGCTTTTCTGTAATTTCTTTTGTTTTTGATAAATTCAAAACCAGAAAACAGGGTAGTTACTGAAAATTGAAGACAAACACACCAGAGAACTGACATCTCTTGAAACAAAAATTAGTGCAAATGGAAGAAAAGTTTCAAGTTATTTTCTTGTCAAACAGACCATTTTGCTTGTTGGTTTGGATATTCATCATGAAAAGTGGAAATACCTTGGCATCTGCTATTTCTACAGCTGTTCCTAGCTTTAGTTTTTCTCTTTTGCAGGAGAGGTATGATGCTGAATGCTGTCAGGATGTTGCAGATAAGACATGACAAGGGTAGATGAGGCTATGGAGGTCATGCAGCAGCTCCTAGAAGCTTTTACACTGCATTATTGTCATTTGCCACATTTTGGGACAAATAAATACATTAACAAGTTGGAACTTTGGATAGAAAGAAAAGATTCACTTTGCTGTTTTTTAAGTACCTTTTCCTCATGGTAAGCTCAGTAGCTATACAGTACCCTAGAGATCTTAAGACAAATTATTTTTTTTTTTAGGAACTAAGTTTGAAAACTAAAGAGAAGTGAGTTCTCTAAGTGAGAACTACAGCTTCATCATTCAGATGTTTATTTTGGTTTTATAGGTTTTTGTTGCTGATTTGTACAGAGTAGGATAGATGTTTTATCAAGTCTGTAGTATCCTGATGCCCTGTGTCTCACCTAAAAAATCCAGTGCGCAGGCTGGAAGGCCTGAAAGGAAAAAGAGGCCTTCCCCGGATCTTCGTACGCGAAGGCTGGCCAGCAAGTATCCTGATAATTCCTGAAGTCCAGCAGTATTTTTGCATTTACTCATATATATGTACTCAAATCCATGTCAGGAAGTATCGGGTTTCTTTCCAGTTTTTTAAAATTTTGATACTTAAATAATTTTGATCTTTCTAATTCCACAAGGTAAAGAAAGATGGCTATCATATGAAATATAAATTGCAACTAATTAGTAATGTGCATAATTAAAGCTATAGCTTTGTCCACATCAAGTTGTTAGTTATTATCTTGGGGAAACTCAATTAAATTTTGTAAAGGCAATGCAAGAATTTTAGTTTCACTGGCTTTCTTCACTGGTTTACTTTTAAGCAATATTAATTATAGTTGATTGTTAAAATCTTTGGAGAGGGAGCACTGAATAAAGAACAGAATTATCCCAATGCAAAAACACTGACTCTCTTTGCAGGGTAAAACTTGTTTCCCCAACAGAGGAACTATAAAGAAAATATAAATTAGTGTTACTTGGGCTGTTCAAGTCTGAGCTCCCCAGTGATGTAAGGATCAGAGGTGTGGTTTTGTTCTTCCCTCATGCACAGATATGGGATGGTTTTTCAAATAGTGAAATAATAATTGGTCAGAGGTGCTCTCTGATCCTTTCCTTCATAAAGTCTTGTAAATAATCACACATTTTTTTTAAGAAAAGTTCAAACAGCTTTTTAAAACATGACACCAAAAACAAATTTTGCTTTTAGAGATAATCCCCAGTGGAATGATTTGCAGCTGAATAATATTTTGTCTTTTTATTGACAGGTCTTATCTTCTTTATATCTTTCTGTTTGCTCACATCAATCTTGTTATTTTTTACTTTACAGGAAAGCAAACAGCCCACAAATCTTTTCTGTAGACAAGTCAATACATTTTTTATGCTTTCTGCTGTTTAGTTTTCAGGGAAGTTCAGATGGAGAGGTTGGGCATGAAGCCAGATGTCCTGGAGATAATTCCTAGAGCTTCAGCAAACTGCGCACTTACTATCAACTGCTTTGAACAAATACTTCCAAATGGCAAACTCATTGATGCTTGTCTGTTGACCTGAGTTCAAGAGAGAGAAGGCTCATGATCTGTTGTTGCCTTGGACCACTGATCCATGCTCTGATTGTACAACTGAAGAAAGTTTGAGGAAGGCGGGAGTATTTTGGTATTTTGAAAGTCTGAATGTAGATTATATTTAGCAGGGATGAGCAATTTGAGCGATACAGTGATATGCTAATGAAAATTTTTAAAAGGCAACAGTTATTAATTTTAAATATTGAAATAATTTAGCTTGCTATTTCAAAAATTTCTGCACCAGTATGAATCACTTTAGAATCCCACTGCATTGATGAGGTGAACAAAAACCTTATTCTGAAAATACTTCTGCATAAATCTCTGCTGCCATATTACGGAATGAACCAGAGATTTCAGCCAGCAGGGGGAACTGCAGAAACAATCAAAGAAAGAATTGCTGTGCTGAAAGGACTAGGAAACAAATTGTCTCTTTGAAGCCATTTTCATCCAGATCTCTGCACAAAATCGCCGTCATAAGATGTCTCCTTCTATCAACACCACCTGACAGAAAAAGGACATTGGGAACATATTGGAAGCAGCTACATATAAGACTGAGCTGGTGCAAGAAAGTTCTAGTTTTCATGTTTTCGTGGATGATTAGAGCTAGATCTTATCTCTTTAGCTCACTAGAGATAATGTCATAGGATGGGGTGTCATAAACTCTCCAAAAGTTAAGATGTATCACAACCACTCATTTCCCATCATTCACCAGCTAAGTTACACCATGGAATAAAAGCTGTGCTCTGTTCATAATAGTTGAGTCTTTTAATTCATTATCTTATTTTCCAGATATTTAAAAACTAGTTTGATTCAGAAATTTTTAAGTCACAGTTCTCTAATTCAGGATGACTTTTCTCATACCCTGTGAATTTGAACCTTACTCAAAAAACTTGTTCTTTCCTTGCTTTTTGGCCTCTGCACTGCTTGCTTCTTAAAATTAATTTTGCCAGGTATGTAATTGCAACCATCTTCTTGGGTGTTTTTTTAATCTCCATGGTGTTTTAGCCAAAGCATTAAAATACAAGATATTTTTAAGGTCAAGGTCAATTACTTAGGAATCACAGAAGTGGTTGAGTTTGATGCTAATACTCAGTGCTACCAGGGGAAGTTCCTAGGGACTGGGAGAGAGAAGTATTATTTTGGGTTTGAAGAAGAAGGATTTGGAGATCTTCAGACTTCTCTTATTTAACTTTGATCCTTGGAAAGGTGGTTGAGCTAATAATGATGAAGACTTTCCAATTCATGAAGGACAAAATAATAACCAGGAATAATCAGCAGGGGTTTAGGAAGGAGAAGTCATGCCTGATGGCCTGATAATCTTCAAGACAAAATGACCAGTTCACTGGAAAAGGGAGAAACATGGGAGATCTTTCAACTTGATTTCAACCATACTTTTACACTGTCCTCCATAACATCCTGATAGACAAACTGATGATGTATAGACTTGGTAAGAGGACAGCAAGGCAGGCTGAAAACAGTCTGAACTACCAGCTTAAAGGATTATGATTGATGATAAAAAGACGAACTGGATGCTGTTCACTAGAGGTGGAGCCCAGAGTTTGGTACTGGGCCATATTTGTTTGAAATCAGGAAGCAAGCGGGCTGTGCATGGTTTGGAGTGTTTCAGTGGGAACACTAAACTGGGGACACAATTCCCAAACCACGGCAGTATTCAAAATAAAATTTTATTTCTAAGACATCCTTTAAAATGAAGGATGATATGGAACAGATTTCAGTGTGATAATTCTTGACAAAATCCTACTATTTTGCAAATAACAGAAACATAACTTTTAATTTATTAATCTATTTTTGTGTATATATGAACATTGAGATATGCCAAATCTTTGGAACTTCTGCTTTTTCCTCACTCTCTGGTAATATGACAATAAAGAAGTTATTTTAAAATAGGAATTATTTAATTTTAACATGATTAAAGGGAAGTACAGGACACTAAAGTGTTAGTTCTCAAAAATGTCATGATACATGAATGGCACAGAGAAAGTGATAGCATGACTTCAGAAGTGGTGCCAGCAATTGGATTCAGTTATTCACTTCCTTCAAAGAAGCCTGGTGCCAGGAAAAGAATCAGCTGTGATCCCTGCTGCCCCCTGTGCAGTGGGAGACCCCACAATGCAGCCTTTGCAGTCCTGGACTTGACTTGAAGGGCTGGTAGGATACTTACTGGTGTTGCCACAAGCTTGTCTTGCACAGGTGGGTACCAGAGATTGAAATGTCTCCTTGTCTACATGGGCAGCTACTGCTTGGGTTGCTGCTAGGACTACATGTCCAGAATCATGTTTAAATGACTGTGGAACATATTTGTCACCTGAACAGCGCATTTGCTTTTCTCCTGAATTAAGCAATGTTTTTTGCTGGTTGAAGAGACCAATGTACACACCTGCAAACTTCTGCTTCTTGGCAGAAATAAAATTCCACTGCAACTTTGAAAGAAATACAGACTACAGTTATGGAGTATGTTTATGGTACGTATATTGCTGAACTAATTATACATCCATTTACTTTTATTGCATATAATAATACAGTATGCACTATGAATTTAGAAAGCTACACAGCTTGGATCCATCTGTGTTGCTTAGAAGACCATGAGGTGTTTGGATCCTGGTCTTACCTTACAAACCTACTGGGAAATGAAATTATGCAACAGGGCAACACTAAGGCAATGGTAAGAGGGGTCCCAGTCTTGGTATTCCTGTCTGCACAGACAGTTTTGAGTGTATAAGATACCACGTGAACATCCGTGTTTTTCCCAGAAGATCTTTGGAAATCTACCTTTGTAGATCTTACTCATTTTCAAAGTTTATTTCTACAATACATGCTTGTCCAATTGTATGTTTACCTGAAAGGAAGAAAACCTGTAAGGAAGATTCTGTGCTCAACTCATAACCCAGACACGATAACACTAGAAATTCTGGAGACAATAATCTCCAACACATGATTAGGAAATATATGTCAGATGCAAGAATCATTATTCAGAGTAAGTATAGTAAAATACCTGAGATATTGTATGTGCTCTTTTCAAGCAAACCTGTCAGGCAAGATATTACTGCTCAGCCTAATTTTTCCACTGTGATGTGTAAAAAAGTCAAGAGGCCTCTGTTTATGATGCAAACCTAAAATATTCTGAAAATATTTCAGTCATGTAGAACATGGCCCAGTGTTGCTAGTTCAAAGTCAAGGATTTTATGTTACCCAATGGTCCTTGTCACCTGGGCAGTCAGTCTAAAGCTTGGTAATTCCCAGGTTCCCTCATCTGAGACTCAACCTAGCTAGCAGTAAACTGAGCAATCTCAGATATATCCTGTGAAGAGGTGTGTACCTCTGGGCAATTCCAGTTCACTCAGGGTTTGCTGTGGTGTGGTGGTTGCCAGAGCACTCTGGCACCCTCCCTAAAGCAGTTGGGCTGGGCTGGTAGATGCTGAAATTGCTAAATTGGCATTCCATGAGGGCTGCAGAAGCAGTGAGGAACCTACTGAAAGTGGCACGTGGGTGTACACCTGTGCTTTGGCATATAGCATGGGTTATATAGCACGGATTATATAGCACAGAAGCAGATCTCCTCATTTGAAACCAGTCCTAAGCCTGTTCCCAAACTGCTTTGGTCAAGTACCCTGGAGACTCGTCTGTCCTGTCCCCCTGAGGTGACTCTTTTGCCCAGCAAATTTTTTGATATCCCTGTCTCATTGTTCATTAGGAATGAACTTTGTATTGATTGTGGCAACCAGCCAAAACTCTCTGAGGTGACTGGTACTTGGTGAGAATGAAGAATAGTGATGAGAATTGTGTAGATGTTAGTGGGAAGAAATACAGGGGAGAAAATGGATGGTGAGCTAGCAATTTTACTTGGATAAAACCACCCCTGTGGGTGTTCAGCCTCTATAAGTAGATGACTACTTTCATATGTATCAGAGAACAGAGCTGTGACACTGATGGGTCTGATCTTTACAGCTGTTTGGAGAGGGCAAAGAGGACTGATCAGGCAGAGGATCCATTGGGATATGGAAGCAGGTTGCAGTCAAGGTGATGGGAAAGAAGGCTTGTGACAGTGGGCAGAGTCCCTGGTGCAACTGTTTGGTGTTGCCATTGACTCACGGGTGATGTGTAGAATTGACTGTTTCATCCCGGTTTTGGGTAAATGGCAGTGGAGACCCTTTCTGGGAGTGCCAGCTGTCCCTGTGAGCCAAAGGGTGGGTGGGAGGTGGATGCTGTGTATGTTGATAATTGGCCTCAGTGGCTGTTGCAGCAGCAGGGTAGCTCATCACTGTGCCTTGTGTCAGCAAAAGCCTGGCTCTTCCAAAGGAGGAGCCATCCTGGGGATTTCCCCGTGCTGTGAACATGCAGCGAGCGAGGCCTTGTGTTATCATTGCTTCACAAGGAAGAGCCCTGACCTTTTTCTTGCTTTGGTAGTAGTTTCATCAAAAACAATGCAATGGTTTAGGAGTTTGGTAGTACGTGGATCTAAATAGGAAAAGGGTGTTTGAATTAAAGGTGAAATCAGGCCTGAAATTCAGATTTGGTACAAAACTTGCTACCTGCTCTTTTTCATATCTTAATGGTTAAATTCTTCAGATGTAATTTTCAACTTGTCAGACTGGAGCCAAAAAGCAGTGACTTAATTAGTTTTGACTCTGATAAGAAAATGGCAGAGTTCCAGATTATTGTGACTCATGTCTGTCCTGTGACAAACATACATCTGGAAAAAATCTCCCTAGATACAGACTAATGAAAAAGAGTCCTTACAATGCCATCAGCATCACAGAATGCTTCTTCCCATCTTCAGATGTTTTCATACTTGAACAATGTCACTGATAAAACAATGTGAATTTGGTAATTTTCAACAGAAAAAATTAAATGGAGTAAATGACAACATAGCAAATTGTGGCACTGACTACTGAAGCTGTATTTGATTTTTATCTTATATAACTTATGATTAAATGTGGGAAAAAAAAAGAAGCTTTACAAACACTTTAAATCCCACTGTGAGTTCATTAGTCAAATGAGAAAGTAGTTGTAATTTTTAATAGGAATTTTTATATACCATCATAGGCCTGGAGCTGTAAACTTTAAATCCTTAATTTAAGTAAGTTAATGGCTGCTGTAGCCATTAGCCTGGCATATAATCTCAGATAAACACTAAGGTAATTTGTTTGCCTCCCAGCATTTCAGAAGTAAAGAGTGTACAGTATCACAGAAAAAGTGAGCTGTATGTTGCAAAAGAAAGATTTTACTGCTTTACAATTATTTCTTCAGTTTATTTTCTTACTAGGATTAAATGGTTTATCTTAAAAACATAGAGTTAAATTTTCACATGTATGAAAGTCTTTTCACATGCAGACAAAACAAGGATAAAGATGTGTGGAAGTCATTATTTTCTTATACATGCTGTATGTATGATGAATACACTGAGGTTCTGCAGCCTGTATTTTTTTTTAAAGTAAGAGCAGGTAATCAGAACAGTTCCTTCTGGCCTTATGATGAGTAAGGATATTTGTTAAAGTATGTTTAGTGGATAGAAATTAAGATAGACTAGATAGTATTTATTTACTTCTTTATTAACTCATATTGAGAACAGCTGTAAAATAAACACCCTTTCAGGCCCAGAACACATTTGCAATTAACACATTCCCATTGCTGTGTTGCTACACTGTGACTAGATTAATTTGTCTTTCCTCACACAGATTTGGTATCACACCATCTTCCTGATTTCCTATTTTGCAAAGTTTTATTTCTTTACATCTTGACGTTTTAATGTTAGTTGTTAAAGTCTTACAATGACAGAAATTTCACCTGTTTTACTTTCTCAGTATATTTTCCTTTTAGTAATATTGTCTACCATCATTTTATGACATAGTCTAATATATTTGTGACAGTTAAATTGAATACATTTTCCTTGTAAAATGTCAGTGATGCTCTAGAGATGGTGATGATCAGCTTAATTTAAAACAAAAGTGAATACGTGTGAATTTTTTATTTCTATGAAAAACAAACACGTGCATGCATTTTAAGCAATTAAATATCTTGCATTTCACTTGGATGACTCTAGATGGCCTTCCAAATATTTTTTTTTGGGTGGCTGTTCTGTACCATGATATGTGGAGTATGGCATACATAAACCTCAGACCCAGAGTATTGCCTGCTGACCTGAATTTTGCTCCTTATTAATCATAATTGCTTACATAACTCTTCTAAACTAGTTTTCAGAATACCACAGATCTACACTGCACTTTTGGTTGTCTTCTGTAGTAGTCATTTATTGGTACAGTTGGCAAGGTTTTTCCTTTCATTTTTGAGACAGGGCAAGTAAACAAACATTAGTGGTTAATCTGTAGTGGTTAGAGATGGAAGGTTTTTAATAAAATTAATCTGTTTAAAAACATACAATTTTGATATTATGAATTATATTGACCAAAAATGTAAATAAAGTGAAGTTTTACCAGCATTTTTCTGAGCATGAATTATTTATTATCAAAATAACATTTGAGATCTAAAGGCACATGAAAATGAATCTTCCACTTCCAGCCACAATTGTTGTTAATGTTAATTGTTTCAGTGATGAAAAAACCCAATTGTTCCAACTTAGTTCAACACAAAGTGCATCCCCACTCCCTTCTAGTTGGACAAAATTTCACTATTAAAACTGGCATGTGAATAAAAATCCCACTGAAACTATTTGATCAATAAGGTGAAGGTACTATTAGACTGGAACAGGAAAGTTTCATCTAACCTAAAGGAATAACTTTTCCAACAGCGTTATCAAGTTTCCAGTGCAACAAGTAAGATATTTTACTTTTTAAATTTGAATCCCTATGTCTACAAATTACCAAATGAAGCTTGCAGTTTATTCAGACTCATTTCTTACTGTGATTGTCTTGTCAGGATGCTTGTAGGCTATTTTATGCCCATTTTCCCATTATAGACTCTAATCCTATAATAATTCTTCTTGTGGAGAGCAACTTCTACAGTGCAGAATGCTTCTTGCTGAGGATGTGGGCCAACTGCCACTGAAGAAAGGGGAAAGATTACCACTGACTTGAGTTGAAATTCAAGTCCATGCGAAGCTAATCAGCACAGGAAATATGCACATACTTATCCCATTACTGTGTATTTGTGTCCAAGTAAACAGAGTACCACCAAAGATGCAAATTCAGCTGCCTCCAAAAGTTTTCTTCCTTCTCATATATTGCCAGTATAGATTGACACATATAAGTAAATCAGTGGTGACATCAGACATGTGCAGTCAGTCTGTGGAGCTCCACACTTAATTTGGCCCCATGCTGTTTGCCTTTTCATGTGAACTAACGTGACTGATGGCCTCATGGGTAGCAATTTGCGCTAGGCTACCATATCTGGGTTCTATCTGAAATAAGGAGTTTAAACATTCAAGTTGTACAAGAACAGCAAGAAGTTGACTGAGACAGGGAAGCAACTACAATTATTCATGTGTTACTTCTGCTTTTATTATTCATTTTCTTTCTTTCATTTTATAAAATTTATGAAACATAAAGTGATAGCAGATTAAATCCCAGTCTCAGGCAGTGTGTAGATAGGAGTGTGAGATGATGCAATATTTTGTCAGCCTTCAGACTCCTGGGAGTTTCCAGCGGCAGCTATCAAATTCAAAGTAGAGGTCTGGTGAATTTCCAATGGACTGTGATGCTGAAGAGACATGGTCATGTGAGAAGCCAGCTGTATTGCTTTTTTAACCACTTCATGGCTCTGTAGTTTGCTAAAGACTGGATTGTTCCGGTTCAGGTAAGCATCAGGCTGTAGAAAGATCAGATGCTCATTTGGCTAAAAAGGTACCTTGAAGTCAAAACTTTTTGTAATCTGTTATGGTTTTTATTCCTGGAAAAAGGTAATACTTTTATATGAGCTATCTCTGGACTGGAAAAGTAAACAAGACCAGACACAAATTTGATACTTAGCACATGATTGACACTATGATTTATCTGTTTGTGCACTGTTCTGGCTCAGGACGGGCCACCCTCTCCATGGCTGAGGAGAGAAAGGAGAGCAGCATCAGAGCTCAATCCACGCTGTGCTCTTTGTCTATAGGCCAAACAGAGTGCCCTAGACCATTTCATTTAGTAACAGACTGCATGAGAAGTTCAGAAAAGATCCAGAGTCTCTCATTCATTTAATTAACACCAAACATGAGTTCTTAAGTGATACTTTTAGAAACTGTAACTTAAGTCGGCTGTTTCTGTCAACATATTTTCAAAGGCTTGCATTTGACAAATAAGAAAAAGCTATCTAAAGACATCTGGTTATTGTCTCATTGTCTTGAAGAAAAATTGCAGATAGCTATAAGATAGTCTAAATCAAGATGATCCTGGAAGTACCTTTCATCTCATAATAGAGCAGTGAAGTATTGCGAAGAGTACACCAATATATTTATACAATAAAATTATTATTTAAAAAATTAATATCATTTTGAGAGCTAAAGTGCTTTCTTGATGTCACAAGTACATATAATGTGGCATAAAGTGGCAGCTATCTCACAAGAATGAGTCCTGGTCAGAACTTAATACTAATCAAGTTAATTTCTAAGGCCTTCTCTTTTTCCCAGCCTTAATTGATAGATAAATTGTGGCAGCAAATAATGGCACATTAACTTTGCTACACTGTATTTCAGTTCCATGAGGAAAAGGTTAAGGCCCTCTCCATTACACTGCTCCTTTCAGAACAAGCTCTTAGTTCAAACATTGGTGCTTTCTTTGAAGAGCTTTGATTTTGAAGCATGCCACTCTATGGAATATGACATATTGTAAACAAAGATTGAATAAAATATCCAGCATTATAAGTGATGCTCAAAATAGCACCCAGATAAATAAAGATCAGGTTTTACTTTCTGCACTTAAGTGAACACAGATTTTGTTCAGACTGTATTGGGACCAAATGACTTCTAAGCTACTATCTTTGTGACTCTTCTGAATCACTGTCACTGCTAGTCTATCTATTATGATTTATTTTATTTTAAATCCAAGTCTTTTGGAACAACAGCTTGTTTATATTTTCATAGTGTCCAATGTAAAGAGTTTGTGGTCTAAGACTAAGAAATGAACTAAACAGCTATTAAAATAATAATGCATCATCTACATCAAAAGTCTCATCAAATTTGTTTATTGCCTTACTCAAATACAGAACCAGTGGTGAATTCTTAAAATGGTTATACAGTATTTGTGCCATATTTCTGACTGTCATAGATATGAGCAGTAATATTTTATAAATTCAATATTTCTCAGCAGCATTACCAGAAGTTCAAAAGTGAGCAATGGGGAAAATTATTAAACTCCAGAGTTGAAGAACAGCTGCAGAGAACAGAGACTTGAATAAATATCGCCCAGATCTTGGTATTGAATACTCCTGTTTAGTCCACCAGCTCTGTCAGAATTCATCCCTGGCCTGCTTCTGCCTTTCTGCAGTGGGAGGGGCAGGAACCAAAGGTCAGTTCTCTCTTTTGCTTTGTTTTTCTTTCAGTAGAGGCTTTTATAACAGAGGTGTCTTGGTTTGTGTGACTCTTTGCATTCTCTTCTCAGCAATCTTGGATGGTTAAGTGCTTTTACACAGAAGAATACATCAACAACCAGCAAGGGAATTCTTTGGATACACTTGAAGCAAGATAATGATTATCATAATGCTGCATCCAACTGGACCATGAAGAGCAGCACTATC
Organism: Vireo altiloquus; assembly: GCA_013396875.1. Lineage (NCBI taxonomy): Eukaryota > Metazoa > Chordata > Aves > Passeriformes > Vireonidae > Vireo > Vireo altiloquus. The sequence goes on from VZRF01028485.1 coordinate 151,339, forward strand.
CTAAAAGAGTGGTCTGAAGCAATGGATGCACCTGTTCTCCCCCATCATATTGCACTTTTCATATGTTGCCAGCATGTCTTTATGAACAGTTGTTATGCTCAGATTGACAAAAAGAGACCTTGGCACCAGAAAGGACAGCAGCAAATTGGTGAATGGAGCTGTATTTATCAGTCATAACCAAAAGATTCAGGAGACCTTTCCTTTTTGCAGTAAGGCTACTTGTTCCCTCTTGTTGGACAGCTAAAAGCAGTAGGACTGCATCTCAGCTAGTGGACAGCATGGTGCAGAGGTTGCTCTCTGCCTCTAAAATTAAGTGCTGTGGTCAGGCTTACACCTATATGGTTAAAATCTTTCCCGCCCCCCCAAACAGTGCGAATAAACCAATTCTGCCCCTTCTGAATGGTCCCCTTATGAGCCCTTTGCTCCTGCTCTTTCACAAACTGTTCCTCAGTGCTTGGCATGTCGTGCCGCATCAGTGTGAGGAAGCCTGTTAACCACTAAACACTATGGATGATGGCAAAATAAGGCTCAAATCTATGTACTGTTCACTGTACTGCAGATGTCATAGAGACCTTCAACGTCAAACTCCCTTGAATTAGAGAGATGGAGCTGCAGGTAGAGCCCTTTCAGGAAGAGGCTACGCTCACACTTGCTAATCTCTGTGCTGTGCATTATCCCAGCACCCTGCCCAGGCAGCTGAGCCAGGCAGCTACACAGAAATGTAGTTTGCAGGGGTAAAAAATGGGAAGCTTGCTATGTTCTGCTGGCTGTGCAATTAAATGGGGTTTTATCACTTCCAAGCAGAGTCTTAGCAACAGTGTAGTGTCTTCTCCAGCCCAAACACTAAACTCTATCATGGGAAAGTCTCTGTACATTGAATAAAACCTGTGGTGAGTGGTGTAATAAACAACAGTTGAAAAGTATTAAGATACTGACACTGATACACTGTATCTTGGACAAAGAAGATATTTTTGTATATGACTAAAGTGATTAACTTCTTATTACAGCCACTGAATAGATTTGAAAAGAATCACACTTGAACTTCAGAATATTTTTTTAATAACTAAAAGAGCAGTCACAAAGGGAAGAAAATCGACAGATGGAACCTAAGCTGTAACATCAAAATGATCACTAAATCTGTTACTACTTTCAGTACATCCATTTAAGTGTTCAAGATGTTGATTCAGGTATTAAGCATATTGGGTACTTAACATCCTCTTAAAATAAGTAAAGCACAATTCATAGCTTGAAAATCTTATATTTCTATCTCATTTCACATAAATGTACACATGCATATCTTAGGTCTTACATCCTCATCAATTTTTCTTGCAGATACGTCACTTATATTTGATTAATTCATATTAAAATGTAGCAATTTCTTATTGAATCTCTTTCTGAGTTCTCCATTACTTGTGTCTATATATTTATTTTTCTTTTTTCTTTAGAGAACGGTCATTTCTGTGCAATTCAGATGTTACCCTGAACTGTTCCCGCTGTGTTTCAAAGATATTATATCTGACACTCACTCAATCCTATTTATTATTTTTTAGCAAAAAATGAATTAGAAACAATGAAGCAAAGTTTTTTATTGTCAACAACCTCTTAGTATGGCAGAGCACAGCAGTCCTGGCTGTAGCATCATGATAAAATTCATGATTAGAATCTCTAATCATGTTAGCATGAGTGTCACTTTACCACTAAGGAAAAATGCTGGTAAAAAATGGCATAGAAAAGTCTCTGTTGGCACTGTTAATATCTCTTAGGTCCAAAGCAGGTTGCTTGCACCCAGCCTATCTTTTGGGAATATCCCTGGCTTGAACTATCAAATCGTGTCCAAGAAGTGTTTGGGTGTGCACATATCATCACAGGCCAAAGTTCTGGTAGCAGCAGTTTAACAGCAAAGAAAATGAGTGACGAGGATGGCTCTCCAACACTGTTTAATTTCTCATTTTGGATGTAATGAGGAGCTACCGTTCCTTTCCACATGGTCAAGCAACCACAGCAAAGAGGGTGTCAGTAGTTTTATTTTGTTAAAAATGTGGTAACAATTCTGACAGGTAATCTTTTGTCTCCTAATGCAACAGAAAAGATGTGGCACCATACATGCACACAGGGTAGTCATGTGGGCTGAAATGCATCCATAGATGGGGTTATTTTACCATCACATCTCTGTGTTCTGCAGAACACAATGATCTAATTTTCATTCTTCTTGAAAGGCATTGCCAGTACACATTGTAATTTTTAATGCCTTATAAAAACTGTATCTATTTTCGGCAGTGTGAAGGACCTTTACTTCATAAGGATCTGATTTCTCATTTCCTGCATGCTTTCTGATGCTTTATTTCAATAATATTTTTTTTTATAATTTTCTTTCTGAAATACTTGTACTTTAGTGGATTCTTTTGTTTCTGGAACACTCAGTTGAGATTGTATTTGTTTTATTTTTGTAGTTGATACTGGTAGTCTCTGATCTTTCAGCCTTTTGTAGATTTAATAAGTGTGTTATTGTATATTTAATTAAAGTGCCGCTTTACCTAAGCGTATTTAGAAAAGTCCAGAGAGAAATGCTCCCGTGCTACCTAGACTGAAATTCCTTCTATCTTGCTTTTCTTAAAAAATGTTCTTTAGTGCAAACTGCAAAATTTTAAATAAGTACATCTCTTGGAGAATGCTGATCACTGTAGCTTTCCTTGTTGGCTCTCCAAAAGTGTGACAGAACTCACCAGCCCTGGCACTAACAGCATGCTGACATGATTAGAGACTCTATACTGTTTCAGCATGGTGTTAAAGCCAGGACTGCTGCGCTCTGCCATACCAAGAGGGTTCTGAACTAATAATATTAGGAAAGAGAAAATTCATTGCTTCTCTTGAGGTTTTGCTCCATTCCTTAACCACCTTCATCACTAAAAGATGCATCTTGTTTCTAATTTAAGTTTATCTGCTTTGACTATCAGTCACTAGCATTTTTTACTTTGCTCAGGTATTTCAATATCTGAAATTATTTCTGTGCTTCAGTGCTGTAATCAGATCTTCTTCCTGGTTTTTTTTGTTTGTTTGCTTGTTTTTCTAATTATGCACAGTAACAAAAAATGTTAACAATGCACAATAGTAATAATTCATTTCATAATTCAATTTTTATAAGGTATATTCTTAAAATAATTTTGAAGCCATTTGTGAAACATTTATAAAGTCTTTTATACATGAGTACTTGAAAGAGTTAGAGATGTAGTCAGACAAAAAATGATGAATTTCATTATCTATTTTATTGTTTATAGATAGATTAAATTTATTTTAGAGGAAACAACTATTTTGGAGATGAGTACAGTACTCATCATCAGTAGTCAAGGTCAGATCATCAGCAGAAAAACCTCTTTTATTTTGCATGCTTGTTTTAGTCATACTTCTGCGTCTAGGACTAGATGGTATTTAGACTAGAGCATTGAAGAAGTTTGCATATAAAAATGCTCATTTTCTCTCAAGAATATCTATTATAGTATCTGCAGAATTGGAAGTGATCTGTATGAGTGGAAAAAAATATAGCACGCATATGTGTTTACATTTAAGAAAGCAAAAGAAGAATACTGATTTCCTAGCTACAGACTTGACAATATAAGCTTAATAATACAGAATATTTTAGAACATATACAGAACTGAAGAAGAGCTTGAGATAAGAAAGTAAATAAAAACGAGGTAAGATACAACATGGTTTTAACAAATACAGAATGAGTGACGCTAATGTGATACTTCCCTAAGAGTAGATAACTGATTTTCCAGACAAGTGAACTGCAGCAGATCTCATCTATCTAGAAATACAATACAGTGCCTCATGAGAGGTTATTAGTTCAACAGCAGTTCAATGCATGTACACATCTGGATAAAAAAAGACTATGTTGGATGAAATTGAAAGGGAAACTGTTGGGTTGGAAGGAAGTCATTACATAGACATTTCCCAAAGATTCACCTTCAGACCATTTTGTTTAATATTGTCACAAAATGTGGGCAAAACTAGACACACATTAGGAAAATTACTAAGGTCACAAAATAACCTTAAAAAAAATCAGGAAGAGAATATAATTTGGTAGGAAAACTGAATGAACACAAAAACTGAGAGCAATAGTTTTATTAGGAAAGAGTCTCAATAGACAGGAATGTAGTCATGAGTTAGGGCCTGAAAGTTGTTAAGGTAATGGTTCTTCTTCTATAAAAGACAGAGAAAAGCGGACATGAAAAGAACAAGTGCTACCTGAGCAGATTTTGAGCAAAGCATTTTTAGTGATAGTAGAGAGGAACTTGTCTCATAAGACCTATGAATCTTAGTGTTCAGGACTGAGAAAGATACATTTACAAAATCAGGAACAGGTGGAAAGAATGATTGTCAAATGCTAGGAAGCTTTTCCTTGAGGAGAAGAAAGGAGGCATGCTTGCTTAGTCTTGCAAAATGGAGATTGAAAAAGGTGTGATTAATCTCCAGTGGGCAGAAGGGAGAAGATGTATTTGAGTTAAATTAGTGTTGGCACAAGGACATAAATTAATTTAGATGTGAAATTAAGAGAAACCCAGGGTTTTCATGAACTGTGAATGCTGTGGAAATTTAGAAGTCTTCTAGAAGAAAGAAGGCAAAATCTTGATTTGTTTCAGTGGAACTGTAACAATTTATAAAAAAGATTGTGTTGTAGGTTTTCTTCATTAACAGATTCCTAGAGCTGATGTCCCAGGGTGTATTTCGAGCATGGTGTGGTGTTTATCACCTTCCATTTTGGTGCTTATTGACATAATTTGCAGAAGAACACAACATCCAACAGGCTTTGCAGCCTATTCTCCATGGAAGTACTGCAACTCTGATGATCACTTAGAATTGGGCTCAAAGTTGGTGACCCAGGCTCACACAGGAGGCATGCTGCAGAGCTACGTTTTAAATGCAAACTGTGAAAGTCCTAGATGTCTGTCTTAAGCATCCAAACATCCTTTTGCTTACATTTTTGCACTTATATTTCAGTCTTAATTTATCTGGCATAGATCTTTTCTGGCAATAATCTAAGTGGAAGGTAAGTGAGTTTGTTTTTTGTCTGCTCTTGAGCCGTAATGAAATTCAGAGTACAGATACTACGCAAAATTCGTATCCGGTTAAGCCAAGCAAGGAATTAATTCACCACTTACAGTGGGCAGACAGTGTTCAGCCATCTCCAGGAGAGCAGGGCTCCATCACAACTAACAGTGACTTGGGAAGACAAATGCCATCACTCTGAACGTCTTCCCTTACTCCTTCTTTTCCCAGTTTTATATGCTGAGAGTGACACCATATGGTATGGAATATTCCTTGGATCAGCTGGAGTCAGTTGTCCAGCTGTGTCCCCTCCCAACACCTTGTGCATCCCTGGTCTCCTCCCTTTTCAGGCAGTATGAGAAGCAGGAAAGGCCTTGATGCTGTGTAAGTGCTGCTCAGCAATAACAAAATCATCTCTGAGTTATAGACACTGTTTTTCAGCACTAATCCAAGCCACTGTGAAGAAAATTAACTTTACCCCAACAAAAACTAGCACAGCACACAAATTTCTATTTTGTTTTCTAATATGCTAACTTCAAAATACCTTCAGGAAGGGTGATTTCATTATTTTCAAACCCCTTATCTCCTTGGGACTTGGAAAATTCAGAGAAATACCTTGCATATTATTCTTATTAGTTGTAGTACTCTATAGGATTTCTATGATATATACACAAACTGTCTTTTTTCTTTTGTTGAAAAGTAAAGAATATTTCTAGTAAGAGCTGGTTCAGCAAGCAGGTCTGAAGTAAAACCCTGCTTTTTTTTGTGGAAATCGCTTTTGGAGAAATGTTTTTCCACTTTATGCAGTGTCTTGGTGTGACTTTATGATGACTTTATGATTCATTTCCCCCAGATATGAATCCTGTGCCTTTCTGTGCCTTTAAACTGAGCTTGAGAGCGGAGAGAAAATAAAAACAGCCAGAGGAACTTTTTCAAAGCAGTTCTGTACTTCAAGGTCACTACTCCTCTCTGTTGTTCTGCTGTGGAGAGTGATTGTTGCTGCAGAGAGGGGAGGAAGCACCTTCCTTGCTTTCCAGCCAGCTCTCGGCTCTGGTTTTCTCCAGAGAGAGACGGAGAGTTAAGTTTTTTTCTGGGACTTCGGCTTTTCCCTTCTTCTCTTCCAGACTGTTTCAACAACATCAGAACACACCAGAAGAACTGTTCACCAAGGCCCTGGAGGTGGGCCCATGCTGACCCAGCTCCAAAAAGGAGAGAGAGAGACACCACACCCACAGAAGGACTCTAAAATCTTCCAAGTTTCTCTCCACAATGAGAGATTTTATTATTTAGCAGTATTATTCTTTTCCTGTGTGCTTGTTAAATAAATACTTTTGTTTCTTCTTCACTTTCCTCCAAGGAAATAATTCTTTTTTCACAAACCTAGTGGGAGAGGGGTGGCTGTAATCTGCCTTCTTTCAGAGAATATTTTCCTCTGAATTTGTCTCCAACTGAGACATGCGGTGCAAATCTGTTCTGGTGTAAAGCAGGGAAATGAAAACTCAAGATATTTTTGAAAATCTTTTACAGTAGTATACTGAGTACCTAGTATGCTTGCAGAGCAATATCTGTCAATTTAGAGAAGCTGATAGGTCATAACAGAATAAATGTACTCATAAAGAACATTAAGAGCATAATTTCTATCCTTTTAAGCATTTCATGAATTTTGTGTTCAAGTAGGCAGTCCAAAATATTAACTTGTAGGAATTTTCATTAATTTGGGAGACCTTACCATAAACAGAGATGTTTTAAAAAGCATATCGGATTTTTATAGCCAAGAGAGGAAAGAGGCTGTCTCTCAAAAAGTACTGTTGTAAAATTAAATTATTTTTCCTATAGGGTGGAAGGCAACAACATTTAAGATCCAATTTGCTTCAAAGATGAAAGCAAAAAAAGAGGCTGCAGATTATTGATTTGAATCTAGGAAGAAATTAAATATCTAGTCCTTATATCAATTGATTTGCAAATTTTAAACCATTATAAAATGCTATTGAAGTATTTTAGTTTATTTTTGAGTTAATTTTGAATGACTGCTTCTCAATGAAAGAGATAACATTTGAGACCTGCCATATTCTTGGTTGGGCACATACCACTTGGCACATAAATATCAGTAATTTGCTTTAGATAAAAAATTTGCTACAAAATCAAGTTGCCATTAAATATTTTTAAAAATTTCTATTACTTTTGTGTGTTTGACTTTTTTAGGTTGCAAAAATTCGTGCAGAATTACCTGGGGAAAAAAAAACCCCTTTAAGTTGCATCTTGTTGCCAGTTTCATGGTTATTTATGTATTAGAGTCCAGGGGCTTGAGGGTACCTAAAGTGCAGTTTTCACTGGTGAAAAAATCTTTAAAAGAGATATGTAAGGTAGGGTAGGCTGCTTATGCCGTTTAAACTTTGCAGACTTCTGCACAAGGTTGACAGACCTATGGCACATTTTTAGTGCAGCAGCTGAAGGTCAGGAAGGATACCACAATGAGCTCAAAACTGTTTGTGATCATAACTGATGCCAAACATTTGCATGTGAGAAACAACACTTCCGAAGTTTGCTTCTCAATCTCACATTTATAAATTATTAGATTATTACATTTACAAAACCATACATTGTTGAGGCTGCTCAGGTGTATTAAGTTCAAATAAACACAGAGATTTAATTTTTGCTTGACTACTCCTTTAAGTTTTACAACATATTACCACATATAGAACACTGAATGCCTTTGAGTTCTGAAGGAAAAGAACAAAACAATTGTCAAAACATATATTTTCCACGACAATTTTTACTCCGAGCGATAGTGAACAATTTCATTGATAGTTTTAAAACAACAACAAAAAATTGACCAGGTCTATGATTTATATTAATTCATATACAATTGTATTAAATTAATGCTCACATTCTAAGCCCTATAAAATTCTGGCTTCTTTCAAGGTATGTTGATATTGAAGAAAAGCACGGGTATCTACTAATGCACTGTCTACTAAAATTTTGCAATTTATTCTTGCAAATGACTATAATACATTTTATTTTTGTACATCTTGCCTACAGAGAAATGATTAATATCTCATAACACTCTACTGCTAGTTGAAGTGCAATTTTCTTGCAAATCTGGCAGAATTAATTTTCTTAGAGACATCTAGAATAATCCTCAAGTGCTTACATTACAGTGAAATTTCTGTTTGACAACCTCTGTGTCTCTCTGTAAGGCTCAAAGGATGAAACTTCAAGTCCTCCTTAATGGAATAAGAAGCTAAACACTATCCTGGATTATTAAATCTCTGAGTCCCACAAAATCAGTTTACTCCTGACGAAGAACACGCCAGCAGTTGGGCTGCTGAGTGCAGGTGAGTTGGATATGTACTGCTGTCAGACCTAGATCCTGGGACAGCATCCATTAGATCCCATTGTAAACTCCTCCTTTAGCCACCGAGACAAGAAATTGTAAGATTTATACCCTCATTGCTAGAAAAAGTATATGACAAAGAAACCCCAAAAGACTCAACCTTTTCCCATAAGGCTGTGGTCCAAACCTTCATGTTGTAGTCTGAGATGTCACCACTTGGCATTAAAAAAATAAAAGCAATAAAAACCTCCCAGATTTTTATCTATGCTGTAAGGGAAAACAAGGCTTGTTTTTTGGCTAGGAGTCTGATGGGCACGGCTTAGCTTGTGTCTATACAACTAAATCCTACTCCCATTCTTCCTTTCCAAACCAGTAGGATCCCTAAATCAGCAGCTGTGGTCAGTAGCCTACATGGCCCTAAATTTGCCCCTAAACTGTGTGTGTCTGCTATCTGGGGCACACCAGTGCTATTTGGCTTGCGCCAAGGTCATGCCTGGGTACAGCTCAGGGATTTAGCAGCAGGGAAAACTGTGAGCCATGGTCAGACTTGAGCCCTGGCTATGTTTATTTTGCTTTTAAAGACACCTGGGGCGGGGGCAGAGAAGCGTAGCTTGTCCTGGAAGCCCCTGGGGTTTCATCTTTAAGCTGTGAGGTGTGTGCCAGCTCAGACCCTCCTCCTTTGTCCTCATGTATGCTACCGTGCCCAAAGTCTTTTCTTGGGCAGATTCCTGTGCCTGGATCTGGACCTCTCTGGTCCTGAGTGCAGCTTGACTCATTGACTGGACTTGGACTTTCCTCATCACCATGAATCTACTTGGAGATCACTGGGCTCTTGGTTGACCATTGCTGACCAGCTCTGCTCACCTCATTTGGGGGCTGTGGGACAGAGCCTGGTGAGCATTGCAAGCAGCCTTCAAATGTGGGATACCAAATCTGAAAAGGGAAAACTACAGTCCTATCCTCACAGGTGTCACCACTTGCAAAGCAGTCATCGGCACTCTGCAGACCATCCCAATTTTTGTGCTACAGATGTAACTCTGCAGCGTGCCAGAGGTGCATTTCAAATCATAGCTTGGGTGATTTGTGTGCAAGTGTGCACAAGTAGTCAAAAACACCTTAATCTTATAATTTCATCTGCTAAGTAAATATTTGTATTGTTACATGGTAGTGCTTAGGTCCACATGACCTAAAAGCATTAATTGAAACACTGGTCTCATATCTACTCATTTGCCAGCCTCCTTCTACTTATACACTTGCAATCTCAGCATGTACATACTCTGCAAAATAATCTCCTCTAATTTTTAGTCCCATTCTTATGAATTTCAGGGAAAATAAGGCTGTAGATCTCCATCCCTACAAACTGAGAATATAAGTTCCCTTTCCACACAAAATGGAGAAATGGCCATCCTGCCATTGGAATGGTATTCTCAGAAAATTCCCTGTTTATCTTCTGCAGATCTGAAATGTTGGAATCAAAAAGTAGAAACCTCCACAGAATCTAGTGGGATTAACCAGAGGCCCTGGGCAGAGCTTGGATTGATGAAACAAGAAGTATATACAGACAATAAGTAAATAATTATAGATTTATAAGTTTATAAATATTTATATATTCTTTATAAAGAATTATAGTTTTATAAGTTAAAGGTATGAGGTGTTTTAAGTAAGAAATCATACTGAGTAAGATAGTAAAGAGTTTAAAAAGTAGAAATAGAAGTGTGATTCTGTACAATAAGTTTAAAGTTAGTAAAAATATATAAAAACATGTAAGTTAAAACATTGGCTAAGAATTACTGCATTGTAGTAGAATAAGGTTAAAATGATAGGTCAATAAGTCAAAGCAATGTATGTGTCAGTTTTCTATTAGTCCAGAAAGTTACATCTGTCGTGGTAGAGAGACATCTGGGGATTTTTTCTGTAATGGATGCTACATTGTTAATAGAGTTTCACAACCTAATGAGACTGATGTGCTTATCTGAAAAATAAAAACAGAAAGAGAACTTCCTCCCTTGACTACTTAATGCAACACCCCCACAGGCAAAAAACCCAACATTTTGGTGCCTCTGTGTGAAGATGACTCGGACAAAAACAACACTGAAACATGGCTCGAACACTTCCATGAGTTGTGTAAAAAAGCAACAATGGCTGTAATGGATCACCTCTGACATTATCGGGCAAGATGAGAATCTTTCAGATAAGGAGGGGTCAAATTATAATGTTTCTCGAACAAAGTCCATAATTATAAACTTCTCTTGAATATGTACAGATAGTCACTTCAGTGAACAGGTGTCAGAAGTTATGTTGCATGCTGTTAACTTTTAATATATTTGTAACAGGCATGTAAGCATAGAAAGTACTATCATCCAGGACGATGTTTTGTGGGCATTCAGCCCAACCTGTTCTCCTAAGAGTGCTTAGGCAGTGTCTCGGTTTGAGATAAATGCAGAGGAGGAAATATCTCTTGACGGAATGCAGGTCTCTCTTTTCACTAGGTTCGGGAAAGAAAATGTCTCGGAGGAAAGTGAAAAGGAAAAAAAAACTATTTATTTAACCAAACAACAAAACACACAGGAAAAGGACACTAATGTTAGACAAATGAATTGCTATCTGTGAGAGAGGGAAAAATAAAACCTGAAACAAAGTCTTCTTAAGGGTGTGTCCTCTCTGCTCCCAGAGTGGAGAGGTGTCTGTCCGGGGAAACCCCCCTGCGGGCCAGGGAAACACCTCCCAGTGAAGTCCTGATCTTCTGAGGCTCCAAGTCCAGAAGGGGAAGAAACAAAATCCCAAAGAGGAGGAAAAAAAGAGGAAAAAAAAAATTCCGTCTCTCGTCTCTCCCCAAAAGGAGCAGCGCTGAGAGCCAGCCGGAATCAACTTAAAGAAAAAAAAACTGCCTTCTCTCTTATCTTTGTGTAACCTTGAAGAACTCCGTCTGGGCTGTTCTCCTCCTCCCTTTCAGGCTCCGTTTAAAGACATAGGAAAGCATACAATTCACTTTTCTGGGCATGGGCAGACAATATAGGATAAACCATCAAAGGATAAACTCCAAGACAAAAGTCACTCCAAGACAGGCAGCATCTAAATACTTACTGTAATAATATGTCTTTTAAATTAATGCTTTAATTTTAGGGATAAACCATGAAATTCTGCTTGAATAGAATTCACATTTGTACATGTATTTGCATAGGGAAAAATATATTTTCATACTCCTTACCATGTGTAAATTAAATTCAGTAGCACCAAGTCTCACAAAATAAAAAACCAAAACCAAAACTAAAACCACCCAAACACACATTATATGTAGCCTTAAGGTATCTTCTTTCCAAGCGTATTATTTGAAAATCAGGACAGGTACACATTTCATACAACTGTGTTTTCAGGAAAAACAGAAAGGGAGAGGACAGAATGAAAGCTTTTAGTGTGACTCCATTCAGGAACTCTTTGAGCAATCAATGGCAAAAGTCAAAGGTTGTTTTATTTGCCTTTAAAGTCAATGGAGGAACAAAACTACTATAAAAGTATCCTGAGTTGAGAAGTCAAATATTTATTAACACTGAAAGAAAGACTGAGTTGATTACAGGACTTATAATAGTATTTTAGGTTCCTCTTTCAAATAAAATTTGATCAATATAACCCATCCAAGCAGCCCTCAGTTTATTAGCTTCTTCTGTTTAGGAGTGTTGTGTTTGCAGAGTTTAATTTGTCTTACTGGTTTCTGTTGCAATACTAAGGGCAGAATCTTCTAGAAGTATATTATTTAAAGATTGATTCCCGTTCTTCTTTCACTTCAAATAGCAATCCCTAGTTAAATATACGGTTCTAAGGCTTTTTTTTAACAGACTTCCATAGTTCAGTTCTGGACTTCTAAAAATGATTATTAGTCTTGGCCAATCTCTATTTATAATAATGAAATTAATGTGTACTTGCTGATACAACACTAAGAGGGAGGGCTGAGGTAGGAAATTTTAAACTGTGTTCACAGATTTTTTAATATGTCTTTTTCCCATAGATTCATGTGGACTTTTAGGATGACATTAAGCATAATTCCATTAACACTGCAACAACACTTGCTAATAAAGTATTGCAATTATGTAAATATATGTGCTCCAATTATGTGATTAGACCAACAGTAATTATGTATATACATTGCCAATTATAAGTTAAAATTACATTAAAACAAATGTCACTCAATGTAAAGAACAAAAAGAAATTACAAATGTGGAAATGTAAAATATGGAAATACATGTCAAAGGTTACTGTGAGACATTCACTCATATAAATGAACATTGCTCTGCCTTATCCATTTCTTTCTTCTCTTTCCCATCTGTTGTTGTACCTAAGACTACTTCTGTTGTGCTCTTTTTTCACCTGTTCAAAAATACTGTCAGTGAAGTGATGCAAGGTGAGGCAATATAGCCATGCATCTCCCAAGAATTTTCTGTTAATTACAAGTTCTTCTTTAAAGAAAACCAAAACCCCTTATAAGTTCGTTTTGCAACGTGATTTAAAAATGTGTTGGTAATGAATAGGCTAGAAGTGCTCTCAAGGCTAAAGCTGCTTTAGTTACTGAGGGTTGTGAGAGTCAGATCTTGCTGGCTAGAGCTGATAATAGAAAATTCCAGTGACTGACTTATTGCCATCAACACTGAACATGGATTAAACACATTTTTTCACTTGTTCACAAATTTGATTTGCTTCTCATTGAAAAATTTCTGTGCTACCAAATATTTTTTAAGCAGAATAGATAGTAGTTTGACTGTTTCCCAAGACATGCCTGTTTTAAGCGCCATGAACTTACGAACTCTGATTGTAAAGGACTATATATGCCTTGCCAGCTTGTCTCCTGAAAGCATGAGAGGACTCTTGATTTATATAGATACTCACTTTATTTAACTAAATGAGAGAGTGTTATTTATTTTTGATCTATAACCACACAAAAATCTTTGAAGTAATATATCTTGCTTTTCAAGGAGTCATGACATGTAGACAGAGGTAGCTTAAGCAGCTCATTCAGATTTAGAAGCTGTAATTTATCAAGTGCAATGTACATAGAGAAATACGCTTGGTGCAGCTAATGCAGTGAACTGAATGTTATCCTCGCCCATTCAGGATCCTTTTAGCTAAGGCCATATACAGCTGCACAGTTACAATATTTGGGAACATCAGCAATTTTTTCATCTGCAATTTGTCACTTTTAGGTGAAAAGAGAAACTAGCACATCCCCAGAGGTTTTTCCTATTTAAGACACTGCAGTAGGCACAGCAGAGGGAAGAACTTTATTTTCCTCATAAACCAGATCCTAGAGCTGAAATGCCAGGTTGTGGATGAAGAAATACTAGCCACATATGAAATCTTTTTCACAGTTTATTAAGCCTGAAAATAAAGCATTATTTTTATTTTCTGGAACTAATCAATTGTATCAAATGCAATTCATTATGTTTTGTTCTGCATAACCTTTTGCAAAACAAATCTGATTGTAGGAGATTATTTAAATGTGTAGATCATGAATATATAACCCAATTTATTGTTTTAGATCTTTGTTCATGCTGGGTGTGATAAGGATTCAGAAGTCTGCAGGGGCGAGTAAGCATAAATTTGGTAGACAATGACTAGTCTGGCAATGGAGATATTCTACAGATTTAACATAAGAATATGCTCTGCTGATTGTCAATGCTGCAGAAAGAAACAATAACATGGTGTGGAAAAAAGTCTGGTGTTGGCTAAGGTTTACATAACCAGGTTTTTCAGTGGATTAAATCCTGTTTATAGATATTAGGCTGCATGTGATGCTGTGAAGAAGCCAATTTTTGGTCACACAGGGAAACACTGAGTTCAGAGGTATGGGAAAGACAGAAAGCAAATGAACATGGTCCAGAGAGACACTGAAACGTTAGGTTGAAAAAGTCTTAAGTAGGTCTTTTAGGGAAAAGTAACAGATGTTTTAAAATGTAATAATTGTCAGAGTGAAGTAAAAATAAAAAAAGTCTTTAAAGATCTCTTGAAAAGTTTGTGAGGATTTCAAACAATGGCATATTTACATATTTTATTAATTCTCAGAAATAAAACCCTTGTAGAACAACCAACAATAGTCTGCCATGTAAATTGAAACTATTTATTATAAGAAAATTCAAATAGAATTTATAAAAATTTTCTAGCTAATTTATATAATTTTATATTTGTCATTGTAAAAGAATGTTTGTCATGTCTGTTTATATATAAGGAATGTCTAAATATATTTTATGGATTCACATGAAGTAGAATTGTGATATATGAAATCTACAGCTTCTATTAGAAGAAAACATCATCTTATTTGTATGGTGCTTGAGGGGTCAGAAACATGAGGCTACATTTCATGTGTCTTTTAACTAGGCTGCTTACCAGCCGACATTATTGTTTCATAAATTACCTATATCCATCATTATCAAGCTCTGCCTTAAATTTGGAGGTCAGTGGCCCTTTGCATCATGATTCATAAGACCTGACATCCCCTCACTGCTTGTGGAAATTTCCCTTCTGTTTTGTTGCTGACCCAATCCACGCTTCCAGTTCTGCTTGCAGTTCTGCCTTACACTATTGTTTTTACTGATCGATCTCCACCTCTCCTTGGTATGTCCCTGAAATATTTCAGCTTGCTCTCCTTTATGTTCTGGGAGCAGTAATGGTTCTTTCTGCACTGCTGCAATGTATGCTCATTTGTCTTCTTTGTATATTAGCCACACAGAATCTCAAAGGACTCTGATAACTTCACGTTTGCTGCCTTGAGGATCCAGCTTTCACAGTTATACCTAGCAATAGATCAAATTGTCAGTGAGTACACAAGTTTGACCTTTATGAACAGGTCTCCAACCCACCCTTTTCTCTCAGAATACCTTTTAATTTAACATCTGCTGAATATGGCAGAGCCAATCTTACCCAGATGACACCTTGCTCAGATGTTGCTAGATATATGTGTAAAGAAGACTAGGCAGTACCTATACTTTTCTCCTTCCCTCATACTTTGTTTTCATCTCAATGATCCAATGTCTTCTTATCCTTCATTTCTACATCTGTGCTTCAGTGAAAGAGTCACACTCACATTTTTTCATCAATTTATTTCTGTGGTTATATCCTAGAATTATTGCAAATTAAACTTTAATTTGAAATAGACTAAAATTTTGAACCTAGATTGAAAACTCTTTACTGAGATTTTTTTTCCAAGTATAATTTCTAATTTCTAGTTTAGACAGATTAGAAAATTAAAGTTGTGACGTGATTCTTTATCATTTGGAAGTTCCCAAGTTTCTAGTAAACTACTTATATTTGCTTTCAGAAACAGATTTTATTTCCAGAAAAATTAATGAAATAATTAAAAAAAAAAATTAGTACAGTCAATTGGTTAATGCATCATACTTTTTCAGGAGACTGATAAAAAAGTAGAGTCCAGTGTGATGAGTGCAGGAATTTGTTTTTATGTAATATGTCTATCCACAAATTAGAGAAGCTGATGGAGT
Source organism: Vireo altiloquus (assembly GCA_013396875.1). Taxonomy (NCBI): domain Eukaryota; kingdom Metazoa; phylum Chordata; class Aves; order Passeriformes; family Vireonidae; genus Vireo; species Vireo altiloquus. Next base: position 167,201 of record VZRF01028485.1, read on the forward strand.
GCTCGCTCCTCCAGTTTAGAGATGGCATTAAGTAGCAGGGGGACAGCTGATGTACTGCCTGCCTTTCAGAGAGTGGTGGAAAGACTGGAGGAATGGGCTGACAGGAACCCCACGCAATTCAATAAGGACAAAAGCTGACCTGTGCATGTTGGAAGGAAGACCCTCTGACAATGATACAGGTGGGAGCCTGTCTGTGCAGGGTGTAGACCTTTTACCCAGGGGGTCCTGGTGAACTGTGAACTGGGCCTGAGACAGAAGGAAAACCTGGTAACAAGGAAGCCAAAATTGTCCTGGATTCTGTTAGCAGAAGCATGGTCAGGAGATCAGGACCAAGTGAGTAGCTCCCTCTTCTCAGCACTTGTTAAACCATTTCTAGGAAACTCCATGCAATGTTGGTCTCCCACTTCAATAAACTCTTGGACAAACTAGGCCACCAAGATGGTCAAAGGGAACTGGAGTATTTGCCCTCTGAGAAGAGACTGAGGGAGCTGGGCTCACCAGCTGGGAGCAGACAGGGTTTGGGGCAGCCCAGCAGCAGCCTCAGCTGCACAGATGGAGGCTGTTCACACAGCAGTATGTGGCAGGGCGTAAGAGGCATCAGACTAAGATGAAACAAGAGAGGTTCAGGCTGAAGATGAGGAGAAACTCTTTCACCAAGAGAATGGCCAAGCAGGTTGCCTAAAGAGATTGTGCAGTTTCCATCCTTGGAGACTTTCCAAGACATACTTGGATAAAGCTCTGAGCAACTTGATTGCAAAGCTGACTTTGCTTTCAGCATAAGGCTGGGCTAGGGACATTCTTAGAATCCTTCCAAAGAGCATAATTCTGCAATTCAGTGATGTTTATGATTTCAACCCACTGTCATAGATTCACTTTCTAGTGCCACAGCAGAGTAGGAAAAGGAAACAATTGAAAAGACTTACAAAAAACTATGTGAGCAGAGCTCTGATGCACCCATGAGCTGTCCGGCAATGTTAAAACTATGCATCAGCACATCCAGCTGCAATCTGTAGATCACTCCTTAAGGTATGTAAGGTGTTGCCTGTTGTGATCTTCCTCTCTCTCTTCATTTTTGGCATCTGTCCCGTAAGAGATACTGTACTTCTGAGACTTCTTTTTGTATTAACAGACACTTTTGATAACCCCTTTCTTTACAGAAAGTGAAGGATTTAAAGATCATAATCACACACCCATAGAACACAATTCTGAATTATTTGAAAAGAATCCGCTTGGAGGTTTTTTGGACTGTTTTTGTGCTTTCTAAGGAATATTTGCAGATCTTAATTAATTATTGTGCACAATTATTTATTAATTATTATGTAAATATACTTTAGATAATATTTTTTTTTGGTGCTTGTATAAGCTTGTATTCCTTATCCTTGAACCTTACTGTCTTATACAATATTTTCTGCCACTCTTTTCCTGTGTCTGCATTGCACATCCTGACTGCTTGAAGAAGATAGTTACAGCCACTTTATCTGCTTAGGCTCAAGAAGCCAAGCTCTTTTAGTCTATCTTGTATGACAGACATTATATTCTGTGTCATTGTATTCTGTGTTTATCTCAGCAGTAATTTTTTTTATTACTTTTATTTGTACAAAGGGTTCTTCAATATTTGTGATCAAATGTGTACAACAATACAGTACTTTTTATCCATTCATTGTAGAATAACACTATTACTTTCTAGGTATAACAAAAAATAAATCACTCGATACAACATAGCAAAAAGTGTCTTTTTTCACGGGTGCTTTCAGTGATTAATTCGTGCACTCATGTCTGCTATTCCTTCTGCCTTTACACCTGATTGAATTCCCTACTTTACACAGAAGTTTTATCTCTGTTCCCTAATGCACAACAGTGCATTTCTCATGTTTTTATTATATTAATTCTCAACATCAGATTTATCTCTGGATGATACTTAACTGTCTTCTCTAATTACAATGTAGGTTATCAATGCATTTCATAAGTAGATGAATGTACATAAGTACATTTTCCTTTTTCTGCAAAGATAAATAATGGTAAAACTAAGTATGCTAAAGTTCTTCAGTACTTTAACTGACAACTGTTTCATTTCAGTTCTTATAAACTGTTTTCCTGTATCCTACTCTTCACTCACTTTACATTTCTTTTGCAGAAGTTCCTTTATCTTCTTCATTAAATTTCTGCTTCTTGCACTTTTATATTTAACTGATGTTTTTCGAGTCCCACATGATGTTTTATGAAAATCAAAATAGGTGAGAGCTACCTTTTTGAAACCTAAATTTGTACAGTGGTGAATTATATTCTCAAAGAAAGATATACACCTGGTCAAAGGGAGTTTATTACTTTGCTGCTTTTTTCAAGTTAGCTCTTTTAGAATTGTTACTGTTAATGAAAATCTTGTATGAACTGTGGAATATCTGGCTTTGGTAACTGAACTAGACAGAGTTTAAATCTGCAAGGTTATATGCAGTAACAATGGATAATAACGTATAAGTTTTCAATGGACTCTATAGATTTTTAGTTTGACCAGGTTAACATCTGTTTTACCTTGGTTGTAGTACGCTCTTAGGAAATGTGAGTTAAGGAGTACTACCTCCAGTTTTACTGCTTAATTTTCTGATCTAGAAAAGTCAGAAGAGCTAGATTGCTCTTTGCCCATCATTGCTGAGCATGTTGGAATATGGTAAAAAAGCAATGTCAGGAACAATTGTAATACCTGTACTTTTTGGACAGAATATTCTCTTCTGTATTTCACCTAGTCATGAAGGTTGTAGGTAAAAAGGTGGTGCAGGTGGAAACTGTGAGGTATTCCTTTCCGCCAAGATCTGAATGTGGAAAGAGATAAGTTTCTCAAGTGATCCTGGAGGCACAAATCTTGTTGGCCCCATGCTAGCCTGCAAACAGGATTCAGAGCTTAAACTGGTTTTGGTCAAAGCAACATTATCTTCTGGCAATAAATATAACCTCACATGCAAAAAATGCACCCTGTTTAAGATGGGTTTTCATGCGGGAAAGCTTTTTCTAGACATCAGAAGCTAAATACATTTATTAGAGCATTTTACAGATTCTCCTTAAAATGAGTAATAAAGGACTTGCAGGATAAAAAAGACTTGTAGAAAACCAGACCTATCACAGCAGAAATTAAGGAGTTAAGAGATGCCACATTCCTTCTGAGAGCAACTGTGTAATACTTACTGTTTGCACTCAGTGTCTGCTTAACACTTAACTCATCATTCATCTCCTTAACTCTTTTTTTCAGCTATTTACTTTGATATGGCCATAATGGAGCCCTTTGTGGTACTGATGTGTGCACTCACCCATACATAGGAAATTAACAGAGGAACTTTCTTCTTACCAGTTAAGTTCAAGTAGCTTACTTAGAGTCTTGGAATGAGTGTCCTTCCTGACCTTCAGGCCAGGTTGTTTCCAGAAAATGATTTAACTAGACTGGACGCTAGACTAAAATGGCAGAGTCTTGTTTGCTATCCAGCTAGATAGCTGATAGACTAAGCCTACGATAATTAAAAAAAAAAAAAAAGCAGTACTAATTGGTGACTCAGAGCCCATTGGACCAGTATATATACCACATGTTGAAACCTTCTCTTCTCTTCTTTTCTTAAATGGCAATTTAGCCCAAATTTTCTCTAATACTATCGAAACAAAGTGCTTCAAGCAACATAAATAAATTTAGGAACAGAATGTTTTACTGTAAAAATTCAGCTGTTTCTGTATGTTTTATTTCTTCATTCATTTTGAAGATAAAGAAAGAAAATAAACAGAAAGGAAAATTTTAATAAAGATATTCTGACTGTTCAAATTGAATATACAAACAAAATAAATCTTGATGTCTTAAACTCTAAATCCTTTTTCTCAAGCATGTGTTTTGACAACTGTTTAAAATACTATTTATGAAACCTAACAATACTTAACATGTTATTTTAACCCACTTATCTACATTTTTTTTCAAAAGCAGCTTAGAAGTAAAACCAACAGGATATACTTTGCAGAACTGCAGATATTTTACACAAAATCAATTAATGAACTAGGATCTAATGTGTGTTTCCATATGTAACTGATAGTATATTTTGAAAGTTAACCAAGGAAATCATATTCCCTTTACCCCAAGTATTTTTAGAAAGATTAATTAAAATGCGTTCAGTCAGCTGAAAAGGAAGTTAGCATAGTCTAAGTCGTGTGGTACTGTATAACACTACAGAACAGATGATGGTATTGATGTCAGTGTTTGTACATTGTACTTTTCTGAATCAACACCAGCTCATACTGGGAACTGTCTGTCTTGCAGTCTGTAATATGATAATTATATGAAAGACTGAATTAACAAATGTACACAACACAAGAGATAACACAGATCTGTGAGTCTATAATTCCATCCACAGTCAGCAATGATTATACCACAGGCTGACATTCACTATCAAAGCAAAACTATCTGAAGTTTCCTGTTTAGCAGTCCACAGTGAATCAAAGAGGACATTTCCACCAAACCCATTGTCAATTTTTTAATTTGTGATTGTACATTTGGTGTATGCACTTAAACAATGTCAGTGAAAAATTATCTCCCAACATCTACTGAGTTTCCTGCTCCATTTGCAGAAAGCACTGGTGGTAATCATTTTAGCCAGTTAGTATGGATGCCTGTCCATATGGGACCTGTCTGTCTTAACTGATGACAGATGAAGCCAAATGGATTTCTTAGTCTAATATTCTCAAGTTAGATGAAGTGAAATTCACATTTCGGGATGAGTCTGCCATTTCACTATTCTCTGGGAATTGAACTATGGTCCTCCAAGGTGACATAAACGATTTTAGACTTAACAAAATGAAAATGAGATTGTAGTTTGTGTTTGAGCATGGAAGTGGATATGTAACACTCTGTAGACATCGGGCTGCATAAGGAAAACTTAAAGTTAATAATATATCTGAAATTGAAAAACCTACATAAATACAGTGGATGAATCAATTAAAAAATAAACCTAACAGTATTGAGTAGTTCCTTAATAATCATTAAGTGCCTAAACCCTACAAAGATCCACAACCTTTTCTTTCTACTATCTATATCTACAAGAGGTTAATTTAAGGATTACCTGAACTGGGAACTGGACTCTGCTCAAACAAAATTGCACATAAAACTGTTTCTGCCCTTCAGAGAGAAGTGTAGGAAGGAACCTGATCTAATTGTTTCCTTTGCCCACAGAGTTTCTGCCTAGTTAATACAATCAGTCCCAGGAACAGGAGATGCAGTGTCATCCGTGTTTATCCCTGCTTGGACATGCAGAGGGAGAAAACTCTGATTTCTGCCACATGCTCTGTGGCTGCCCAGAGAAGAAGCAGTGAACAGCTTGCTGTAGGCAGTGTTTAACAGTAGTACAGAAGCTATAATTTCAAGGTTTTTTGAGCTAAGTTATTCTGCTTACAGAATAGCTTTGCCTTTCCCCCAAGGAAAGGTCAACTCTGTATAAACCACTCTCTGCTGTTACTGGTTGAGACAATATGCACAATCTATTCCAGAACTTCATCCTCACTTGCAGAATTTTTCTTACACCAGGGTCCATCTTGCAATTCAGATGGTTATTTAAGTATACACAAAGGAGACATCTGCATGTGAGCAGCTGTTATACGCAGTGAAAATCTAGTCAATAGAGTCTGTGGAGTCCGGGGACTTAGTCACCTGAGCACATGTAAGCGTCAAGTTTTGGCTAAGATGAACAGCTCCCTAAGTTCCACTGGTAGTTCAGCTACCCAGCTGAGGTGTGGATGCTTTTTTTCCACTGAAAAGTAAGTATGTTATGGATGCTGACTGCCTGGCAAGGGAGGAGTTTTCGGGCATCAGACTGCAGCCAGAGCCTGTGAGGAAGCGAACTTTCCCAGGCATTGAAGAATGTAAACAATATTGCACCTGGTGTTTGTAAGATGTTTGTGTTGTTTGTAATTAGCCAACGGTGTTGGGGGTGTCGATCAAATAACCAATCATGTGGTATCTGTACGGAGTTGTTTATAAAAGGCTGTGTGTGTCTAATAAATTTGCCTTTTGAGTCTATTTCCTGCTGAAACTATTGGAGTCTTGTAAGTCGCATCTCTCCGTCCCTAATACAACAGCGACAGTATGTGAAGCAGAAGCTGATTCTTACTCCTTCATATCTTACACAAGTCCACCTTTTCTGAACCACATATTCTATCCAAAGTAACCACAAGGAATAATTTCTTTCCAATATTTCTCACTTTACTTTTGGACAGTTGCAATTTTTAGTTTACTTTTTTTCCCTAATCTAAATAACCTCAGATTGCTTAACATCTCCACACATTTTCTAGAGCCCTGATTGTTCCCATTGCTCTCTTCTGGAGTGTATCCAACATCTTTTCACTTTTCTTGAAGTGCATTGACTAAACCAGATAAAGTACTTCATCTGAGGCTTGACTGTGGAAAGAGTTTTAAGTGGATGTCAGTCCTCTTTATTTAACCTAGTATGACAAATGAAATGCTTTGAAATTAGTTCCATGAATACTTTATTCCCCATGAAGTAAAATTACTTCAGTCGAAGTATCTTACTTGCTGACATGCACTTCCATTTATTGCATAATCTCATTTAAACACTGTCCTTTGAGAGTGGTGATTCCAGTTGTAAGTCCTTGAGTGTGGCCAGAAATTTGAGCTGGATCTCCAAAGGTGTTGAACAATTGGACAGGAGAAGAACAAGTTTGTATTCTCGCCATGTTGAGCTGAAGACCTTGACCAGAAAGAGAACTTGCCATTCAGCTAAATAAGACACTCAATCTGAAGAAACATGTGAAAGTGAACACATACTCCCTATACCTCCTATCCTCTATCATTTCCTATAATCTTAGGCACCTCCCTATACAGTCTGGGTGATGTGAACTTCACTGTTACTTGAAAAATAAGAACTAAAGTGAGAAATATCAGTACACCTGAATCTAAATTGTGTGTCTGGGCCTTGTATCTCTTAGTGAATAAAATATTTTCCTTTAATATTGTACACTTTTTAGGTATTTTAGTAGTCAAGGGAAAATTCAATCAAGAAAGTGTTGGCCCACCTTCATGCTGGCAGTCTTCTGTCTGAGAATTAAGACTGCTCCCAAATCTGTTTTCAGCAGTTGACATGCCATGTCTTGGATGTGACGACCATGCTCTTCTCAGGGTATCTATAGTCAAATCCTTCAGGCTGCAGCACTAACATCTATCTAACCAGAAATATCCATTTGGTGTCCCGTTTTGCTTCTGTTTGGTGCCCCATGATGCCTTTGCATATATAGAAATATGAAAGGAATAGAGAGGCAAAAACAGAGGCTATATGCAAAGTTAACATTAGAATGAGAAATACACAGTAAACAAAATTCAGGCTGAATGCATTGCTCCGCATTGCATCAGCTTTCTTATGTCAAATATAGTAAGTGGTTTTTTCTTGGATGACATTGTTTCTCCTGTGAAATATCCAGACATAATGTTTACTTTGAAAAGTGAATGCCTTCATCATAGAGGAAGTTCCATAAAACCTTTGAAAGTCTTTCATGGTTATAATGGAATTGAAAATGTATTTAGTCTAACCAATGACAAGCAATTTAGCAATTAAAATATAGCTTCAACAAATGGAATGATACAATGCTAGTAAGATTAAAAAGCCTGAGCCATTTTTCATATGCAGAAATGTGAAAAATAATTTTTAATCTACAAAATGCTTGAAGGCTGTATTTCTAGAAAAATGAGGAATGATGGCTGTGTATTTGCAAATATGTACCTAATCTCTTACAGCCCAGACTCTGCAGTCTTGCTGTAAAAAAAAAACCATTCTTTTGATCCTGAATACGAAGAAGTTTTCTTCACATTCATAATTGGAAGAATATGTGCATACATATAATTGTCCACATATTCATAACAGATATAAAGAAAGTTATCTACACCCATTTTCAATACTGTGGTGAACGTGCATTTTATTTCTATATTTTGGGGTTTCACTCTTTGTGGTTTAAATACCACATTCATTAGCATGCAAATAATCAGCACAAAACTTGAGTTTTTCTCGAGACTTGCCTAAGGGGGCAGAAATTTTAAGTGTTAAAGGGGTTTTACTGAATTCTTTTTAAGAAAATGTTGGCAGAAGAGGTGGATCATGAAAGTGGATAGTACTGACCCATAGTACAAATGTCAAAAGAGCTCACAATTCCATCCATGTGGTTTCTGTGGCAATTGCAGCTGTAAGGAATAAAGCAAGTGTCATCTAAAAGGAAGAAAATAAAGAAGGTGCGCAGAATTTCTAAAAGTCCATCTGGTACTATTGTTTGCAATATTTAATCTACTGAATGACCACCATGTTATTATTTTCTCCATCCCATTAGGGGCTCAGAGTAACCTGCTCTAGAAGGTTCCCCGCCAATGCCAGGTGGCTTGGAGCTACATGATCTTTAAGGTCTCTTCCAACCCTAACCATTCCATGATTCTATGATTCTACTGTTTTAGCACTTTGCCTAGAGGTCTTCCCCACTGAGGGAAACATAGCAAGAAAAATTAATAACATGGCAATAGCTTGTCAACATAAAATCTAGGTTCCTCTTGGATATTTATGCGGCATTACGTGCCACTTAAAAAAAAATCAAAAACATTCCCTTCTGTTTCAATAGGTTAGAGTATTGAAGTTAGCTTGTTCTTAGGATATATTTCTTGTATGAGAACTTTTGGTCTTTTCCTGTGGTCTTCTTTAATTATTTTAAACCATTAAAAGCTGTGTTTGCTCATTTCAAGTTTCCCAAAGGGGAAAAAAATTAATGTCTGCCTTGAAATGCATTTAAATTTAGTATTTTTGCTGAAACTCATAAATCAGATATGAGTCACTGTAAAGATTGACAATTGATGTTAGTTGATGGTATCTCTGTCTTCTCATAGTCCTATGCCACTTCTAGGAAAGGGAAGGTATCTAAAAACAGATCTGAGTGCTAAAGGACGCAAGATTGTCATATAAATAAGGACAGGTAATTTACAAATGATTTATTTCTGACCTTCCTGATTCTAGGAACCAGTACCAGAGCACCCAATTTACTATCATGGGTTTATAAAAAGTAAATAGCTCCTTCTGTGCCACACCTCTATAATTTACATTTTGTCCCATAACAACAACCTCTTCTGTTTGCAGGTATCTCTGGATACAACTAGACTTCATAGCTTCTCAATTGGATCCTGATTCCTGGTTCTCCAGATGTGAGACAGGGCTTCACCATGGTTTCTTTCCAATACTAAATGTCTATGGAAATCAGTGCAGAGAGCAATGAAAGGTGTGTGACTCTGGCTGTCTATTTTAGATTTTGTAGTGTTACAGTTTGGGATGAAGCCAACATGCACACTGGGATTCAGAAGCAGTCTCAGCATTTTAGTAGTTTAAATGCAACTCTTTCCACATGTGCAGTTCCTGTGACTTCTATCTCTTTTTGTTTTATGATTGAAACTCACCCTCATCAGTATTAGATTAGGTTTTCAACTCTCCCACCCTCACCTAGAGATGTTTTATTATTTTTACAAGGCAAAAGTTTTTCAGCCCTTATGACGAAAGATCTTTCCTTAGTTATTAAGCAGCATCTGTGTCAGCAGCATTACTGTAGTTCCAGCATAAATTTATTTTCTTCACTATCACTGGGCAACATTTTGCATATTTATTGAATCATGGGCAAAATGAAATGCTTAAAAAGATCATAGAACCAACCAGGAACAAAGATTTCTAATAATGAAATGGAGTGTATTCAGTGAATTAGAAAATTAAAAGGATCTTATGCTCCAAAAGCTACCAGAAGCATATTATGGCTCTAATCCAACAAATATTTGTGCACATATCTAACTTTTCTCATGTGAATAAGGGTAATAACATATCTAATTAGGATTTTTAATTCAGGAATCTCTGGGAAAGAACTCTTAAGAGACAAGGCAAAGATGACAGTAATGTTTTCAGGGAGATCACAATCTTTTTCTTCTTTCTACTTATATTCACCTAACCAGATATGCTGTGAAGATTATATCTTGCTTAAACTCTGCTGGAAGACTGTCTTGGCTCAATAACACAATTTCTCTCTTCCTTATAATTTCCATTTTTAGATCTCAGTTTTCTTTTTTTGTCACAGAGCGCACTTATTCTAAGATCTGTGCAAAATACTTGCATAATTTAATTATATGGACATTTTTCACTACATTTGATAAATTCCACAAAAGGAAACTTTTATTTTTTATTTATAGCTTTTTTTTGCTATAAAGCATTGCAGAGGAAAAAATACTAGAAATTATGATATTACAGTTCAAAGATTATATTTATGTTTTATAATTCTTAATTCAAACTCAACCCAAATACCCTCTTGGAACATATATTTTTGCAAATAGAAACTATTATGCAAGAATTACTGGATAAAATTCAATCTCTATGCTATATAAAAAAGTCAGACTAGATGACTGAATGGTCCATTAAGTTTTAAGAATTTACAATTACTTATTTATTTATTCACCAAATATCTGTGTTTTTCTTATAGTTGCTCAAGGGTGATAAGCAACTTTTGTTTTCATCTTGAGAAGGCATGTCAGTTCAACCTCAAAGGAAGATTTTTTGACTGTTTATGTGAAGAGTACCACAGAATGGTGTATTTTCAGTTATCTTTATATCATCAAAGTAGTTGAAAATTATGATTTGTTTCCAAGGTCTCTCAGCTAATGCTGTTTCAAAGGCATTTCAGCTCAGAGACCATAGCTGAAATTTCCTCTTACAGGATTCTGGTAATGAAGTTTATCCATAATGAATAGTTGCAGAAATGGAATTGTACAAATCAAGAACAAATTGTACATATGACCACTAAGAATATGTAGGGATTTCTTATCATCAAGAGTTTTTTAATGTACACATGAAGACTCTTTCCTAGGAAAATTTAGCATGCCATGAAGAGTCAGAACACAATCTCAAAAAAAAAATCCCAATGTCAAAAAGACAAAGTAATGTTTCTAAAACTAGACTCTTAAGATGGCAATTTGTTAGCCAGAAACCAGGGACTGTGCCAGGGCATGTTTGACTGCCATTACATTTGTGCAATTTTGCTTGCTTTGTGTGAATAGCTTCCTCGTCTTTAGACTTTTTCTAACACATCATCTGGTGAAAAGCTAACCAAAGAGGACTTTCTTCAAGGTATAGTTTAACTGGGTAGTTCTAGGGACAAAGCATTGTGGAATGCTAAAATGGCTGATGCTAAACTCTTCACTTTTGCAGTTGAGAGATTGTTTGAGAATATAATCTGATATGATTTTGGGGTAACCCTGCCCATCAAGCATTTCTATAAATGTGAAAACTTGTATTTGTGTGGAGGAAACTGCCTGTATTCAGAAAACATAATGGGTATGCACTGAAATGAGGGATGGGGTGACATAAGAACAGAAAAGGTACATCAGTTGTGGAAGCTGATCTTCATCCCAGCTAAGAAAGGGAACTACTACATTATTTTTTGCTTAATAATTCCCTATTCTCTGCATTTGATCCTTGGCTTGTGTGAAACTATTTATTCCTGTTGAATAAAGTGCAGCTATGTCAAACTAATCCATCTGAGAATCTGGCTGGCTGCCCTGTGCTCACATGACCTAGAAAGGTGATGTGACATGGGTTTCACGGAGAGGGTTTAAATATCTGGCTGCATTTGTTGGGTTCCTGTTACATACATATGCTTTAAAATAACCTCTTTCTCTTAATGAATTATGTTGCACTCTTGTTTGGAGTTTTTTGCAGTTTGGTTTTGAATAAAAAAAATTAAAAATAATTTTTAAATATAATTTGAAAATCTTGATTTCAGGTTCTTGATATTTATTATAGTAGTCTGTGTCCATATAAGTTCAACCATCTATGAAGACAAAAAGAAAATGGACAATAATTTTGTGTAATAATCTTGGGTTTATGTACTAATACTGATACATCATGTTCATTGTCAGGTCAGCTAACAGAAGACTGAAAATGCAATGTATCTAATTTAAAGAAATGTCTGGTATGAAATACCATGCTGTGTTACTGAACATTATGTATAAATGACTGCTTAAGGTGCAGATTAATAATTTACCAGTGACACTTTAATTTCTGTATCAGTGTACTTTTGAATAATTTTTAGCCAGTAAAATGCTTTTATTCTGTGTTTAATAGGATCATTTTTTTTTCAGCAGATATAATTTTAAATTATGTACAGTCATAGGAGGACGAAATCGGAACACACCCTCTGTCTTGCTTCATATATGAGAACTTCAGTAGAAATATTCACTGTAATGGTCAGATATTTGATAATAACAAATGATACCACTGGTTAACAGAAATTTGACATCAATAAAAGATCTTTTAAAATTCTTATAGTTTGCATTATGATATTGTTTTGTAATGTAAATAATATGATTCTTCTTGCATTAAGATGTGGAATGATTTAGAGAAGCATAGAGAAGAAATGCCCTAGTATTAGGCTTTATCCATTTATCATGAAAAGAACACCATCTTTCCTATTTTTTCAGTAATCACATGTCAGCAGTTAATTCAAATATGTGGTGGCTTAGGAAATCCTAGATAATTTATGTAAATCTGATGTGTACCAATACGCATTTAATTTATATTAGGGAGGATGTTAAAAGAAACAAAAGAAAGCATCAAATCAGGAAATGCTATAATGTAGGTTTTCTGAAAGGAGTTCATTGTTCTTGTATTTTTGCTATAAAATAAAATTTTTAATTATGCAATAGTTAGGAATTCTTAGAAATACTACATAATACTCAATTCTCACAAGAAAAGGAATAAGGAACTTAAGTTGTGAATCTGTAAGCAGTTTGTACCCTATTATCTGATGCAATGTAAAATAATTTTTTTCCTTGAAATGTACATGCACGCACACACACACACACATACACAGACACATATATATAATTTGTACATATATGCAGAACTGGGCAACACAAAGTTCACATGACAGGAGTCTGTTAGGAGGAAATAGTAGGAATTACAAAATCAAGAAAGAGGTATAAGATTCCTTATTTGATATGCTGTGAGGAAACAAAAGGAAACATAAATTTTAAGTAACTGTAATCAAAGCCTTCTAATTAGATGGAAAATCTGAAGTTGAGCAACTACTGTGTTACCTCACCAGTGACTTGCAAAACCATCTTCCAATACGGAGTACAACATACTCAAAATTGCCACATTTCACTATTTTAAATTGTTTCAAAATAACTGAGAAGAAAAGTCAAGAAAATGCCTCCTGGTAATAAAAAGATACCTTGGTCTCATTTTTTCTGAACAATATGTTAATACTTTCTTTGCAGAATCGCTTTCTGGTTCTATTTCCTAAATGTTTTATCGCATATAACATATGTGCTCAAAATATCAAATTGCATTTTTTTCCATTTCATCATGTAACTTTTTTGCCATCTGAAAAAGCCCTGGGCCTCTGGACGTGAGGTTTTCCTTCTGTTATCAAAGTCCAATACCAGATAAAGAAAGGAGTCGAAGCATTCTTGCTCAGTTTCTCAGGTAGTTTATTAGATTTCTTATCAAGTTCTCAGCAAAGCCTGTGCCTGGCTTGTCACTGTTCAATCCGTGCTACAGCGGCTGCTAGATCTTGTGTGCAGCATGTTTTTAAAACCTTGTTATCCAATAAGTAACCACAATGTATGATATTTTCAATTTTGTACCAGTAACTATCAAATCTTTCTAAAAAGTTTATTCTACCTCAAGCCTATTCTACCAATGATTCTGTGCCTGCTTCACAGTGGACCATGGAGAGGGAAGAAGGAGAAAGAGGGACATAGGGACAACACCATAAAGCTTCCATCTTGTCTCCATATACTCACATACTACTAAACCTTATACTACAATTTTTCACCTTGTGATAAACTAAACTACTATCTTGTGTCACACTTTCGATGCTTTCAATTCAGCCAGGAGTGTTGCAAGTTTTTTCCAGGGGCACAGATCAAAGACTGTGTCCTCTTGGAGTGCCAAAGGGTATTTCAAACCCCTCAGGGCAACAGGAAAGGCTTTCTGACCTTCCTGGACTCCAACAGCCATCACTTCATAAAAGGAATTAATTTTCAAACATAACTGTGGAACTGTGAAATCAATCAAAGAAAATTTGTCTCATTTGCTACGAAACATGGGTTTGTGTAAATTTAAATAGTGATAATAATGACTTGGTAATATATATTGTTCGGTGTTAAAGATCAAATTCTGGGGCCCCAACACAAGAATGATATGGATTTGTTGGAGTGAGTCCAGAAGTGGCTACAAAGATTCTCAGAGGGCTGGAGCATGTCTCCACCTATGAAGACAGGCTGATAGAGTTGGGATTGCTCATCCTGGAGAAGGGAAGGCTCAAGGGAGACCTTTTAGTACCTAAAGTGGCTACAATAGAGTTGGAGAGGGACAGTTTGCAGGAGCATGTACAGTTAAGACGAGGCAGAATGGCTTAAAACTGAAAGAGAGTGGGTTTAGATTAGACATTAGGAAGGAATTCACTATGTTGTTGGCGGGACACTGGAACTGGCTGTCCAGAGAAGCTGTGGATGCCCCATCCCTGGAAGTGTTTGAGGCTGGGTTGGACAGGGCCTTGATCAGCCTGGTATAGTGAAGCAGGGGGTTTGGAACTAGATGACGTTTCAGGTGCTTTCCAACTTAAACCATTCTATGATTCTATGAAATTTACTTTGTGTATTATGAAACCAGAGTAGATATACAGATTTCAGAAAAGTTTATTCATATTTGAAAACATAAATGAAAATATTTTTCCCAGACTGCTGAAAACCTTGGGAGACTGACTAGAGGATTAATGATGGTAGGATTTGGTGAACTCTGTGAAAAAAATAATTTGCAATTCAGACACTTGTAATGGAACAGGAAGGAGGTATAAAAGATGAAAATAAACTTGATGGTTTCTGCGGCAGGAGGAGGTACCAAATAAGATAGCTAGCGCATTCTGCTGATGAAAAAGAACAGTTCTGCAGAAATGTCATACTGAGATCAATGTGGCCATTTTAATATCAGCATTTCTGTGTACTTAGCACATTGAAAATAATTGCATATGGTAATCTTTGCTTCTATGTGTACCTCAGTGCTGTAGTAGTGCCATCTAATGTTCTAATTAATCTGCAATATCTCCCAAGTCAGACTTTCAACTGCAACAAAATAATGCTTCCAGGAATGATGAAGTTGGCCTTACTCCAGCTGATACTGTGGCTTCTGCTCAAATAATCTCTTGTCTTTTATGGCAACATAATCAAGTTAAGAAAATCTGGACAAGATATTTGGAGTCAATCAAGTGCTTTATTTTACTTTAAAATGCTGAACAGGTGCAAGTGGGATACATTCAAAATGGTCATTAGGCAAAACTTGCTTTGAAGGAGGTGGAGCTAACATCTGCGCTTATTTTCACAGATACAAAAGAGCAGGCCTCCCAAGGAAGTGTGAGCAGGATCCAAATGGATGAAACAGCAGGACTGAATAAAGCATTCTGATTTAAGACTTTCTCTGCTTATACTAATTAGCATTTGAAAAAAAGCATGATCAATCTTTTTCTTCTCTTGGGGTAGAGAAGGAGGAGTCTGATTTAATTAAGAAGGACATTAACTCCAAGCACCTACCTAATCAAATATTAACTATCTTCAGAACAAACAAATTATAATACTTTTATAGTGATTTAAATATTTCCCTCTATAGCTGCATGGATCTTTTTCACAGTGCTTTTTGTCTTTACTGAAAACCCTGGTATTAGTTTACCATTCAGATGTTCTGTGTTTTAATGACTGGCTAATAGGACCCTCCTGCAACAGATATTTTTATTACCTCATTTTATATATATACTAGAAAATGAAAAAGGATTTAGTGTAACTGAAGTAGAAACAGTTTCTTAAATCATAATGTGAGAGTTATGATGACTCTCAGAATGAAATTTCATTTCATGTATTGCAGTTGTGTTTTCTTATGACCTTACTCATTTTGCAGTTCGAATGGTACCCTGTATGGAGTTTATCTGTCATTATTTTTAAAATTTCTTATTTATTATGGTGTTTGTTTTGGTGTATTGCTAACTTCTGCCCTTATGCTCCTGTCCTGGCACTGCTGTGAATGTTGTAGTGATGTATGGTTAGATGAGAACACAGAGGAGAGATGCATAGATGGAACTACATTAATGCTGGAAAATCTGGTAAGGACAATGTCTGGGCCTGCTCCTATCACTGTATTGTATGCAAGCATAGGCAATTGTTTCTAGGTGATAAGGTAGTGTTGGATTTTGTATTGCCATCTTGCACAAACAGTAATCAAAAATCGTTTTTGCTATCCTTGGTAGACCAGCACAGAACAGTGGTGTATTTGGAACTCCCAAATCACAAAATCCATACTTTTAGCATTCAGGAGAGTATGTGCAATACAGTTCAAGACTTTCAGCACTTGAAGTCACTCTGAAATTTGATCAAAGTCCTAAAAATGTGACTCCCTTGTCAAATCTTCCCTTCATGCTGGCACGATTTTACTTGAACTGTACTTGTTGTTACTAAGTTTTGTTCTAGGTATTGTTCTATTTTGTTCATAGTATTCTAGTTCTGAGTGCATTTTTTGGCTTGGTTTATACTGAAGTAGGTAAAAATTCCATTTCCAAGCGTCTTCATCGTAATAACTGAGTACCATCTTAATTATTATATTTTTTTTTTGTGCATCATTTACACCTTACACACCTACATGAACTTTTATGCCACTTCCCTTTCAGATTAGATATACCCTCATTCTTCTTTATAATTTTGGTAAAAGAGATAGCATACACATTCAACACTTGTCTCTGGGAAAGATGTATATTGTCACTATTATAAATATGAGAGGAATTCTGGCAGAATTTTTCCTATTAGGATCCTTCAGTCCAGAAATGTATTTTTGCAAGAAGCCAAAATAGATATGACATTTGGGATGGGCTACGAAGTTCATATACTTGTATTTTTGTAAGAAAAAATATGCTGAAGGCTGTCATTTCAGAACTATTATTCTTTATTTTTTTGTTTTTTAAAATCTAGAGATACCAAATAAGACACTTTGGATTGTGGTACGTAAATTAATGAAAAGACCTTAACATTCAAATAGACAAATGATATTAAGTAAGAAAATTAAATTTTATTCACCTCATATTATTAGAGAGGAACTGAGGGAGAAACTTGCAAGGTGATCTTTGTGTCACATTGTATCTCCTCATGCTTTAGAAGCTATATTGACTTCTACGTCAAATGCAATCATTTCCTGTTCAGAGATAAGTGACCTTTTGTGCATCTTTGCAGGCAAAACACAATGAAGACAAGAATAAAACACATGCTCTCTTTTCGTTTTTTTTTTTTGTTTTTCCTATTTCTACTTGAACCATAATCACAAGTTTTCTGATGAATGGTACAGCTTGGTAATCACTTCTAAAGTTAAAGCATCGTCTACTCTGTGGTTTATTTCTTTATTTTTACAGGGGTTCCAGACTTGCAATGGAACAAAATGGTGGCAACCCCAGCTATGGAGAATGGAGCTGTATCTGGATGACCCAGACTTTTAGGGGGAGCTGCAGGTGTTTAAAAACAGTGAAAATCATACATAATGACGATCTGGAATAATTTTATTTTCTTCCTTCCCAGTACTTTGGGCACAGAATCGACTCCTGGTTTTGGAAGGATGAAAGGAGATTATCTTTTACTGACTGAAAACCAGGATCATGGTCTTTACACAAATATAAATGTATGTTCTTCATTCTGTGACTTCCCAAATCAACTCTTTCTAAATCCTTTCCTTGTGGAGTAGCATCTTCTCCTCAGCTTTTGTGAGGTGGAAGGGTTGGTTAATCCCAGATTTCTTTAGAGGGATGAGTCCTCACACTCATCTATATTGGAGAAATGGGCTGACAAGGACCTCATGCACTTCAAAGGGAAGTGCAAAGTCCTGAAACTGGGGTGAAACAATCCTGGGCACAATTACACACGCTGGGAACCACCCAGCCAGAAAGTGGCTAGGCAAAACAATGACCTGGGGAGCCAGGATCTTTCCAGAGCTGCCCAGGGACAGGACCAGTGGCAATGGGCGCAGACCTAAACACAGAAGCTGCTGTCTGAACATCAGGAAGCACTTTGTTACTGTAAGGGTGATGCAGCACTGGCAAATGTTACCCAGGTAGGTTGTGGAGTCTCCATCCTTAGGGATAAGAAAACATGCCATGACACGGTCCCAGACAAACTGTTCTGTGTGGTCCTACTTGAGCAGGGAGGCTTGGACCAGATGACCTCCAGAGATGCCTGCCAATTTCATCCACGCTGTGATCATGCAATGATCATGCAATTGATGTCCCTGACTTCAATCTTGCAGAAAATAAAGGGGTTTGCTTATTCACACATGTGCCAGATTAAGCTTAGGATATCAGTCTATCTTTAAATAATAAAATTTGAAAATGTTAGTATTAGGACCAGTTTCTTGAAATCTGTTTCAATGCTGTACTTTTATGAAGAATGCACAAAAGGCATAAGAAAAACCTGCCTATGAGCTAGTCAATTTAATTTGTATTTTTTTTCGCTCCAATCCAATATTCTTTGCAACTAGAACAATGTATTTTCTGTTTCATTTAGTGCCTTTAAATCCATTAATTTCCTCTTATGAGAATACAATTGCTTTTTCCTGAATAATAGTTACTTATAAATAGGATTTTTCACTGAACCTGGAAAAGCACCAGTCTAAATGGTCCTTTGGGTGTGTATTTATGTGCTGTAGACTAAACTGGATGTTTAAGAAGCCAACGTGCCACTACTCAGTCAAATGTAATTATCTCTCTTCAAAGCCAGTTTCACCCTCTCAGTCATACATATATTTGTTTTCTCTGCTCATTTGATTGATTGCCCAGAAGAATGAACCTCTTTATCCACAGGCCACCTATGCTGCTTGTCTCTTTCTGACTTTTGTGCCTCCCTATCTAAACCCTCACCCAGCTAGATAACAACCAGCTGAAATCCTGTCTTTAGACTTGCATACATTCATCACTGAAATGTACCAGTTTGTGTTCAGTGTAAGAGGAGATTGTATATCTTCTGCGATAGTGAGAATGCAACTTGATATGAAGGAATGCAAACATGCTCTTACAGTTATTTTTCTCTCTGTACTTCGGCAACAGCAGGACTATCATTGACAGTCTGGTCTTTTGAAACCTTAATTTAGTAACTTGTTAGTAAGAGTGTGCAGGATCTAACTGTTGATATTTCACTTTGTTTCCCCATGAGCTTCCGAATTGTATGTATCAGCATTAAAAACCAGTGAAAGTTTTATTTGCTAGGAAGAGTGAGTTCAGTGTGTGAAGTTACATTTATGTGCACTGGGGGATGTTTGTACATTTGTATATGTATGTGTGTGTGTATTGATACACATATATCTGTGGATTTTCAGAAATTAGAATGATCTTGATATTTCTGAATTTGTCGTCAAATAATTCAAATTGTCCTCTTGAAGCCAGTTCTTTAAAGTGTTTATGCATATTCTGAAAACTCAGAGAGATGTCAGAGTTAGTCAATTCTGCAAATGGTAGTCTGTTTGGGGTTGTTGACATTTAGTATCATCACAAAAACATTGAAACATCTAGGTATCTCCTCATCCAGGTTGTTCTGAGCCGAAAACGCAAATTATTTCTATAAATTCTTTACAGATCTAGACCACAGAGCAAATGATGGATGTCCAAAATTAATTCAGCCAGCACTTGAAAAAGGTGGCAGTGGCAAAGATATGCTGCAACTGCCCACAGAAGGTGCCAGGAAGTGACTGAGACACTTATCTTCCAAGGCTTGCAGTAGGATTTACAGCCTGGAAAACCCTCTTATAATTATATGCCCATAACATCCTGACAAATGAAGTAATAATCTTGAAAGCAAAATTCCAGGTTATACTCCTCCTTCCATATCTCTAGTTTGTACTCTTGGGCAATGGATCTGCAGCTGTAACTTTTCCTATTAACACTCTGTGTATACATAGAAAACAATTCAAGAAACAAGAGTCAGAGTAGGAAAGAATAAGAGCAGCAGCAATTCTACAATTTTCCCCTGTCAAACTCAGAAACAATCAACCCAGTGTTCATATTACGACCTGAGTTACTACTGCTAGACTCCATTGTTGCACCAATATGATCCCATCATCCTACATGAGTTTTGAAAAACTTTCCTATTCTGCAATGGATAAGGCTGCAATTTAAAATTACTTTAGTCTTAGAGGAATGAGAATTATGACAGCCATTTCTATCTTTTTCATTTGAGGGCTATGAACAATGACCTAATCTAGAAAGACACTTTTTTTCCTGCTAAATACAGACTGATAGACATCGGCTGGATGAGATCTGAATGAAACACGGCACAAAGGAACTCTTCTGCTGCTTTTTTCACTCAGCTTCACAGCTGTAAAAACAAAAGGCAAAATTAACGAAGCTGTGCAGAGTGGAAAACGAACACATCACTGATTAGATGCTTGGTTTTGTAGTTAATAGCATTTAAATAATATAATGAATAGGTGTTCCTCATGAACCAGTGAAGACATACTGGTACTTCTGAGGCTCAGTAGGCATGGATGTTATTATTACAGTATTTTTGTAAGACTTTACAATACAGTTTCCCTCTCAATCTTGTTTTTACAACAGTCATGCAAGACCTGTATTTTTCCATAACAAATGTGAATTTTATGTCGTTAAAACCAGGCCAATTACTAAAGTCAGTGAACACTAGCTTGTACATATCAATTACAGGAACAAAAAGCCACAACTAATGTACCCACAAACATAAAGTCACATTCATGGAACTAAGTGTGTACAAACCATGTAAGACTTGAGTGAACATCAGCCTCAAGTAAGGAACTGGGGTGGTTTGACATTCATTTGCAGTGTATTTGTATACAACTTATCTCAACAACTAAGTTGGTACTTCAATGCAGTGCCTGAGAATACTTTTAAGAAGGATAATTTAAAATATTGTTCCGCACACTAAATACATATTTAAATGCTAGGAATTTAAATAGTTGAAATATTTATACAAGGCAAAATAATTTTTTTTATATTTAAACCTCTTAGATCTACAGTTTAGATGGCTTTGCATTTAGACTGGGTGTAATAAAGTCTATTTCCTCATACTACAGGTGGATAAAAGAATTCTAACAGTATAATTAAAGTATAGCAACAACTATGTTTCTATCAGTTTCTGATGGCTATCGAGAGAGAGGAAAATACAAAGAGTGGAAGTTAATTCACAAAGTAATGAATTTTTTAATTAGTATTTAAAAACCAAAACTTCAGCAGTATATTTCCCTGTAGGGAACAGTTTAGAATCATCCAGGTAATTAGACCAAGTGAAGATAATAAAACAAACTTATAGATATAATGTGACAAAAGATGTTTGAAGGTCAACAGCAGCAATCAAAGCAAGGACAGAAATCCACTAAATGCAGACAAAGTCTCAGTACCACTATGCCCTTTCCCCTCCATTTCCCAACAATTCTGCAAATGTTCTGAATTCAAGTTAAATAATTGAAAATCTAAATATATGGTGGTTGGCATTTCTAATCAGTGTACAAACTCATCTAAGCATTTAAAATTATTTATAATTTTCTTATTATTATCATTGGTCAACAAAGAAAATTCTTCAAATACTCTGAATCACACGTTCCTTTTTTTTTTCCCAGTCATGATCTTTGTGTTGGGTTGTTGCCACTGAGTGTATGCTGCCCATCATATGCTGGCATACTGTGGCTTTGCTGGAGGTGAGCAAAGTCAGAAGCAGTGAAAGTGCCAAGATGTCTTTGCCTCTGTATCCCACTGGATGACAATTTGGGTAGTACATTTTCTTGTACCTTGATCCTCTAAATGCATTTCTTCCTACAGTCAAGTTGGATGGGAAGAGGCAGAGAAAAATGGGATAATCCTTGTTTCTATCCATAGCCCTCCTGTTTCCTGGCCAAAGGAGTAGGTTGACTTTCGGCCTTTGAAGTGCAAATAGTAATTTATTGCCTCCCTGGAGCGAGACAAAAGCAAGGAAGGAGTGAGCCTCAGATTTTGTGCCACCCTTAGCTCATGGCTTAGCCTCTAGGCATGCATTAAACTAAAATAAATTAGTCAGAATTAAGTTTTTCTGACATTAAATTAACCTTTATTTTAAGAGCTTAAATTTTTTAGGCCTAAGGCTCATCTCCCTGGTTGCTTTGAATTTGGCCATGTTAGATTTCATCCTGGTTTACAGCAATGATAGTGAGTTTATATAAAGGAGTTTTAGGGAAATTCCAGGGGGCTACAGTGATAAAATACAATGTGCTTACAGCACTGAAGCTACTCCTCAGCACAAATATAGACTAAAAAAGGGCGAGACAGAAAGAAAAGCTAACCAATAAATGTTTACGGCTATGTAAAGCAAAACCATTCTGTTGAATTTCAGCCCTCAAATTCACCCATTACCAACCCCTGGCCCCAGTCTGACAGTCCACTGCATGTGAAGAAACCTCTAAAGACAGTGAGTTATAAGATGACAGGCCTTTATCTTCAAACAGAAATATGTTATTGTACTGTGATCTCATCTGTGATATCCACAGCTTGTCCTGCTTTCAGAAGCAGACTGAGCAGAAAACTCCCCCACAAGCTAAAATGAAATGCACACTATTTTGGCTACCCCATCTGGGGTTTTGACAAGATTTAAAGCAAATCCTCCTCTCAAACTACTTGGACAATTTCTTTTCCCTAGAGAAGCAGTTCTAGAACTGTCTTGTGAATTTTCTTGGCACCCAGTATTATTCTTGTCACATATTCATTATGCCTTACATCAGTGCATTGTTTCATCCCATGAATATCTGTAGTTGCCATCTGTCTAGAAAACACGGGTTGATGGTAAGATAGGGACCTCAGCTCCCAAGTCAATCACCAACATTTTAGGAAGAAAGCAATGACATCCTTGATTTCGAAACACTGAAACTGCTTGTTTATAGTGATATACTTTATTCTAATGAATCTATCCAGAAGTGTGTTTAGAGTACTTAGAATGTTATTACAAATAGAATACAACAGAATTTATTTTTCACATTTTATGAATTAGTATGTTGGGACAAATCCCTTCCAGTTTTATTTATTTCACTAAATTTTATGTGCACATCGTAAGTAGCTGTTACCTATTTATCGGAATACATACTTCATTCCTAAATATGACCAGTCTTAACTACCAAATAAAAACCTCTTTTTGCAAGAAAAAAACCCCTCTGCCCTTTAATATTTCAGAAAAGTAAGCTTAATAGAGAACTGTAAACACTTTCTTACTAAAAACCTTTTTGCTAGTTTGACAACTGTCAAAATTTAAAGTTAATTTAAATGGAAGGGAATTCTGGTGCACTCAGTGTCACTTTTTACTTGAATGTAATTTTGTCCAGGCTTTAAAAGTCACATCTAATTCTCACAATGAAAGGAAAATGATCAATGCTTTCAATTTTTTATCAGTTCATTATGAACTATTCTTGATGTACTTGTCTGCAGCCAGACCACATGCAAAGAAAGCAAGCAAAGAAGTATGTATTAATATGAAAATATAATTTATTTGCTCCATTGTGTCAATCTGTTTCCTCTTGACAATGTTGCAGTTCTCATACAGATTATTCTATATTAATGTGAAACACATCCTGCTAAGGAAGAGTGGGAAGGTTGCTTCTGAGGTGCTACTGTGATTTGGCACAAGATGCAATAAAACTCAGGAATACTCAGCACATGCCTCTCAGCCTGGAATAGACTTTTTAAAGCTTTCTGCAAGAAACACAAAGCTTAGTTCTATTTTCATTCTGGATTTGGGAGAGTGTCAAATTGCCTTATTGCAAATTTGAAAGGACAACTGAGCTCAAACACTTAATTTGTGTTTGAAGCAAGTTATATCTGGAAAGAGAAGCCAGCGAAACGCTTAAAACCTGTAATGCATCAGTAATGAATATTGACTTCATGACATGAAAAGAACAAACAAAAAGAGAGGGCAAAACGAATTGTAAAGACCACTATTTAACAAGCTGGTTTCTAAAAGCTGATGCATAGTGGTGCCTGGAAACACCACGTGAAGTACCAGCCTGTGGTTTAGTCTTTGAGGTGAAGAGGTGTCTCTGTCTACCTGACTGAGGAAAACAGCAGTTCTGCACCTTGTTTTCCTGTGAGCAGTGTGTGTCTGTTGCAGTGGCACATCCTGGGGCTGGGGCCACCAGAGAGGCTGCATCCTCTGAACCAGAGAGCTGCTGCTGGGACAGTTCAGAGGTTTAAGGTGACCTCCTCCCAGGCTGGGGGAGGAGAAGGCTCTCTCCTTAAGGCTGTGCAGTCCCATGTTCATTCTCCCTGTTTGGTCAGCCCCTTGGCCCACTGCCTACCCTCCCCCCTTCATGTACCTCCTTCTGGAATGTTCTCCCTTCCCTTTCAGCCACTCCTCCCTTGTATTCCCATTGGACTGTGTACCCCAACCCCGCCTTTACTCCTCCCCTCTGCCCCCTTCCATTGGTTCCTGTTTCCAGATAAAGGCCCTGGGCCCCCTCTCTTATCGTTCTTTGGTTACTTTGTTCTTGGATTCTCAATGGAATAAACCTCGGGTCCTCCATACAAAGGCCCCCTCCTGTCTCTTTGTCTGTGAATGACGCTGAGCTGCTGAGCTATCCCGGTGTGAGTGTGTTTGCCTGTGTCCGTGCACGAGTGTGTGTGTGTGCCTGCCAGCGCTGAGGGACAGTGCCACGGTGTCAGCTGAAGGACACGGTAGGTGACCACCGCCTCGTGTGGCATCAAAACAGACAGGTGTGGAATGGACAATGAACAACAGAATCCGCAATCCCATCAGTACCTCCAACTGCACTGTGGTTTTTGTGGGACTCTAAGCTAGCGTCCTCTCAGTGGCTGAGGCTGACTCAACAGAGTGCAGCTGTGGGACAGGAGGGACTTCCACCCTGTGTGACCCACGGTCTAGCTCTGCTGTGGAGAATTGTGTGGTTGCTGGGATGCAGAACAGCCTGTCTCTTTTCCCTCTCTGACTTTTTGTACTGGATGTCACCAGCTGGGGAGTGAGCAGCTAGTTGCCTCTGTCATAAGGGATAACGGGGCAGGAGAGATGCATGGTGCCACCCAACCTTGGCAGGAGAAATATATTTGGAATGGCAAAAGAGTGGGCTGACAGAAAAAGCATCTTCCTGCTTATGTGCCATTTAGCAGATCTCTGTAGAGAGGAAAAGTAGTAGTTTTTTCAGTGCAACTTGTATGGCAATAAATGCAAAAAGGCAGTGGCTGAAGCCTGAAGTGGATGTCTCTTCATATTTATAAGCCATAATATAATACTGCATCTCTATTACAGTTCTCTTCTATGGATATTGAGTAAAGGCATTAAGAAGTTAATCCTGTAATTTCACCCTACCTTTCTATACCTGCAGTGCATATTTCCTGCTAAAATGTTCCAGATATATTTTATTGACCAAGGCCTCATTGCTGTAAAATAGACTTTACAAATAAACATTCTTATGTTTTGGAGACAGATGCTGTCTTCGTCCCTGTGGAAGATATTTGTTATGTCCTTGAAGTCACCCACTGGTGGCAAGCAGTATAGTACAGTATCATTAACCTACTAAAGGCTGGGAAATTACAGGCAAAATTTAGGCATATAAAATTAAATTACTCATATTACATTGGTCCAGGGTTAACTGTATGATTAATTATATAAGTGTTGCATAATCACTGCAAGATTCTGCGTTTCAAAAGATTTCTTTACATAATATTTTATGTGTTTTGCTACTGCTTAAAAGGTGTTTTGATGTCAGGTATCAGTATGTCTACCTTACAGATTGGCTTAAACTGTACAAATATCAAAGCCCTCCTTTACCAACTCACTTTAGTACTTCACTTAACAGAACTGCATTGGCTAAGTATTATTTAAGACTTTAATAGTAATAATGGTTCTTTTAGGAAATGCTATTAAGAATGGAAGTTATCTTAAGTCATGTTAACTGTCACTGAATAATAGTAACCCATCAGTGAATAATAGCAGCAATAAATACAGTAAGATTATTTTAAAGGCATAAGGTAAGGTCTTCATTCTATCTTTTGCAATAGTCACACTATTCATGAATTAAATAAGATATGTGTTCCTACTGTTTGCAG
Source organism: Vireo altiloquus (assembly GCA_013396875.1). Classification (NCBI taxonomy): domain Eukaryota; kingdom Metazoa; phylum Chordata; class Aves; order Passeriformes; family Vireonidae; genus Vireo; species Vireo altiloquus. The sequence continues at coordinate 193,358 of VZRF01028485.1, forward strand.
GATTTTTTATTAGATGATGGCTCAATGTATTTTGAGAATGGGTTGTCGGTGAGCCATTGGCAAGAAAAATCAAAGTCAAAGCACTCTTAGTGCAACTAATCTATTGAAATTATTATGCAAAAATAATGCTATTCCATAATGTTTTGATGGGTTTAATCAGTTATATAATGTATCATGCATTCTTACCACAGGAACTTAGATAATGTTAAACTCTTTGGGCATAATAATAAATCAATTAAAAGAAAGCAGACTATGAAAAAAATCCTCTCAAAAATGTATTTGCTTTCCTTCAAGTACGACTCTTTCATTTTTCCCCTACTTTTACATTTCTGTGTAGAACACTTTTTTTATTATTGGACATAACATGGTTTTATTAGATAGTTTATTGCCAATTAATCAGTTCAAGTGCTAAAGAAGTTGCATATTTCTTCCAAGATGCCTATTTCTATATTCAGTCTGTACTTTATAGTTCCCTTAAATTGTTAGTGTCTTTTAAAAAAATCACTAGTTACTGGATAATGAGAAAATATAAAGCCAATTATATGATTTGATGAAGGTAGAATTAGTTTGGGAAGGATTTTAAATTAATTTAAAACACTTGTTTAGAAAAGTAATAGCATTTTACCTTTCCCTGAAGGATTCTGTACCTCATATTACTGTCTTATACATAAATACAAATATTCCATGAAAGCCCACTGTATGTTCCCTGTCACATGATGGAATTAGTGGTGGGATACACAGTTGCAGCCAGCAGATGTCAGCCAATTATGTCTTTCTCCGAACTAGTAATTTTTTGCCTAGAATGCTGGAATCCATCTGGCTGCTGTAGCCATCTAAAAGACACTGCAGTCCTAGTCTATCATTCAGTCAATGAAAACCTGCCAAAATTTTAGTAAAGTATAATCCTTGTTTCCTACAGACAGTTATTTCTTACCATCCTCCATGTCCAAAATCCTTTGAGGGGAAACTCTGTACTGGATGAATGCTGTGTGTTCTCTACTTTTTATGACTTTCTGCAAAATCTGTAGAAAGGCCTATTCAGATTTAGAGTAAATATCAGCCAAGGGGGATGCCATTTGCCAAAATACAAGATAACACTGGAAGAGGGATGGAATCTTTTTCACTTGAATATAATCCTTTGGGTGTGCACCACCACAGGTGAAGTCAGGTAACCAGAGCTGCATGATGCCTTGAAGTTTGGCCTTGACTGCAGCTTTGCTGCTTTACTTACCAAACTCTCCTCTCATGGTGATATTGAGTTAAAACATATGTAGCAAACCAACCATCCAAACCAAAAAAACATTAATACCTTGGACAGCTTAATTTGTTCCCCACTACTAGGTTTAACAGCAGCTCCTTTGGGAGGAGTTAGTAAAGCCCCCTCCTTTGAGGGCTCCTTTTGGGAGGCAAGGCCACCTGAAGAGCTGAAAATTGTCTAGAGGATGCTGCAGCTCTAAACAGAAAAGATTTGGAACATCCTGAACATACCCTGGCTTCGCCCATTCCTGGCTGACAAAAACCTGATTGGTATTTAGGACTGCAGCACTAGAAGGAAGAGCAGGTGCCCTTAAGAAGCATTTATCTTAGATAAAGACACAGAGTCCCCATTTCATGTACCATTACAACACATTAGCAGTCACAAAGTCATCCCAACACCTGCATTGAGTCAGGAATTGAAAACCCAAAAACCTGTCAGAGGAAGTGAACAGAGATCAATGATCTTGATGGTGTTTAGGTCCCCGCTTTAATGTAAATACTTTAAGTGTGGGAAGGGTTTTGAAGAAAAATCATCCACCTTGTTCTTCACTCTGGAATGAGGTTGACAACTGGACTTCATAGGCAATTGTGAGGCAAGGTACTTGAATGTAAACTTAAGTGAAAATACTTGGAAATTTTTATAGTTTTAATTTTGGACAAAGTGCATTGGGTGACTTATTCATGAAGCTGTACTGGTGTAATACATTTTGAAAAAAGTCCTTTCCAATCTTTCATCACAAAGATGCCTTTGTGCCTTTTAAAGAAATTGCTCCTGCTCAAATCTCTTGTCAGCCTGCAGATATGCTAGGAGTAGCTTGAGAAGCCATATCTTGTTATTGCAATTGCCATTTTGTATATGTTGGCCAGGATTTTCCAGCTCTGGGAAATGATTTAGGTTGTATAGAGAGATAGAGATGGTCCTAGGTCATTTGTCAAACTGTGATGTGCCACCAGTTGAATTTGAGTGACTTGGCTTCGAGAAGTGCAAACCCCATCTACTGGTAGCAGAGGCAGCAATGACAGCTCTAGAGAAAGATACTGTAAAAAGGGCTTCACCCCTTCTTCGAGCAGTGGGGAAGCTCTCTGGATTTCTCAGCCTTGAGTAAGAGGCATACATTTTATTTATTATTTGCAGTCTTCCTTAAGCATTTTTTATGAGTCTGTGGCAAGAATTACAGAGAAAAATGAGTAAGGACACATATTTACCTTTTTATGAGGAGCTCTTCTCAAAGCCTTGGTCCACTGAACTCAGGAAGCTGATTTCAGCTTACTGGGGCAGGTTCAGCTGCCTGAAGTTCCCAATGGTGCCCTTCTCAGTAAGGCCCAAGAAGCAGCATGATACTCTAAAATAAGCTCCACTAATTTTTCACTATGTGATGTTAGTTTATTGGGACAGAGATTAAGAGACAAGCACTTTCATAATGTGCACTCTTTGTATCTTCACAACGATTTTCACTGCTATCTTCCTAATTTAGTATTTTGCCCACTGTGCAGGGGAAAATGGCAGTAGTATTATGCATGGAATTGTTCATGTAGATAGACCGCTGAAATGATTTCTACTAAGTTAAACAAACAATCTTTTAAGAAGAGTTTTCAGATGTAGAAAAACATGCTTCATTATAAAGTATAGCAAGGAAGGACAAGAGGATAGAAAGATTTACTCAAACCCTGACTGTATCATGCATGTCACTTACCAGCTTCTCATTTAAATCTTCAATTTTAATTCTTCCCTGAACAATAACTATTTGTAAGATTCCTTTCTTAAGAGTAGATTGACCACTGAATATTGTCCACTATTTTAACATGGATTTTTTATTTTTCCAAGTTTAGCTGCTGCTGATTAGAGTTTTTATCTGCTGTAGTGGCACTGTGAGATCAGGGCAGTGTGAAATGCTGAGTCCCTAGCAGGCACATGGGTTTGATATACCTCAGCTGGTACACTCAGTTTGCTGTGACACTGGAGGGGGCCAACACTCTGTTTTCCAGCAGGCATCTTTCTGCTCTCTGGAGCTGGCAGATAGCTCAGTGTCCACAAGTTACCCCAATTTTCACATTTAGGCTTCTCATTGCACATTAACACCAAGCCACTGTTGAGTTAGCAAATAACCCAGGTATTCAGTGTTTGATAAGCCAAATATTTGAACCAGGTGGCATTTGAGCATTTTTACTAAGTAACATTTTGAATAATTCAGCTCTCACCGTTGCTGGGTTGCTAGCAATTGATTTCTTGTCATGCAAATGGAATGTTATCTACAGCGGTGAAAAATCAGATTTTGGGGATGTCCAGAAAATTATTTTAGACTTATACAGATTTTGCACATATGTTGGAAGATACATACCATTTTCCTGTATATATAGGTGAAAATACTTAGACTTGGCTGTAGTAAATATATATGCTTTGTTTAAGTGTGTCATTTTATGGTTTGCTCTCTGAAAAGCTGCAAGTATAATATATGTTTCCTTGGTTTAAATTTCATTTTGCTAGTGTACTCTGAGATTATGCCTTCAGCTTGACTCAGAGTAGATTAAGACCTAACTTTATCTTCAGCCTTTTCTATTTCTGCTCATCTCTGTCTTTTTTTTCAGTTCCAAGTGTTCTTCTCTTTGCTCTGTTTTAATGGAGTTTTGTCTGTCCACTACCCATGTCTACTTATTTGGCTTTTTTGGATCATCTTTTATAATTCTAAAACTGTAAGTACTGGCACTTTTTCACACAGCTGCCAACCATTTGCTCTCATCTGTGGTTTCTTGCACAGTGTTACCTATGGATATTTATAAAGGGTGTTGTAAGTACCTATATATATCAGCAGTGAGCAATCTAATTATACAGCTATGTCACCTTAAAGATATGGCGATGTGTGTGAAACTGGTCAGATTTACTGCCACTTCATGAGTTATCACATATTAGATGACTTACTGTGCCCCTTGTCCTACATGGCTGTGGAGCAGTGTTATGCTAAATTTATTCAGCTCTATGAGTTGGATCATTTTAAAATGCAAGGACTTAAACCTGTTTTAGTTAAACAGGTGTAACAATGTTATTGTTGATATATTAGAGAGAAAATGATATCGTTATTCTCAGATGAGAAGTAAGATAAATTATGCTCATATAACCTTATAAAATTCCTCTTTCTCTTGTCTGTACCAATTTAACTGTTTTAATTCAAGTGTTCAAATTGATGATTAAAATAGATAGAAGTCTGCAAAAAATTCTCCTCTCCCTGTCCCTTGGCAGGGATGGGGACTCTATGGTTGTGTTTCTGTAACATCTAGTCCAACTCCTCTTTCAGGCATCTATCCCCTGCAGGCTTCACTCCCTTTGCCCACTGCACTTTAATTACTGCGAGCGAAGTGCTTATATCACATCAGCCTGTAATCCTAGAAGTACTCCCTCTGTTGCTCTCTGTTTTCTTTCCTTTCAGTTAACATGAACAAACTAAACCACCTAATTAAAAAGTCCTATTCTCCTAAAAACTCAATATGTCCTTCTTCCACAAAAGAAAGGACAGCAAAAAGATATTGGTCACATCTCTCTCCCCAGTCTAGCATGGAGATTCGGTCCTCCATGGTACAGGATCATTTAATTCCAAAGCTTTAAAACATGTTTAACCTAATGAATGTGAATACATTAAAGAAAACAGAAATTTCAATGCTCTAGGCACTCTGCAGCATTGAACTTCAAGGTGGTCCTTTAATAAAACATATTATTGATAGTAATTTTGCAGAAGGGGACAGCTGGTGCTACAGACTAAGACAGACAAGAAGTCTGAAATGTCATGAGTAGGTGAAATAAAATAGTTCTGCAACTGACCTGACTGATGGAGGGACAAAGCATGGCATTTGAGAGTCAGTTACGTCAGTGGTCAGTACTATTACATTCCCTGAGACAATGTTTCAAGAGTATACTTCTTTAGTACAGGAAGGTGTTTTGGAAAGAACATTTCACAAAACTGTTACAAATTATGAGAAGGATAAAAAGAAATATCAGTTTTTTGCTGTTTTCTTCTGAAATAAAATATAATAGAATATTTAGGGCTGATAGAATATATAGAAAGCACCAATTCAGGCTTCTTTAAATAAAGAGATTATTTAGCTTTTGGATAAGGCAAGAGAATTTTTTGTCTGCTGAGGTGGTACTGTTGGGGCACCTCAGGCAGATTGTGTATATGCTTTCCACCCTAATACAAAGCTTCTAGAAATATCTCTATGGGAGAACTTCTGGGTCTGGTGTTTCTATGTTGGACTGAGAAGCTGTTCAAGCAGCATTGCACAAGAAAGAAACACCTCTGCAGTGAAAAATTTTACATAAAGATGAAGCAATTGTTCTGAAATATAATAAAATCAGGTGTGAACTTTTGTTTTTCACTACTATAACATTTTTGGTCATCTTACATTTGCTCCTCATAGATAATTCTACTTGCATTTGATGATTCAGAAGAGGATATTGTTGATGATAACACTAGATTTAATGAACCTCCTTTCTTAGAATATATTTCCACACAAAATATGACAAATACCCATGCTCTTCCCAGTACTTCTAGTGCTACTCTCTGTTTAATGAAAATTAAAGGTATGTCCAAGTGCATCATCCTGTTTTCATCCTGAGAACTGACATTTAATTCATGTTTATGTAAGGCAAATAAGACATCTCAATCAGTGCCCTTGTATTCTGTGCTATGATAAATGAATGCTATACAATAAATTAGCGTACTGACTAGAAACATTTTCTTTGTAAGTCGTTATGAGGGTAGACAATGTCTCACCTTAAAAATGGACCTTTTTCTTACTGAAAGCTTTCAGAGTCAAAATGTCAAGGTGACCTTATGGAATAGCATGAGTTAAATCTTTTAGTCAATATTGCACTCTAAATAGAATTTTTTTTTCTGAGAAAAATGTAGTGGAAGAGTGATCCACTCATACTAGTTTTCATTTGGTTTTGGGTATTAAAGTCGTATTCCATTGCTACTGAAATTTGCCTAGATACCATTTATATTTGTTAGGACAGGTTTGAGAAATCCTATCATTTTCCCTTTCTCTCAGAAAAAAAGTCCTATTACTTTATCTGCCAGACTGAATGTGAATATTTAATGGATAATACGGACCAGTCTCACTTTTATTAGAAAAATATCCCAATTTTATTGCCATAATTGTCACAACTTTATTGCCGTAATTGTCACTATTTCACATTTAAATAAACAGCATTTTTTACCAATAATTATGGAACAGCTCAGAAAATTTGGACCAACAGAATAATGACAGAAATATGTCCACTTTGCACACATATGCTTTTTTTCTGGAGACACAAGCAAGCTTAATTAATCTCCTGCAGATTGCCTTTAAGAAGAAATTACAGTTAAACTACATAGCAAACAAAATCTTGCTTATTTACTTAAATATAATATCCTATCACCGTGAATAGGATCAAACTATTTTCATTCTCAGTGCCTTGATGCCCTTTTGATCTTGAGCTCTCTGCTGAATGTTCTCTCCAGGATATGAGCTGTTGTAGTTTAGGAAAGGTTGAGCTTTCCCAAAGGTTTCTCATGACTTGTCACACAGAAACTTTACTTGATGCAATTTGACTTAGCATACTTTTAATTTTTAAAATTTTGATGTTATTTTAACTTCAGCACAAAAATAGTATAAAGAAGGGTCAACATTTTAATTTTATGGGACTATTGCTTTAGATTGAGAATTGCAGAAAGTAAGAGAAAATAAAACCAACATGCAATATTTGTGTTTTCTCTGCTTGCATTGACATGGCTGTCTTTCCTTGCAGAGTATTTAGAGATGTAATTAGCAATGATCAAGAAAATGCTCAATGTTTGTGTAATTGAATTAAACAGAGTTAAGCACTTGGAAATCCATCACGTAATTCAGATTCTCCTATTCCTTTAAAGTGACCTTCATTTGTTGCAGTTCTTTTTAACACATGTACACCAAGTGAAACAAAAAATATACATTAAAAATTTTCCCTTAACTTCAGTAAATATGGACTATTGGAGAATTAGAGTGTAAAGAAATCCACTGTATAGAAGAATGCAAGAATGCTGCCAATAGCTCATTGTCCTTTCCTACAGACATAATTATGAGAGGAAAAAAATGGAATTTTCCAGACCTTTGTAAGAGTAGGAGGTATGAAGCAATTTGGTACCACAGTTCCCTGGCAAAACAGGACCCAATTTCAGACAAGAGAGTCAATTGTTCATCTGTGGGTGAGGGAAGGTTCTTGAATGGTGACTTAGGTTCAGTGGATGGAGCCAGGGGTGAATGGCTGTACCTCAAGTAGGCAGCCAACTGTGAGAAGAGAAACAGGTTATTTATCTTCTGCTTTAGTGAAGCACCACAAAAATTGTTGTGCTTGTCTGCTTTTCCTTATAATCTCTTTTATCTGTTGTCATGGATCCAAACTATTTCGTGGCTTACAATAGACCCCAATGATCTCCTTTGTGTAGAGTTGTACATCTTCACACTTCTCATGCTAGCATCTGAAAGAACTGGATGTTTCAATTTAAGACCATACTTGTCAAAAATTGATAGAACAGGTGATTTTCCTCTGAATGAAACCCAACATCACCCCTCCTCACAAAGAAGATTTTAGTTTAACCAAGAGAACTAGACTGAATTAGACCAAACATATGAGAGATAAAAATGGTAAACATGGTTTTGATGGTCATATAAAAAAACAATTTCATAAAGTCAATGAAAATTTAACAAGAAAATCAGAAATACAGCTAAATCAGTGTATTTATAAGAGAGGCATGTATTTCAGTAACTGTGTTGTTTTCATGTATCTCTTTGTCATTACAGGGATCCCTGGTAACTTAAATTCATGGCAGTAAACCACACATGGGAAAAGGCTACACAGGTATTTAAAAAAGGTTGTATAAAGAGGTAAAATTATATCAGTGACTCCTCACCTACATCTCCTATGTTGCATCTTCTCCTCTCTTTGCTTCATGATTACTGACTTAGTGCTGTTTTAAAGAAAAACAACACAGAAAATTAGTTGTGTTTGACTATCATCAGACTTGCCTAAAGATACTGAAAGTTAACCTTAGTTTCATAATAACTTTCAAAGCTCATTTAGTAGCCTTGTACAAAACAGGCCATACATGTTCTGTATGCATATGAACACATGCATGTTCTGTGACCCATCAAATTTAATGTACCACTTAAGCTGCCTAGCATGCCCAGATATTTTTGCAGGATAAAGAAATATCATTAAAATTACATACAATAATTTTTTATGTTTTATCTTGATTTTAAATTCCTTAGCTCCATTCTCCTTTGTGTGATCTCATTTAATACGTGGAAGACCTTTGAATGAAACATGTCTGTTCAGGAAGTATGTCACTCATTTCTTTTCCTGATTTCATCTTACTCTCAAACAAATGCTTTATGCTTTACACAAATTTTCCTTCTGAACCAAGGGGTCTATTCCATACAACTGAACATTTCAGTGTACTGTGCTGTGTTCTGAACTAGCGACTAGATGAATTAAGCTTTAGTTTTGTACTGTTTCCTGTCCCCAATAAGACCAATATATTACTAAACCCACTCTCCTGGAGAACGTTGAAATTTTAGGGGCCGAAGGTATATTTACTCATGCTTGATGCACAAGACAATTTTAATTTTATTTCAAAAGGGTTACACAGAGACAAAATTAAACATTAGGCTATTATTAGGCATTGTATTACATTCAACTTTGATGTGTGATTATGTATTTCCTACTAACTACCTTTCTGGTCACTCTTATGACCCTTGTCAGAGTTTTATCTGGGCATCTTGTAATCATTAATGAGCTTTTACTTTACTAAGCACATAATGGGCTCTAAAACAATAAGAATGGAGATAGAGAAGACCATGACTTATAAAGTTAAATAACTTCTGTCACAGAGAAGTGAGCTGCAATTTGAAAGTATAGATATCCAAAGAACAGTTCTCTATTCTAGTCAGTAATTTATGCTTTGCTTATTGATTATTTAATTTGATCAAAGAAGTTATTGAATGACAAGATTTATTCTTTTGCTTAGTGATTAGTTTCATTAGTGGTTTTGGTGCCAGACAATTTTTCTCTCTTAAAGGCAGATGATTTATTTTACTAGGATTTTCAGTTGAAACATTAAGATAATAATCACCAATATCTGGTTTCCATTGTTCAGACATCATCACTGCAATTTTCTCTATCATCTTCTTAACCCTCTCTGACTTTTCCAAAATAATTTCTAATAGTTTAATGAATGTATTTTTAGTAATTCCCTTAAAAGTATGCAATGATAAGTGGTCAGGTGTTCTTATGTGTATATGTTACATTTCCCAAAATAGATTATTTTCTCATTAAAACCTTTATTGAAATTATTTCCTACTTATTTATAGCATTTTACTCATGCTAGAAGATTACTTATATGTGAAGAAATATTAAATATTCCTGTGTTTCAACATATGTTTCCTCTCTGGAAAACAATGTCACTGAAGAGCAGGTCTCAACAACTCTACCCAGTTTTGTCTTTCATAAAACTTAAATATCAATTAACTAAGGAAGTGATTGAAGTCTAAAACTCTCTCATTGGCTGAAAAAGACTTCTAAATACCATAGTGAAAATTAATCAAGGTACTAACACATGTTCTCCCTGAAGATATGGTTATTTTTCTCTTCCAAGAAACCAGCCTAGCAAGCAATTACTGTTGCAGGGGTAATTTCGGAAGGAAACAAGTTTAAATTAACAAATATGGGAGAGAATGGAAAAAAAAAAGGTGTAAGTTTTCAGATATATATTTTGGACAGTGTGGGAAATTCACATCTCTGCTCGCTTTCTGGAAGATCCATCTGTGTCCTCCAAGCCTGATGAAGATTCTCTGTGTTTTCTTTCCTTTTCAGGTAGAAGCCATTGTGAAGTTTCCCACTTACGCTTTACGCAGGACTTTGGAAACACTGGACATTTGGGAAAGTAATCTAAGAAACTGGCAACTTCAATCATAATGTGGCAAGAATCTATATCAGCCACTGGCCTTGCAGAGGATATCTCTGTATTTCTAAATTCTAAAGTCAAAATTCTTCAGACTCTATTTCAGTTTTTTGAGCATGATATTCATCTGTGATGGAATGATAAGTGCATCTTTCACTCATTTGGCAAAGATTCATGGCTGCTGGTTGGACTCATCCCTTAATTTTTTTTTTTTGAAGCTGTGTTCTTTCACATAATGGCCCCTTTCATTTTACATGCACTAAGATCAATTTGAGGTCAAGTTTTTTCTTGCAGAGTTAAGCTGAAAGCAAGTTGTTTTGAACCACTTATTACTCTTTGTCTCCTTTTTTACATTTTGTATCTATATCTATCTCTTTTCAAATTCTAACATAAACTATCAGGTTGCATAAAATTCAATAGATGAATCGTAAAATTTTAGTTTGATGTGTTTCTTTCAAACTACAAGCTCTGGACAAATACTATAGAGTTGGTAGCTTTTGCAGGCTGTACCGTCCATGCAGATATTTAATTGAAAATCAAATAATATCTTTAACTTTGTATTTTTATGTAACAATTGTGCTTGGTTTGTAATGTGCACAAACTACTTGCACAATTGCTATGTTACATTGGGTGTCTTCTCATCTCCTCTACAGTATGTGTCATGTAGCTCACCCAAATTTAATAGCATTATTGGGTAAAAAATAAATAAGAAGGCAAAAGTCAAAAGAAAGAACTTCTACTCAACAAAACTGTGATTTTAATCTTCCAACAAAGTTGTTTAATTTTCCTGGCACTGCATTGCAGTCTAGCTCATCTGGAGTAGCTTGTCTTGCTAAATCCAGGTGCCTTCCCTATTCAGTGAATACAAACTCAGTTAATAAAAGAAAAGTTTATTGAAAAAAATTTAGTAAATTGGATCTTTAAGAGTAATATGTTATGTTTACATAACAATATCTACTGAGAGATAGATGTCTTTAAAGCTGAGATGATGTTTCTCTGACAGGAGAATTCTGACAGAAGAAACAGATTTACCCCAGAAGTTTAAAACAGGTTTTTAATTTCATAGAAATGTAGGGGAAAAAAGAGAAGAAGAGGAAACATACTACAAAAATAGATTGTATAAGCCTGGTATGGCTGGTGAGAATAAAACTAAGTTTGCTGTTCTGTTTGCTAATGTAAGATTATCAGACCTTGTGTAGGTGTGTACTAATATGCAGGTAAATAAGTGTGAATTTTTATGCTGCTTTTTTTCTTTTTTTCCTTTCAAATGAAATAGTTAGACTCATAGAATTTGCTGAGTTGGAAGGCTCTCACAAGAATCATCAAAATCCAGCTCCTGGCCCTGCATAGGGCAGCCCCAGAATCACATACATCTGAGAGCATTGTCCAAACACTTCTTGAGCTCTGTCAGGCTTGGTGCTGTGACCACTTCCCTGGGGAGCCCTTTCCAGTGCTCTGGGTGAAAAACCTTTCCCTGATATCCAACCCAAATCTCCCCTGACACACCTTCAGGCCTCCAGTTCTCTGTAGGTCACTTTTCAGTAGTACAAACATTGGGAATAAATCAAACAATATCTCACTGTGGGAAATTCGTTCAGGCAAACAGATTAGAGCAGTCCAAGGTACGTTATACAAACAGTGGTGACACTAAAGAGCTCATAGGTCATGTGATAAAGTTAAGATAAAATAGTACAGGAAAATCTCAGTGTCCTCAGCTCTTCCCCAGTTTAGTCTTCACCACAGCTTCAGAAGGAAGGCAAGAATAGAAATTAGAGTTACTGTAGTTTGAGAGATGTTCTGCAAGTCAGCATTTCTGATCATATGAAGTATTGCTATGGGTGCTATTTCTATTCAAAGTAGTTGTGTTAGACACTTCCTTGCCTATGTGACATATAGAGGCACAATTCTCCAAGCAGAAAACATGTTCATTCTCCTGCTCAGTCTTCATAGCCAGGCATACAATTGTTTTATCAATAGCTGTTGTTGTGAAGCTTTTGAGAATATGCAGAGTAGAGAGCTGCAATGTGCAATTATCATTATTCAATGCTTTTCTCTGTTTTAGTTCATTTAGAAAGATATCTCAAATACAGTTTTGGGAGGAAGATTGTGTCATTTTCTTTATGGCTAAAACTTTATCTTCAATGGTTTCCTTGTTGGAGGTTTTCCAGATTACATACAGTTATTGTCTTGCATCCAAATTGCATACAGTTCACAAAAAATTCAGTATAATTCGTTAAATATAATGCATTTTATTAACATTTTATTAGCAAAATTCGAAGCAGAAAAAACAAACTTAATAAGGTTCTTTCCAAGAGGAAACATCAAAAATCTCTTGATATTTCACTAACCCAAACAAAACATTCTGTATGGAATCCATAGGCAAACAGTGATGTTCTATATAATTAAAACCTTCCTTTTGGTTAAGGTGATAGTTATGATGAAACTATAATTAAATTATTTTATTTTAGACAAAACTGTTACAATGAAAATATTCTTTACTCTTGAAACACTAGATTATTATGGGAGAGGGTGTCAGATGTTTTCAGAAGAGATAGAAACAGTATATTTGAAAAAAAAGGAAGGTTTAAAGAAGATAATTTCGAAATGCTTCACGAGTCACAGCAAAATACAACATTTCATTCTCCTTTATTTTTTTTTTGATTGTTAATCTTTATTATTCTTAGGCAACTGAAAAATGTTAATATCTGGATTTTAGTCAATGGGTTCAAAGGGATGCTGTCCACTGTTTTGTCTAAAATTAAGTGAGAAGGGGGTCAGAGCACTTTAAACATAACACATAAAACAAAAAAATGCATATAAACATGCAAGTCATTAGGCTAAATGAGAGCATTACAAAGGCTACTCTAAATCAGGCTGATTAGTGAAGGATTTACAAGAACTTTTGTGCCAGCCCTGAGACAATAGAAGGTTTCCTAACATGACAATATCTTTTTAAGGTCAGTTATACAAATACAGATACAAATTAGGGCCCAGAATATTTTAGCTGCATGGAGCAAAGCAACCTGTAAGTAGCCAAAAATCTGCCCTGGAGACTTAACATTAAAGAAATGTATGCGTTCTTTTCTGTTTGTCAGGATTTAGTTACAAAACAGATGGATTGGATTTATTTTTATCCAGTTTTATTGAAAATATTCTTTCTTTTTTTTAGCAGATTTGTTTTGGGAGCTAAATAGGAGCTATATGGGGAAACAAAATACATTTGTAACTTTCTTATTTTATGCCCATATAATGCAGGTAGCTTGCTTCCTTGCTTACTCTGTTTCTGTCTCCACATCTCCAGCATCTCACTGTGCCTTTAGTGGAAAATTGTGTTAACTAAATCCCATCAATCTGATACTGAAGTAAAAGTACAGTCAAAACTCCAGAGACTAATTCTAAACTCTTGAATTTGATAGGAGTCTTGTAAGGAATTTTGAGAAGTTCATAAATATTTCCATCAATATTGTCAAATTTATTAGACTGAATACTTACAAGACTGCCTTATTTATTTTTTTCTTTGTGTATTTATTTAATTATTCTTCTGGTTTGGGTTATTAAAAAAAGAGAAATTGGCAGATGTTGCAAGAAGAAAACTTAATTTTCTTTTGCTATATGTATTCCTGTTTTCTATACAGTTTTTTACTTTTATGCTTTTCCTAATGCTAAGTAAAAAAAAACTAAAAACGCGTAAAGATCATTCTGTGCTGTTTTGCTACATTATTGCTTCATACATCAGTAAACTACTTAAAACCAAGTTTATTTACCTTTCCCATCGCTGATTAGAGAGCTCAAGGTTTTAGCAAATGTCTGACTGCACAGTAAAGCATAACTGAATGCTAACTGCATTCACTTTCCCTACTCACCACCAGTTAAATATTAGAGACTTAGAAAACACATTTGAAGCAAAGATAGGAGCTAGGCAAAGGTAACTTCACAATATCTCCTTCAGTTAACATAGGGTGAGCTGTTAACTGGGTGAGTTAACATGTTTCTGAACAGGATATATCTTGTTCAGAAATTTTGAAATTTCAGAAAATTCCATAAGCAAGGGAAGAAAGACCTCATGACTTAGGACGTTGTTCCTTCTTTAAAGTATTTAGTTCCAAAACCCTAGTGGAACACCAGATCAATGCAACCCAAATATGTTACAGAGATTATTTCATAAACAAGTTAGTTATTGTTTTTCACCTTTAGTTTTCGAACTTTTAGAGGTGGAAAAGGTGTTGAACAGATTAGGCATTGAAGTTCTTTGAGGTCTTGTTACATGTTGTTGGACTGTGAAAAAAATGTGAAGGACTGTTTAATGTAGTGACATGGGAACAGAAATTCAGATTTCATTGTCTTCTCTGATTTCAAGTCCTTCTGCAAGCTTTCTTCTCAAAATCTGGTTAAGAGCTAAAAGTTCCTGAGATAACAATGTGGCTGTCACTGGTAAGTCACTATCACACAGTTCTCTTCTTCTGCCAAGGTAATTAATTCTTTTGCACACAGAATAAGGGTGAGGAGGTGGAATGAAAACCAAAATGACATGATATTTACTAATTTGATAAGAAGTTATGTAATTTATGGACAGACAAATGGATTACAAAGTTACTGGGACAGACAAGGTGTCAAACATTAGTACTTTGTTTCTGAATCCAAGTCCTTGAAAAAATACTACATTATCCATTGTTCTTAGAGGTGGCCAGTTTTGCAAGGTATCTTTCAAAATATTTTCTTTTTTCCTGAAATGTAGCTTCAATTAATTCTTTGAGTTAACTTCTCAATATAAGAGACTGTTTTAAATGTAGGAAAACATATTTTAAAATTTTTATTAAGCACATTCAAAAAGCTAATTTGCCCTCAGGTAGGAAGTAATAACAAGACAACCATCACAGTTACTTGCTCATTTAGCTACAGGGAAACAAATAATTTCTACATACCAAAGAAACTGTTTCTCCCATTGGAACATACACATCCATGCCTGTTCATGTCTACCAAAAATAATGTTAATCTTCTTGTAACTGATTTGGATATGCATTTTGGAGTGCTATTGATTTCTTCTATCTGACCCTCAAAGAGAGGTGAGGAAATTTATCACTGTGGTAAGACTGGGTCAAAAGAAACTACTGCAAGCAGTCAGCTTTGTTTGTGTACACCAAATTAGAATATGTCTTTAACATTCTGGGCACAAGTTTCGACTTGAATAAAACGAAACCTTGAGAAACAGCATGTAAATCATTCATGAACAGAGCTTCTATTTTCTTTTAACTTGTAGCTATTTTCTGTAAATAGGGAAGGATAATCTCTCATGTAATGTGATCATTGCCTAATTGTAATACAAAATGGGTATCCTTCAGCATATTGGGGATAATATTGTTGAAATTCTGTGAAGAAAAACTGAGCTAAACTAAAGTATCCCTCAGAGCAAATTTCTTGAAATGAAACATGGCTTAAGTGGGTATTTAGTTCTAAACAATATGAATGATATGGAAGAAAAAAATATTACTGATTTTTTTTTTTCTTGGAATTGAAAAATTCACTAGTTAATGATAAATAATAATGACAGGCAAATTACACAGTTTGAATTAATAAATCAGATCAGCATTTATATTTTTAGTAACAAATACTTGATACAATGCTTCTCACAAAGCTGAATTTGATTTAGACTTGGTTTGGGAAAAGTTCTTTAATGTGCAGTGGTACTGAATGTCCAAGTATAAATAGTGTTAACATTGCCTCACATAATTTGCGTGATGCAGCCTAAAAGAATCTCTTGAAATCTGTTCTTCAGAATATCTTGGGAGATAGAAAAGGCTGTCAGGTAGGATTTAAGAGACAGTATCACTGCTTTACACAACATAGTGTTGAAAAAATGGAGGTGGGTCCTAAAGGAGCCGTAAGAACAATTCAGAGTCTAATAAATTAACTCAGGTCTTAAGGTCATAGACATCCTATTTGGCAAAACAAATATAAAAGCTAATATCAAATCCTTAGATGAAATGTGAGCACAGCCCATCAGGCTTTTGTGGAGAAATATAATTACCAACTGGAACAGTTTCCCGAGAGATGAGTTGAATTCACAACTTTAAAAAGTCATCATAACTGAATATGTCTGTGGAAGATATAGTATGGTTCAAATAGAAATTACGGGTCTAAGGCAGAGATTTCCAGGGATTGCTCATAGGCCTGTTTGTACAGGAAGTCAAGCCAGCCAATCATATGAGTCCCCTTGGTTTTAAAGATGCATAAATACCAATCAACTTCAGCAAGTGAGCCTTAGAACAATATTGTAGCCAACAATTATTCTAAGGGATATGTAGTTTCTTGTTTCTAAGTCAAAAAGAAAAAATACTCAGTACATACCCATATGGC
The DNA here is from genome assembly GCA_013396875.1 of Vireo altiloquus. Taxonomy (NCBI): domain Eukaryota; kingdom Metazoa; phylum Chordata; class Aves; order Passeriformes; family Vireonidae; genus Vireo; species Vireo altiloquus. Next base: position 209,938 of record VZRF01028485.1, read on the forward strand.
AAAGACAGCTACTACTTGGAGTTTGCTCCCTAGGGATTTTGGAAGTAGTATTATGGAAGATGTTAGAGCTGTGACTATCTGGAAGAAACCATGTAACTCTTGCCTACTGAAGATCAGCAAAGAATCGAGAAGCTTCCTTTTATTTTGTAGAAGTTTCATTTATAAATGCACAGTCAACTTTGAAATTCTCAGTCTGAGATTGCATGTATTCCTTTTATTATATTGTAGATTAAGGGAGAGAATAATCTACAAATAGTCTTGGTTTCATACCAGCAGGTAAATCTGTTTGATGTTCCAGTTCAGTATCTGCATCTGGTTTTAGAACAGAATAGGAAAGTAGAACTGAGTTAATAGGAAAAATTGTGCAGAATTTATTCAATTATACAGAGATATGAAATTGTAGAGGGTGGAGGTTATAAAGCAGAATTCTTGTGGATACCTGAGTTGCTGCTGCAGTTCCATACTAAGGTGTTGATGACTGTTCTCTCTTGCACTGAAGAGGTTTCCTATTGCTGAAAACTGAACAACTTTTTTGGTGTTAAACACACGCTTGGAAAATGAGATACAAGAAACCCTCTTTATGACTTAAATTAATCAAGGCTCACTGTCTTGTCCTCATGATAGGAGTCATAGTGTGGCTCATACCCAGAGAATTAAATTCTTTTTGCTCAAAGGAGAAAAAAACATAGAGATCTTAGTCATATTGATTGCTGGGAACAGTTACTGTGTTGTGTTGTCCCTTTCCAGGAAGAAAGGATGGAGAGTGAGTCAGTCAGTGTGCTAACATTAAACAGTATGGATGACTGTGACAGTGACTAAGTGTCCTGTTTCTATCTTATACAGAAACAGCCTGACTGTAGAGACCTGGTCCCAGCCTTCTCACAGACTGTGCTTGAAAAATATGTCTGTGACGTATCTGCATGGCCTTTTAGTGACTGCTCTGTGACTTCCCAACAGCAATTCTTTGCGCAGATATTTCTGTTCCTAGTTCAGACACTCTGGTCCAGGCATATCTCTAGTGAAGAGAGTCTGTGGACAACAACTGTGAGGAACACAATGTGACTTTCAGCCTGATCACCTGATCAGGGTCTAGCTTTGGCTTGCTGTTGTCAGGGAACAAGCTGATGTTACAGAAGGTAGAGAAGTAGTGAATATGTGAAGAAATCCACAGCTTTTTGAGATTTAGGAAATATATAGGAGGGCATTGTCCTACAAGGCAGTACTGAGAAGGAAGAAAATGTGTCTGAAAATTGAAGGCCAACTAAGTCAAACAGACTGGAGGGAAGATTAACCACCTGGCAAAACTAAGGGAACTTTTAAGTTCACCTAAACTTAAATGAACCCTTCAATTGTTTTTTTAGTAGCCGTGAATATGTCAGGCTGATATTCTGCCTGCTCAGCACTCTGTGTCATGTGGCTAAGAGGCTTTTTGCCTCTGAGTGCCCTGAAACCATTATTGAGGAGCTGCAACCCAAGTAATCACAGTGCATCAGTGTCATAAGAAAATTAGCACATACTGATCATATCATCACTCTTCAATTCAACTCTCAGTGGTTAGAAGCTCGTGTACTGTGTTGTGCACTTGATAAGGTTTTTAAAATCTGCAATAGTTTCTGTATTCACTATGTGAAGTTGTCTGGAATTTGCTTTCATTTCTCTGTAAAATCCATCAGAAATATTTTTGTCTGCTCAATCATTTTTGTCTGTAACAGGGTGAGCTGCATTTAAACAAGATGAGCTTGGTAAGTTCTTGGAATGTTGTTTTCTGGTCTGTTGTGACTATCTGGTCGGTTTCTTTATATTAACAACATGCTAAATATTAATGCAAAAAGTTTGGAGGATGCTTTGGAGATTTTTTATTATTTTTCTGGTTAAGAATAATGAAATTTGGTGCTTACATTGCAGTAAATGTTTCCAATATATATCTTATATATGTGTAATGTAATATATAAGAATGCAGGTTATGGCTTGTTGGAATCTTAAAGTTATGTGCATATTTAAAGCCCAAATTTGAAGCACCAGGCTTGCAGATAGGGAGGATTATGCATCCAGTCTTGAAAGAGTGAAGCCAAAATTTTCAGGTTAGCCTTTTTTTTTCAGAACATTCTGCCTGATTGCTAACAGCCCCACCATAGGTACAAAACCTGGGTGAATGGACAAAGGTTATTAGGAAAGTATAAGAGAGAGGCTTTGATAAGGAGGAGACACTCAGAGTATTAGTCTGATAATAGGCAGAAGCAGATGCACAACGTTTCACTTATCCCCATGGTATGGCCTACCTAAATCTGGCAAAGAAAATGTATGCAAATGTTATTTTTTTCACTCCAAGGTTGAGAGTTAGGCCAGGATTTAGCTGCTACTGTCATGGAAAGAGAAAAAATCAAAGAGAGAAGGAGAACCAGAAGAAGCACCACTTCTGTTTGCTGTTCCTGCTGTCAGAGGTAAGGACAAAGGAGAGCCATACTGCTGCTTTGGTTCAGTGCAGCACTTTGAATTCTCAGATTTCCCTGCAGCTACAACATCCTCTTGGGGTTTGCAGCAACAGAATCTCCCTGGGCTTCCCAGGCTATGCCAAATGGAAAGTAAGCAGTAAAAACTCATCCATTTTGCTACCCTTACAACTCCTATAACAAGGATAATTGTCTCTTTTGTCTAAGGAGCCAGACAATATCAAATCTCTTCCTGTCTTGTAGCCCAATCACATAATGATTTCTCAGATACTGGGGAGTCATGAAATCAAGATACTACAAGCAAGAAACATTGGAAGGACTTGGTTTCTGTTCGGAGCTTCATTTTCTTCCATTTTTATTGTCTGCAGAAACACTAAATTGCAAGGTTCTATAAGTAACAAGCTCCACCACAAGGAGTTTATTGGAACACCTCTTGCACGGTTAAAGAAAACCAGTGACAATAGCTCTGCCTTTCCTCTCCCTTGCTTAGATGCCTATTTGGTGGCTGACTGAACAGCTGAGGTTCCAAAGTTTGGGGAAGCCTCTTCCTTTTCTCTTGACTCTCTTACCAAAGAAAGGGAAAACAGGAGTAAGAAAAAGAGTGAAGAAAGTATTAACACGAAATAAAGACAAGTTTTCCCTCTGGGCTCAATATGGAAAAAATATACAATCTGTTTCCATTCATAAGAATTTTACTAATATTTCTTGTCTTTTGTGGGTCATTCTTGAAAATACAGCAGAACAGGCAGCTGGAGATGTAGTTCCAATCAGGGCTGTGCATCTTCTCTTAGGACATAAAAGTCAGAACATTTATTTATCAGCAGTGACATCACTACTTACTGCATATTTTGTTGCCCCAGTTCCATCAGCAGAAGCCAAGATTTTGCCTATGTTAACAAAATACTCAGTATTTTATGTTTGATAAATTTTAAGTTTACTGAATGTGAGTCTCTTTGAAGTTCAGTGATTTTCATAAATGCAATTCTTTTCTTTCAGGACAGAAATAACTAATACATAGTAATTAGGGAAATTTTTTTAAAAGTATAGGAAAATAAGGCTTATTAAGGATTATCATTTTCTAATAGACTAATTTTTCTGGAGAAAACAAATTTTTGGACACAGAAGTCTTGCTGACATTCTAGTGTTACCAAAAGCCTATCTATATTTGTACATGCTTGTTCATTTTTATAGGCGTTTTGGTTTGTTTAACAAAATACATATATTATATATATATTATATCTCCTTACTGACCTTACCTCTACATAAATGTAAGTCAGCATTCTTAGTCTAGAAATGTGAAAAGGATATTGAATTTACCAAAAAATTGACATGATAAATTATAGTATACTAATATAAAAACCAGAAGCATTTGTATCTAGAGATATTTATGCATTTTTTTGATGCAGGTATACCATGAGGAAATAACATAGCCCACTGATTCTTAGATTTTTTTTTTTAGATTTTTACCTTCCATTTTTCCTTTTATGTTGAACTTCTTGTCCCATAAGGCAGTGTTAAGTCTACTAAAACATTATAAGCCTGTGTTTCTTACTGAGACGTTTTAATGTCTTTTGTGTGCAGTTAAGCTGAATTTCCTGGTTTTAAAAAGCTTTTCCTAACAATTGCAACACTATTGAGATTTTACTTTTAAAGGTAGGAATATAGAAAAATCATTTTAATTCCAGTTGTTTAATTATGTCCTTTTATGTAAAGAAACACCATAAAATGACTGAACAAGAGCCCCAGAGACAAAGTTACCATGCAATATCTCTAATAAACTTAAAGTAATGACTTTAGAAAAGTTAAATTCCTAGTTCTCAGGAAACTTATTCCGTATGAAAAGAGTACATGCCACAAGCTTAATATGGAGAATAAAAGATAAGATTATATTTTTCATATAAAACAAAAAGACTGAATTCCCAATTGAATGAAAAAGAAATTCAATCTTACTTAAGGAAACATGAACAGACACCACATAGCCATATATTGAGTTTTAAATTTCTTGCCCATTCTCTTTAACACCCTGCCTAGTGTTCTGCTTTAATTGATCTAAATTTCCCCTGCTTTTGTTGGAGGACCAGTAAACTGCACCTTCTGCAATCAGCAATCTATCCAGGCTAAGAAAGTTTGTGATTGTTTTAAAATACTGCATAGACTAAGTATTTCCCGTTAAGTGAAAGGCTATTTTCCCTTTCTGTATAAATCTATGACTATTGACCATCTCATAAAGGCTTCTACCATATTAAATACAACCATGACAGTGCACCAACTGAGTAATCCATTATTTTTTAACACCAATATAGGCTCTGGGGATGAATTTATTGAACTTTAAAGCAGAATGTAATCAACAATCCATTTCATCTGGCTGCATAACACCCTTCTACCAATCACCCAGCAAAGCTGTCCTATTTCACTTATCCTGTCCCATTCAATGAACTGTGAGTACATCTTTGCCTAATGATAAGGGCACTGGGGGCCATATATAATTCAGAGGCTGCTTGAAATGCATCAGCCAACTGTCCTGATATGTTAATCCACTCACTGGAGGCTTTCATTTGATGTCTAATGTAAATCCATGTTTGTAAGCTTCAGCATCATTATTGTAAAAGAAGATAAAAATGAAGCAGCAGCACTGGTACTAGTGACACCTGAGAACTGATGTTGCATACTATGAAAGCTAGTTTCCAAGTGCAAAAGAAATGAATGAATTTTTACATAGCATTTCAAAACCACAAAGGAATCCTCTGCTAAGCTTTTCTTTAACCTACTGATCTACCTTTAAAAAATATCTGTCTAGTTACTAGAAATTCAGGCTATCCTCAGAAAACAACTCTCTCGCAGTGGGTGATATTCAGTTATTCCACACGGTAGAGTAACAGAAAGCAGAATATATTTGCAGAAAATTTAATTTAATTATGAGCTACTATCCAGTCAGCCAAATGAGAAATTCTCCGATGCCTTTTGTGCATGCAAATAGGAAAGAATGAAAAATGTATCTTGCAAGAAATTTAGGTCAATCAATTTTTTACAGTCTTTTCTTAAGCTAGCCAAGAGCTTAGTCACTAATGAAACCAGTAAACAGACTATCACATTTCTAAAATGAATAAAAAATCTCAAATGTTGGTTAAATTAAATCTATCTGTTCATATTCAGTGGTCAGTACAAAATTTTACAAAGTGCTGTATGAGGTAAAATGGTAGATTAATTAAAAGCAGAGCCAAAAATAGCTAGAAATATAGTGTCTGTCTCACCTCAGACTCGAGTTCTGTGATTTATTTAGTCCAGCTGATGTCACCCATCTATCAGAGCTTTCTTTGGCCTCCTTGTAGATGCAGGACTTTGCTGAAAGTCCTGAACAGAACTGGTTTTTTTTCAGAACAGTTGCAAACTTGAGAGCTCAGATATATTATCTTTGTAAAAGGAGGAATAGGCATAAAGGTCCTTTAAATTCTGTACCTGTCCAGCGTAGTTTTGGTTGTGAAGGTATTGCTTTTCTTACAATCTTCATAAAGCCAGTTTTCTCAAAGGAGCCTTAAGTTGTATAGGTTGGCAGTGAAACCCCTTCCCAAGGTCATAAGCTTCCATGGATAAGGTGCATTACTACTCCTTGGCTTTCTGCATGCCTTATGCAAAGCAATGGGAGAGCTGTGCAAGCCTTCCACAAAACTAAGGCTAATTCTACAGCAGGTTTTAGGGATTATGATATTGTTGATGCAGGGCAAAGAAAACATAATTTTTTTTTTTTCCCTGCTGGGTAGTTTTAAAAAATATCCATAAAAAATATAAAACCTTGATTGCAACCAGGGCTAAATTTGTGCTTGCAGAATATTTTGGGGGTATATGTAACATAATGGTAAAATTGTTCTGCCTTGAAAGATTCTTTTCATATGTAGTTACTTTTCAGAATCTAGTTCAGTGCAGAGTAAGACTCATTCAAATTATGTTAAAATTTAAAATTAGCAGGTAGAATGCTTCTTACGGCTATAAGACATAAATTTAAATTTGGATTTAAATGAATGATCATTCAATGGCCAACTGAAAATAGCCTTCAAAGAAAACTTAAAATTGCCTTACATCAAATTGTATCTTTAAAGTCTCCAGCACGTGTTGGAGCAAAATGTTCAGCAGGATTCTGCCACTGGCAGCAGTGAAGCACAATCTCTTCTCCAGATGCCAGCAGAGGATGCGAATCAGAGAAATTGGAGGTCTGGGAGTGTGAAGAGGGAGAAAGGAGAGAAGGGCAAAGAGACACTGATGGTGAAACCAGGCTAAAATTCATCTGCTATTCATCTGCTCTTTCCTGGGAAGTAGTTTTCCTCTCTGAGCTGGCCCTGAGGGACTACTCTAATATAAATAAAATATAAATACTAAGTCTGAGGTTGTGTGCAGGCCCTGAGGGATGCCAAAAAGACAGACTAAAGAAGGAAGAGAGAGCATGATAGCAGAGTGTTTGAGGCTTTTGGCTAAGATCCACAGATGGGAATGTGGACTTTGCAGTGAGCTAGTGCTGTAAATCCCACTATCTTAATTGATCCAGCTGTAAATGAACACCTGCTTGGGTTGAGGACTTAACGATAGCTGGATGTGATGCTAACTTTACTGCTTCTTTACTGACCTGGTGTGCTGCTGACTAATGAATCCTATATGTCTTAATCATGCATACTAGGCCAGGAGCAGCCAGTGGAATTTTGGTCACACCATTCCCAATCCCCTTCACATTTAGCTTGTGGATCAAGAGGTGTGTTGAAAACACATTTCCTAACGGTGTCAAAGAATCAGAACATCTTTTCTTCTCTATGTACAGAAAAAAAAAAGAGATAAATTTTTTCACAAATAGAGAGTCCATAGTTCTATAGCCAGTTATTCAATTCTATGAGCAAAAATCATTCATGATAAACAGATACATTCAAACTCCTTGTTGATGCAGATCTAACTCAATGTGATAGGTACCTCTTTCTTCTGAATTTAATGGAACTTGCATTAAACAGGGAATAGATGCTCGTCTGATCAGGAAGCATAAAAAAAGAGTCTGGTATCCAATCATAGCTACCAAACAACTTAATTTTAAGACACTGAGGATCACATACAAAATAATCCTGCATGTCCCAGGTACTTTTGAGTTAGAAGCATATTTGAAGAGAAAATTCCAGTCTGCTAGCAGTCATTCCACTTCAGCAAAAGTAGGCTAACTTCATCAAGGTTGTTATTTGCTGTGAATTATTCACTCTGCAATGTTACCATGGTTACAGCTGTGTTACTTATCCTCACATAATTTTTTTTTTGGAAGTTATTATGCTTACATTGCAAATAGTATTTTAAATTTTTCTGATCATGCCATTTGTAATATGAATAAGAAACAAGGTTCACAGGAGCATCAATATCAATACTATATGCAGTATGGCTTTGGCATTGACATTAATGTTCCTCTGCATAAGGGCAGCATGACACTCATATAAAGCATCTGATCAACATTATTTGGCTGTTTTTGATTTCCATACTGATGTCAATGCATAACTAATGAAAGCATCATAAAAATAATATCAACACTTGTATTACCATATTTTCTGTGTACATTATCATTAAAGTAAAATATTGTTTTGAGGCATAATCAGAGCCAAATGTATTAGGATAAATGGATCTCATGAGAACATTAATGAGTTAAAAAATCAAAACAAAAAAATTTCTACTAAAAATTGTGGGCCTTTTCAGTTAATTCTACTTTCCTATTATTCTTTTTCTGATTGTTTGCTAGTATAATGACCACTCACATGTTGATAAATTAGCTTATTCTTCAAAAACAAACAACTAGTCACCCAGAGGTTTTGCAATTCTTTGGAAGACAAAGAAAACAAATGTTGAATGTACATCTTCTCAACTGAAAAACTTTTCTTTCTCTGGGTAAAAAAAATGAAAGTCAGGATTCACCTCATTGTACAGATCTCTGATTTGAGAAAATAAAAGTCCTAATGCAAAATGCAGTGACATGCTGAAATCACTCCTGAAATTGCTACAAATGCTTTAAGTGTTGCATATTTTGTAATCTCATTGAGTAGTTTTTTATCCACAGATATGTAAGTTAGGATCTTCCTTAATTCTTTTAACTACCTAACTAATCAGCTGAAGTCAATGTTAAATATCTAGTGGCAGTGGAGGAGACGGATCACATTTGGGTATGTATTTATGTCTTAAAGTAGATGTTTGAAGTGTGTTAGCTTAACTGCATGCCAAAAGTATCTATCTCCATCAAATACAAAGATAAGATATAAATGCCTGAAGTAGAAGGAGACTAATTCTGCCTACAAAATCCTGTTCATAATGAAGCTGTTATTCTGTCTCTTTTTTTGTCAAGTTTTTCTTAGATCAAACAAAGCTTTAAAGTCACTATTTCATTGTTAATCTCGTATGCTTATGTTTTATTGATGAAATATCAACACTTTTGTTTAAGTCCACGTCTGTCTTTTTAATTTACTCGATTTGCCAAGTCTGCAAAGATATTAATCCATTTGATGATTACAATTAACCAAGAGCAAATTTGACCCTGTGTACTGGGTCCATGCTGCTTCTTACTTCTGAAATTTTGATTTACTAAAAAGTTTCAGATGAAGTGTTATATGTAGCATTCCATAACGCAGTCACACAAATATAGTATAGGTAAATCTTATAGATAACACTCTAAAACTCCTATTGGAGCAAACAGCAAAAGTCCTCCCTTTGACAAACTTTACATTGACCTTTCTTTTCAGAAGTATTTCCAGGAGCACAAAATGAGGAAAAAAAATTATGATGGCTGTAATGTGCCTCAAACTTCTTCACATTAATACCTTAACCTTTGGATGGACACAGTTTGATATTTGTGTTTTCAAATAGGGTACAGGAGTAAGAGAAGAATCTAAGGAGATAGGTGAGTTTTGCTGAATATAATGCTTCAATGTTAGCTGAGAAAAAAACCACACAAGGCTGAAGACGACTCAAGAAAACTATAGTTTTAAGCCTTCATTTTAAAGGTTGCAGAATAAAATAGATTTTTTTTCCCAAATATTGTTCCTATTCCACAAAAGAAGAGCCTTTATTCTTTCTACAACTCTGATTGATTTTCAAACAGGTGCTTTACTTTGAGGAATAAGGAGTAGAAAAACCAGATATGGCTCATAAGGCAAAAACAAACAAAACATTCAGGTTCTTCCTTCCTGCCGTTTCTTCCTCTGTAGAAAAAAAATAATGTAGTCTAGTAAGAAGAAATCTGTAATGTATTGTTATTCCAGTCAAGAATTTCTTCTGCATGTGTGTACTAGACCTTTAGTTCCTTGTAGGCCACTAGAGACAGACTGATATAGTTTGATTTCTAAGACTATGTACAGCCAACTCAGTTATGAGTCAGAACATTCCATGGGCTGCTTTTTTCCCTTTCCTCACGAGTCCTCACACATGTATTTCATTCATTATTAAGGGACATGTATGTGCGTTGTAGCCATGAGCAGTTGTCCTCTGAAATGTTCAGCAACACAGGTGGTGCCAAGGATTTACCTTTAACATGTGTACAGGTCAGTGGAATATAAACAATTAGGTCGAGGTACCAGGCTGCTGGATGGGGTGACCAACCTCAATCACTGGCCATGCCTCACGTGGGACCTTCAGTGCAAACACGTGCCCATTTCTCTTGCTGCAGATGCTGTCATTGTTCTTGATATACCCACATAGATCCAAAACTTACCCTTCCATTTCCATACTTTTCTCATGGTAGAATGAAATGCAGCTGTGGTAACTTCTGTTCTGGAAATTAAAGAATCTGGTCTCTATGTATTTCCATTCAAGAGCAGAGGATGGGAGAGACTGATAGATGCCAAGAATAAAGCCAAGAATATTTTCCCTCTGTTTTCCCTAAAATCAGATTCTAAAGCCATGGTAACTTCTAGGCCTCCAAAATGAATGTTCAGATTGCCTATAATTCAGATATCTTGGGAGATCACCCTCTCTTCCATGTGTAGAGTGGTTAGTATGATTCTGTATGTGAATATTTAATGGGAGTTCTCCTTTCTATATATTTTTTTAGCTTTCAAGTGCTAACATATTAATTCTACACTTCTATCTACTTTAAAATGCTTTTGACACTTGCAAAGGAGGTGATGGTAACACACAGTAGTAGTCTTTGGTCATCATCTGAGAAAACAGGTTTGTAAACTTTAAGTCTCTGTCTGTTCTGGCAAATTAAACACTATCAGGGCATGCCTCTAGCTACTGGAACTTTCTCATTTAAATTGTTAAATTATTCAAGTGGTTCAACCATTAAATGGTTAAATTATTTAAAAGGTTTTGGCATGAGTCAGTTAGCACTCTCCGAATACATATCAAGCACTGTTTTGGAATTAACTCAGTCTGGAGACTCTTTTCAAAAGTAGTTCACCTGGTCATTCTATGTTGGAGGCTAACAGAAAGTTTTGTGATAAATATATTTAGATAAACCTGTAAAATACAACATAGAAAGGGACATAGATATGGTAGAACATATTTTAATAAATTGTGAAGTAATATTCCTGGGAATTTTCTTCCAACAACTGCTCAGTTGTGGTGACAATATAAATACATACTGCAAATTTAAGGACAATGCAATCAGTATTATGAAAGTACTGGATATATTCTTCATCACTTCTTGCTTTTAAAAAAGTGTTTTATCGTGGGATCTGAAACAGCAAGTGAAACTATTTTTGGAGATACTTTGTGTAATTATTAAATCATTTACAGAAATATGCAATTACTCTGAAGTACATAATTTTTAATAGGTAGTGTCTTTGTCTTTCACTCGTCACAGGTCTGACCTTGTATCCCTGTTATGAAAGGATGACCTGCCAGTGTCCTTAGTGTCATTGGATCAGACCATAATACACCAATTCTTTTTCCAAAAATTTCTTTTGGATAAATTTATTTCTACTAAATTTATTTCATAATTCGTGGTAACCAGATAAAATTAAATGTAAAATGATATTTAAAATTTAAATAAAATCTAAAATAAAAACTAAAAATTAGATCTGATGTTCAGCAAAACTTTTAAACTTATTAATTTTTGCCTTGGAAAGTTCTATCTTTTTTCCTGCGTCATTACTCTTGCTTACACCACATTATTTGGACAGTATTCATGTTTTCTGTGCAGAATAGGAAAAGGAACATTGTCATTTATTGAAACGAGATAACTCTGGCTCAGGACAACAGTTTTATTACTATTTTGCTACTGGATGTCCTAGCTAAGTAGGTCATTCATGTCATGTTTCCATTTAACCATGTGCAGAGCTGATTTTGTGGAGTCACAGAGTCTTATTTGTAAGGAAGGGATGCTCTTTTGGGACCTTTCAGTCAGTGATCTACAGGACTATTCAGACACTTACTAATGTCCACAGCTTGTGTTTGAGGCTCTACCTTTTCATCCTTAATGCTGTTTTATAAATGCATGCTGCTTTGTGCTTTCATATTTATCTCACATTCTTTGTATTTGGACTGTCTATCGAATATGTGCACCTCATTACCTCTAAAATCTCAGAGATTTTGTCTTGAGAGACAGCAGAACACCCTTAAACCTTGGAATTAAAGCCTTTTTGAGTAAATCTTGACAGATATTTCCACAGTCAGTTTTCAAAATCTGTAGAACACAGTTGCCTGCAGAGCATCTATAATACAGCTATGCAAAATTTTGGGGGGACTGGAAGACCTTTGGGTTTACCATGAAAGATAGCCATCAAGAGTCAAACTGTAAAATAACTAAAAGATCCTGTTCCATATCTGATCCCGTTATTTCATTTTAGAAGTGGATAACTTCTCCTACTATTGATTTGCATGGTGCATGAGCATTATGAGTTTATCTCAGCAGTTAGCTGTGTTACTTATGTCAGGTAGACAAGAGATATGGCCTGAGGCAAAAGTCTGGTTGTGCACATTGTTGTGACAGTTGGCCACCCTTTTTCATCATAGAGTCACAGAATGGGTGGGGTTGAGAGTGGCCTTAAAGATAATCAAATTCCAACCCCTCTGAGATGGGCAGGGACCTCTTCGAGCAGATCAAGTTGCTCGGAGTCCCATCCAGCCTGGCCTTGAACACTTTCTAGGGAGCAGCATCTACAGCTTTTATTTTTCTTGCATTTTGTTTCAGAGAAAATATCATTGCTGTCAGAAAAGCAGAATCATTATTGTTCTTTGGTTTTGGTCCTGCCTTACTTATTTGCAACATGTATGCTCCCAAATTAGAACAGCTAGAAGTACTTGCCCCTTCTTCCTATATTTGTGGAAGACAATGGTACAGAGAAAAGCAGAAACATCTGCTCACAAATTCAACCTCCTGGGAAATTCCCTGAATTCCACTCAACTCACGACAACTGTTGAAGTCACATAATTTGTTTGGGATAGATATTTTGAGGTCCAGGTACACCATTGCACTGTTTCAGGGCATGAGAGCCATGTTTAATGGTATACATTCATTTTCCAGTATAAGTGCAAAAATCTGTTGGCATCAGGATTTTCAGGACACAGGCCTTTCTGGAAAATCTGCAGAATGGCATTAATCAGTGCTGAAATATTAATATGCAGATTTTATAGGTTTCCCAGACACAGTTCTAATTCCCTTCTTCACTTATAGTATGAAGACTTGGAAGCTGCAAAAGTTAGGACCCATAACTGTTACCCACAGTCATGTCACCATCTCAGTGAAATGTGGAGGGGTGAAGTGGAAAGGGATTCATGTTTTTTTATTAACAAATTTATACTGCGTGTCAGGAAGGTATTATAAGAAAGTGATGAATAATTGGCATAATTTGTATCTTCTATAGCAAGGGAACTTCTGGACACTGCTGTAAATGAGATAATTTGTCATTTCAGTAAGTCTGTCCCATATAAACACTACTGTTAATAACGCTGACACTGGTTGGCTGAAGGGAATAAGCTTTTCAATGAGATCAAACATAAATTTTATTGATGAAAATTTCAATGCAAATATAATGATTTTGTTCTTTTAATGATGGATTTCTTTTAATGAAGCTTCTAGGTCTTTTCAGCTGTGCTGGGCCTAACCTTATATATACTTAATCATGCAAAAAATCTGCCCTATTGTCCAGAAGGATGCAGAACTCAGGTGAGTTTTAGTAGGATTTTCATATCTGCACCAAGTGAGAATACTCAAAACTATAAGGTGAATTCAAAATTCATATTTGAATGATGTAATGTGTACTTTCCTTTCTTTCACTACTATTAACAAAAAAAGGTGGTGAGAAAAAGGGAACAAAGACTAACAAAAATCTTCCATCTTTAAAGGGTCACTTGTAGGTTATTTAATTTTCAGTTGTTTAATTATTAATTACATCTTCCACCTCAGGAAACCAATCTTATCACAATAAATTGAGAAAGAAAAGCTGTATATGAATGGATTTAAAAGTTTCAAATGTACCTTTCCTTTCAGTGGTCCTGTCCATAAAAAATTATTTTAACCATGTTTTTCACTACTACAGATACTTTAAAACATAAGATAAGCAGAAAAAACCTCTTTTTTCAGAGACAATAGAGCAAAATGTATTGGTAATGGCATTGCTGTGGATTTATTTCTACACACTGCAAGTGGAATATAGCTATCTATTATGGTCAGATCCTGTTTTAGTTTTGATAGTGGGAAAGCTCCTTTGACATGAACTGAAATAGGTAGTGCTTTTAAATGCATGGATAGTACTACAGAGCTGCTTCTGTTTGGTCCCCTGTGCTAATACAGCATCAGAGCCATTTATATGTTGAAAAGACAAGCTTACTGGAGAATTGGTGCCAAACAAAGACAAATGACACCACGACATAATCTGAAAATGCATGAATTTCTCAATAGCTTTTAAATTAGTACAGAGAGCATGAAGCTTCTGATATCTCACTTCCATTTACTTTATTTCCTGGACTTTTTGAGTTACTGAGTGAAGGGCATGGATAAGAGGCATTATATTGTTCTGCAGAGCACTTCTAAAACCAGTTATTTTTTAAGGTAACTTAAAATTACACTCATTAGTAACAGTATAGTCTGTAACTCTTGTGAAGGTTCTTATATCAAAGTCTTAGTGTATCTGTGAATGGATTTAAACAAAAGGAGTAACATCTGGTTGTGTTTTCTGTTTTGACTTCTCCTTGTTTAAAAATTAGCAGCCTGGTTTGTTTGAGTTTGAAAGATATTCAGAGAAACAATAGGTTGGCCAGCACGACTGAGAAAGCAGAGCACAGAGTGCATCATGAGGGGAAGGTCACAAGGTGGTCCTTAATTCCCCTTGGAGACAATTCTACAATGTTAGACCAAGGTCACATAAGTCTGCACCAACAACTTTTTTAATAAACAAAATTTTTTAATGTCAAATGAACAAAAAGGGCTTTATTTTTGTTTTTTTTTTTACTGCTCTTAAATAGGTGTTTTGGTCTCCTGCATATGGGGATCAACTGAGATCTTGGCGATAAGGCTATGCCACTTCTGGAACTTTTTTCTACAAGTCTACTGCCTCAGAAGCTGAGATTTGTTCACGGAACCACTGTCAGTGGACACTTGATGCCAGCTCAGGCCTGGCTGGAGTTTGGTATCTGCCAAAGACCACAAGCCCAGGTGGACAGCTTTACTCCAGCTGAAAAGTGACAGAAGTGAGTGATGAACAATGGGTCACTGTCTCCTGGTGGAAACAACGGTGCTTGGGAGGGTTGAAAAATTGGTCAAGGGTTGTCCTCTAGATTTTAACATTAGTTAGAACTGAGGAACAGTCATGGACTAATTTGGAGACATATTCTTCCCTCTGCAAATGATGATAAGCATAACTTTCAAACTATTTTCTCTGTCATCAACGTAGTTCAAGCCTTTTTTTTAGCTCTTATTCCAATGATCCTTTCCAAGTGATTTGCTGATAGCATCAGTCTTCTGTGGTGCAAGATAAATTATGATAATAAACAGATGTAAATAAAAGCAGCTACATGACTTAAGTTTTGAACAATGAAAAATTAACTGATTTTGTTAATTTTTTTTTTATGGCAGAATGGCAGATATGACAACAATAAGAGTCTATGGAGATGTTCTTCTGTTACTTAGAGAACAAAAAATTCTTTCTGCTATCTTCATCTGGTTTAGTTATATTGATTTAATTCTTTCATTTCAGTTTATTTTTATCAAAATTTCCTCAAACTACCTGATTATCTGAAGAGCCATATGTAAAGAGTCATCTAATTCTGTAAAATTAGTTTAAACATGTGGGAATTTCCATCTAAATGTACTTACCTGAAGATATATACCTTCTCAAACACCTTGCTGAGGCACATGGTTTGCAAGTACCAACTATTGATATGGAATATCAAATACTTGTGGAGAACATAGGGACTGCTCTACAGAACTAAGGTATTCCCCGAAATAATTATAACAAATTATATATTTTCTGTAATCATGATTGCTTTCCTATTCCCTAAGCATGAAAGCCTTAATCTGTTAGTTTTCATAATTAGTTGTGAATATATTAATCTTTTTTTTTCTGCCATGAAAATCAAGCCTTGTTAGTTTGCACTAGTACCAAGCCACAAGAGTCAGGTGTGTTAGACAGCACAGAGACTGGAGGGTGCTTCATGCTCTACAAATAACACCTGGAAGAAAGTGTAAGGAATGGAATAAGGTGATCTTCAGGTTACACTGGTGCTTTGGGGTGCAGCTTAGCCAATGGACAATAGACTTACAAATAAGAAACAAACAGTGGGTTTTTTAAGGTCAAATGAAGGCCAGAAGAGAGCACATCCTGAGCTGCAGTGACTAGAAAACAGACAAAAAATACCTGCTGAGCAAGCTGAAGTAGTCTAGCTCTTGGCAGTGACAGCAGAAGCACTAATGCTCCCACAGCTTTGCTTTGCAGTAGACATTTCTTAGATTTATCTTTTTTTCAGATAAACCCAACTCTTTTTAACCTTTTTCTCCTAACATCACAACAGAAAGCATGGACTATATAGATGTTTAACTCCTTGGCACATATGGACACACACAAGTGTGTGCACGTTGGTTGAGCTACCAGTGGTATGAAAACTCACAGAGCATTTCGGGTCTTAAAGGTCACACATACACTGCCTTTTAGATACCTCAAGGCATCCAATTGGAATTCAAATTGGTCTCCTGGGGCTAAACTTAAAATTTTCTATTTAATAGTGTCCTGTGAATATATCTGAGAGATGGAATAAAATTATAGCTATATTAATCAAGATGTAATCACTCTTTTTTAATGTATAGGAAAAATGGGAAGTAATATTTAGTGGATTTACATGTACTAAATTAACTTTTCTGATAAGACATTTGATAAAGTACTGAGAACACATTGAAGAATTTTTGCTTCTTAGCATTCAACACAGTTCAATTTATATTGCATAGAGGGCAACACAAGTAGTAAATAACTTCTTTGCAATGAAAGTTATCTCTTTAAAATATTAAAGTAGCCTTTCCCATTTAATAAAGCGTATTCTTTTAAATAAAGTAGAACTTAAATTATGTTTCTTTAAATAAAAGATAAATAACCTAGTTGAAATAATTTTCCTTATTCTTTAAAAAAATGTAAAGGAACATAGTTTTTCCGCTTTATATGATCAGGGCAGAATAATCTGCTTAGCTGACAAATGAAGGAAGAATAAATGTATATAATTCAAACTAATTTATCTGTGATTAATAACTAGTTATTGACTTCTTAGGAGACCAACATGGAGATAAACATCAGATTATTGCTGATAGTAAGAGATTATTATTGAGGGAGGGAAAGCCTTTGTAAAAGTTAGACTGCTGTGGTCAATATATCTCGGTAGACTGGTCAATACTTCATATTATACATTAATTCA
Organism: Vireo altiloquus; assembly: GCA_013396875.1. NCBI lineage: Eukaryota > Metazoa > Chordata > Aves > Passeriformes > Vireonidae > Vireo > Vireo altiloquus. The sequence continues at coordinate 227,229 of VZRF01028485.1, forward strand.
ACAAATTACTTCTGGGATAAAATTAATATCAAAACTTTAAACAAAACTATGTGAGAGATTTATTCACACTTCTAGTACTATCCTATGAAACTTGTGTGAAGAGATCTGAGCATATTGCTTTTCTGCTCATGAGTGTGGTTCTTCTCTTGTCACAGTTATTCACAATAATTTCAAGGAACGCAGGATCTTATACTTGAACAAGAGCTTAAGTGTACTTAAAGAAGTCTAAACAAGTCCAGTATCAGTTAGCCAGGAGTATCAGGTTGTTTGCTCAAAAAGTTTCACCAAACCATTTCTCTTCTCAGCCTGTGCTGGAATGAATGCAGTGGGTGAATGACAATATTTACATCCCACCTAAGATCACATTTGACCTTCTTTACCATCTTTCGTCAATTCCATGCTAATTTCAAGATATTTTTGGCAGAGATGTTTTACCATTTGTCTTGGACTGCCTTAGATAGAATTTGTACACCAGCATACAATTTTTGAATCACAATTTCTGTTGGTGGCCTAAGTAGAATTCTCAAATATTTCTCCTGGGGATATTGTTCATAGTGGCTTGTCTTCTAAAACTTTGAAGTTTTGATGTTTTGTTTTCAACTGTTCTGAATATGCAAGGCAAGTTGAAAATGCTCATCCTTTTTCAGTAGCAATTTTTCTGTTTTGTTCTCCCTCCATCTCACCACACTCACCTCTGCCACGAGGACAAAGCTTCTATATTTTTATTATAGATCTTAGTGGCTTAATTGCCCTTGTTAGAAAGAAATATAATCTAGCCACATGCCTGCACCCACAGTAGCATAAGCAAATGGAAATGCACCCACCTGTCTTGGGGTGACTTTATGATGCTCTATCCCCTATGGCCTGCTCTATGCCCAGACATGAATCCAGACAAACCAGGGCACTACCATACTTTCAGAAATTCAAGTGTCAGAAATTGAAGTGTTTCATTTCAGGGCCACAATATAAAAATGAGTCTTCTTCTTTTAGGGGTATTACATATTTCATGTTTGAATTTTCAAAATAATACTAATTTGTTTATTTGCTTAAAACTTTTATTTTCCCTTTTATTTTTTTTTTACTACAAAATTAAAAGAAAGAATAAGGCAGATGAAGAAAGAAAATAAAAGATCAAGAACAATTGGCCATTTTTTGGATCTGCTATGCAAATTTGAAATATTATTTACTTTTTATGAGTATTTTCATACCCCTCTACTTAACTATTGTAATCTCTTAACTATTGTAATTTGCAACAAAATCAGGCCTTGTTAAATTTTCCATTCACAGATTGAAATAGTAAATTTTCAGGACATATTCGGAACATAATATGTTAAAACCCTGGCTTTTTTTCAACCAGAAAATTCAATAATTGATAACAACTGAAGGACAGATAATGTATGCAAGATACATTACATATCCAACTCTTTAATAATCACATTAAAGGATTTTTTTTTTAGTTAAATTTTTTCTGGTTTCAGTGATATTTTGTTTGAACTGTTTATTCTCATTTGAACCTCACTGGTTTGAAATGGGAAAGTGTTTGGAATCTTGCTGTGAATTACATAAATTTTAATAAGCTTCAACCTTTTTCCTTCTTTCTGCAAGGTTGTTGCAGACATTGAGAACACTGATTTTTAAAATGTTGAAAAGTTGAACTGACAGAATTCTTTAACACTTCATATATGTGAATAAATTTTGTTTAAAAAGTAACTACAGACAATTTATTTATATGTATCTTGCACAGTGTCATGGTATTTATGAGGCAAGCATCGTATCATTATAGAGTGAACACTGGAAGTTATTGGTTTGGCCTTCTAACCCAGAGTTCAGGATAAAAAAAAATTTATTTTCTCCCCTGCAGTTTATATTTTTTTTTCTAAAAAACCCCTCATTTTAGGTACAGAATCTGTTTTCCAGCAATGTGATATGTTCACACAATTTTTTAGCTGTCTTGACTGATTCAGACGAAGGTCAAGTGATTAGCTCAAGGTCACAGACTGAGTCATTGACTCAGTCAGATTAGAATTGAGGATTCTGCCTACTGGAGAACTTTATTCGGGGAGATAAAGATTGTAATAAGACAGAGACATATTTCAGCAGAGAATAATTTATTTTTTTCCTCCTGGTTAATATAAGTTTCACTATCTACTGATAAACATTTTTATTTACCCAGGCTCTACAAGATTCTGGGTATCCGACATTTCCTCTGGCTACTGACACCTTCCAGAAGTTCTTCTGGCTTCTGCTGAGGGATAATCAAATATGTTTTTATTGCAGCAGGCTCAGATTCAAATTAAAATTGGTTTCATTTCCTGTGTCCCTGTTTGCTTCAGTAGAATAATTTTAGATACCTAATCTTCATTAGGCCCAGTTGCAGAGGAGATTAATTATGCTATTTGATGAGAGCAGACAGTCAGGTGAATTATCTGCCTCTTTTACTCCACTGTATCCTATCTCTGTCCTGTGTGAAGGCCTGGTGGCAGGGAATACCTATGTGACACCAGAAGGCTCAGTGGAGTAGCTTTTGGCTTCAGGTGAGGGAATGTGCAAAAATGCATCTCATTTCACCCTGCCTTTGCTTGGCTCGTTTTCTTTAGTCTCCTAGTTTGTTACTTCTACTTAAATACAGCCATGTCTTATGTCTTCAAGTGTGTGGTGTAACAGGACTGACTCCTCAGCTTGTAAACTGTAATGCAATAGAGTCTCACTGAGCTGTGAGCAAGAGTGCTTTGATTTTCTCTGTCTGTCTTGTCTCTTATCCTGAGGTGCAGGGATTGCTGGCTGGAGAAGGTGCCCTTGCCGAAGGGATGATGTCCACCAGGAACACTGAAGCTGCAGAGTTTATGCCTTTTAAACTTCTGTATTGTTTAGGCGTTGTTTTGTTTTCTGTTAAAAAGGAATATAAATACCCTGCCAGGTAATGCCAAACTAAAATGAGTCATAAAAGGACTGATGTGTCTGCAAGAGCAGAGCACAGCATGTTTCTGATAAAAATATCAGCTGCAGTCTTCTGGTGTGAAAGTTTATGGAAAACAAGAAACGTATCATTTTCACAAGCCCTTTTTGCAGTGCAGCATATAACAGTCTAACATTTCTTTAAATTTGCAAATATGTATTTAAACACTATATTGCATTCTTCTGAGAGAGGATTTTTTATTTCACTCATCCAAGAAGAAATTCCCTGGTGTGTGTGTATATTGTTATAAATATACACTTGGTCATTCGATTTCAGCATACTGATGAAGTATGTGTATGCATAATACAATATAAAATCCTGTGCTGCTTGTGCATGTTTTCAGCTGATAAGAAATGTGCTTCTGAACAGTTTAGATACAAGATGAAAAAAAAATGTTTGTGATATAGGAGATTCAGCTTTTAAGATCCAAAGAGCCTCATTCTCATGTAACAGCTGAAAGATTAGAAAGAGAGAATAAATATTTTTTCAGAATATCTTTTTTCTTTAAGTTCATAAAAGTAGTATATAGAAAGTTGTGCTGTTTTTTAAATAATATTGAATATACATGTTTTGTATACACAATGCAGATGAGATTAATATTTTCCATTGTTATATAAGTGTTATAGTACAGAGTGAGGAGTAATACGTATCATTATTTTGATATATCCAGTATCAAACAGATTTTTGCAAGGGCAGTTAAAAGGCCTGAAAATACCCCAAAAAATTTGTCCTGAGTGTTTTTAATCAATAATAAACTGAGATATAGGTTAATGTATTAACTTGGTATCAAAGATGAATTTCAAGCTTTTGTGATCATATTTTTTATTTTGGACCTTAAGAAAAATTATTTGTATAATTTTTAACAAAGAATACTGCTTGCTGTATGAGAAAGAGATATAATGTTTAGCTTTTGAACTCTCTTTCAATTTTCAAATACTGAAAACGGTTTTAGGATTGCTGTGTTGAATTAATTTTTCCTTTTTACAAGAGAACTAATAATGTTTTGTGTCTTTTATAATTTTTCCTAATTTCGGTGTGATCAAGGTCTACTTTACCAAATTTTCTGGTGTTGCACATTGTACGGCACTATCTGCATATTATGTTTATTTTGAGGTACTCATGTGGAAAAATTATCTGATTATTTGAGTGGACTAGGGAATGTTATGTAGATTCATTACCACATACTCCCTTTTTAAAGATAGGATGACAATTTAACTTTGCTGCTTCTGTTGCTCTTCTCTCTAAAATGAGGATGGCCCTCTTTACCTACCTTCACTATGTTTTCTCCACTTAGACTGTAAATTCTTTGCACAATGAGAGCAATTGTATAATTTATCATATTGTGTTTGTTTGGGGATTTTTACACCCTAACAAAAAGATGTTCAAGAATATGCTAAAATATTTTTGGTTTGCTGCCATTTAGAGTGACCTCAACAGGCAGAAGAAACAGGCTAGAAAAGAGCAGAACAAAAATAAATGTACCTGGGTAGGAGTAACTCCATATATTGATGAGAACTGGGGGACAAAATGATGGAGAGCAACTTGGCGGGAAGGGTCCTTGATATCTTGGTGGACATCAAGTTGTCCATAAGCCAGCAAAGTGTGCTGGCAGCAAGTAGCATGGGAGGGAGGTGGTCATTCCCCTCAACTCAGCACTGCTGAGACACACCTGGAGTGTGGGATCCAGTTCTGGGCCCTCTAGCCCAAGAGAGACATGGAGATGCTGGAGTGAGTCCAACAAATAGCCACAAGGATGATTAATGGGCCAGAGCATCCGGGCACCAAAGTGGGGCTGAGGGATCTTGCACTCTTCAGTCTGGAGAAAGGATGACTATGGGGAATATTTATCTAATGAACTGTAAAAGATTCATAAGGATCCAGGCTCATCTCAGTGATGATCAATGAAAGGATAAGGTGAAACTGGCACAAACCAACATGGGCAATTCCATTTAAATACAAGAAAGTATTTTTTTTTACCCAGAAGGTGTTCAAACACTGTCACAGGTTGCCCAAAGAGGCCATGGATCCTTGGAGATGTTTGATGTCTGTCTGGACATGATCCTGAGTTGTGTGCTGTAGCTGATGCTACCCTGATCAGGAGTGTTTGGCCTAGACCTCCTCCACAGGTACCTTCCAACATCTCCCCTGCTGTGATTCTGTGATGTATTTCCTGTAAAGTTGTTGTGAAAAACAGCAATATCACCCACCTGGAAGAGAATGAATAGTGCTGAAGTGCTTCAATACAATGTAATACTAAATTGTACTATTCATTATATTCATGTGTCATTATTAAATTTTAAATACTACAGATATGTACTTCTTTTTTGTATTTTTTTTTCCTTTTTTATACTTTAGGTTTGAAAGCTCTAATGGGATCAGATAAAGCTCGTCACGTGGCCTTTTAGGTGTTGTGACTTTTGGTGGAAGTTTCCTTGTTCTTCATATTCTTGCTTTCTGTTTCACTTGAAATATTTCAGTGCATTTCAACATTCAAACAGAAATCTCAGCACAAACTGTAACGTCAGCAAAGCTAGGTAGCTTTGCACTGCATTTTTAATACCATATATAGCTGTTTTCATGTCTTAAGACAGTTGTAATGAATATAGACTTCAAAGAATGAGTATTTCCATCTATTTTTTTGGAAAAGAAAAAAAAAGACTGCACACTTGGGATCAAATTGTATGTGCTGACTTCAGTGGAAGTGCCATTTCATCCACTCTTTTAATTATTTCTTGCAAGAGGTTGGGATTTCAATTCACTGTATTGCTTCCAAATGCCAACACAAAATCGTGCAACAATGGTTTCAGTATATCAGCAGACTCCATGGGCCCAGCTTGCTTATTTGGGTTATTTGTCAGACTAAACTCCATCTAATCTGCTTTTACTTCAGCCAAGTCAATAACTCTGTTGATTTTGGGGGCTGAAGTGGTTTCCTAGGGGGGAAAAGCAAAGTCACAGGTAAGATCATTAGGTACCAACTCATCACGCAGAGGCTTTAAATTTTCACCCACTGTGCAATTGTTGCTTTTAAGTATTCCATCACCCTGCAAGTCCCCCAAAAGGCCACCTGTTGCAGGCAGCATGTGGTGGTATTTGGTGCAGTTCGACTGTTACTCATTCCAGTGATTATAAAGCATGTTACCTTAATTGCCTCTTTAATTAAGGACTAGAAATTCTCATCACAAGGAAGAGTTCTATACCCATTGATAAGTGGGGACAGAAGATTTTACCTTCTCACTGCAACCTTTTATTATTATCAAAATGAAAATGAGAAAAAAACAAAAAAAAAAAAATGAAAAATTGAGTCCTGGTCCCTGATTACCACTTAAAAGGATGAGGATCAGTGCAGCAGATCAGCTCCCTGCATTGGGCTTGCCTGGATGAGGGAAAGGCATATGCACACACACACACACAATTAACTTATTTTTGCACCATGCTGAACTTGCTGTGGCAGAAAGGCCTAAAGTGAGGAGACATCTTCACTGACAGGTGCCAACATTTATCACCTCAGATAATGCCATTCAGATTTGTGATGATAGCAGGACAATCTTGTGGATATTTGAATAGCTGCATAATCCTTTTTCTGATATTCTACATTGAGAAAAATGAAAGTAGAAGTGGTGAAATAAAACCAAACTCACTACTTACAATTTTCAAAATATATAAGCTTACAAAAAGTCCAAAATATTGAACAAAACTTTTAACTAGCTTGCTGGCTTTCATTGCAATATCATGCTTTTTGAGTTCATGTATAAAAGCAATAGTTTTACATTTCCATCTCCTCATAAAAATGTCTGTGGTCTATTTCTGAATGATAATGCTGAGAAAAAAATGCAACAAACATCTTGATTTAATACAGAAGCAAACAAGCCAACATAAGGAGTAACTTTTCTTCTTCAACGGCTAGACACCATGGAAGACCATATCATAATTATTTATCTCTAAACTGTAACTCCAGATAATGTGAAAAAACCAGTCATATCTTAAAGTAATCAGGTTGTTTCTCTTTGTGATAAATGCTTGTTCAGTTTCCACATGAGTGTTGCCATTGCTAAATAACTAAACTGTAGCTGCACGCAGGGTGTGACAAAGTGCAGTTTTGGTTTCTATTCCATTCTTGTATCAGTCACTCTTGACTGTTGGCTGCTCAATTTTGAATGAGATGCATCTCTGTAAACACAGAAAGTTACAAAACTGCACCTTCTTACATATGTAGCATCCTACAGTAATACATTAATTAAAATTTATTCAACCAAATTTAGATTTGCTATGGTTTATCTGGGAGCCACTAAAGGATTTAAAAACTTGTAATTTTTTTTAACCATAGTTGATAATTTTCCATTCTGTTTCTTTCTTTTCCAGTTGTTATCAAAATTTTATCCTTCATCTACCACTGTTTCAGTTAGCTCTATTTTTCATAGAGTTCTTAAATGTTAAAGAAGATGGGACAATCTTGATAGTTTGAAAATGTTTTTAAGCAGCGTGAAACTTTTTGTATATGTACCCATTCCTTTACTAAAATTGTTTGTCAGGTCATAACTAAAAGATTTTGCTTTTCTGGAAGCTCATATTTATTGAAAACAAGAATGCAAAATATAAACATGATGGCAGTTTCGATCATCATTCAAATAACATTAAATTGCAGGTTACACAGGAAGAATATATTTATCTAATGTTGTCTGTCTTTTGAAACAGGAATTTGCACTTCATGAAGAAAATCTCTGTTTATTAGAGAAAATATTCTTTTCCAGCTTTCTTGATTCTGTAGAATGTGGGTCCCACAGCAGAGTAGGGCATCGAGGTGTGCAGGGAAAGGGGGTTCCTGAGGTGGGGAAATCCAAAGGGAGTGCCAAGATGTACCCAGAGCCAGCATCAGGCCCTGGAGTAGATGAGGAGGCATGTATGTGGTGGGCAGGGGTAAGAGCAGCCACCACCTCCCCACACGCACACATCAGGAATTCCAAAGGATTGAGAGAAACCCAGAGCACAAACACAGGCTGGGCGAAGAATGGACATAGAGCAGCCCTGCTGAGGAGGACTTGGGGGTGTTGGTGGATGAAAAGGTGGACATGATTTGGCAATGTTAGCTTGCAGTACAGCGAGTCAAACATATCCTGGGCTGCATCCACAGCAGTGCAGGCAGCATGTGGGGGAAGGGGATTTTGCCTCTTTATCAGCCCTCATGATACCCCACCTGGAGGGCTGCATCCAGCCCTGGGATCCCAAGCACAAGAAGGACATGGACCTCTTAGAGTGAGTCCAAAGGAGGGCTGAGATGATTGTAGGGCTGAAGCACTGCTCCTGTGAAGACCAGCTGTAAGAGTTGGGATTGTTCAGCCTGGAGCAGGCAAGACTCCTTTTGCCCTTTCAGGGGGCTTCTGAGAAGAAAAGATACTTTTTTCTAAACTGGAAGAGGATGGATGTAGTTTGGATGTAAGAATGAAGCTTTTCGTGAGGGGAGTTGTGAGACACTGGAACAGGTTGCCCAGGGAAGTCATGGATGCCTCATCACTGCAAATGTTCAAAGTCAGATTGGATGGGTCTTAGAGTAATCTAATGTTTTAGAAGGTGTCTCTGACCATGACAGGAAGGTTGGAATAGATGATATTTCAGGTGTCTTCCAACCCAAACCATTCTATAATTCCATGAAATGCAGGAATATGAATCAAAAATGTTCATGAAAGGAGAAGAAAAAAGAGAGCTCCTTAATTTAAGAAGAAAGAATGCAAACGAAGATGAGGTAATATCACATTCTGTCTGGAAGAAAGTGGGACCATTGCAACAAGTAATAATGTAGGGTCAAGAATATGAACCCTGGCTAACTATCAGTAGTATAAATGCATTAATGAATACAAGAGCAACTTGACAGGATATGGTAATTCACAGCATCACAGAATAGTCTGAGTTGGAAGGGACCCACAGGGATCATTGAGTCCAACCCTTAAGCACATGGCCCACGTGGGGATTGAACCCACAAGCTTGGGGGTTCATTAGCACCAGGCTCTAACAAATGAGCTGATCTCAGTGGCAAGATTGAAAACTCTATGTTTGACCCTCCAAGATAGAAATGTAACTAATACTGATGAATTAGAAGAAAAGAGCACTGGATTATCACTGAAGTTTTCTGAGTGCATTTTCTCAGTGCCTCTGGTTTCCTCCGACATCCTGTCTGTCGCTGAGAAGGCTTCAAAGTTTCCGTGTTTCAGTTTTCTAGATTTGTCATCCCTTTTCTGCATAGCGGATTTGTCAGGAGTGAGATGGATGTAAAACCTGTAGTAAGCTAAAGGTGGAGTAACCACTGTGTCTGGAGTAGGACAGTAGGAATTTTTCACCACAGTATATTGCTATATGGGATATTGTCAGTGCTGGAAAAATTTCAGAGAGCCACAACTATTATTTAAAGGTATCCTCATGCTTTAGGAAGAAATGACAACATTCTCAGCACAAGCAGAATTTATACTCAATATCTGTCAACACTAAGGAAGGTATTTAAAAAAATGATAGCTAAGTAACCTTGGGTACAATTTTTTATTTTTTTTTTAATTACACAAAGAATTATGTAGTTGGACTGCAGAAAATGTAAGGAGGATATTCACCCTATGACAATATTTGCCAGTTCTCTGGGTTGAAGACTCCAAGTTGTATAATTCTGTCTGTGCCAAATTATAACAAATGATAACAAAAAGAGATCAAATTTGTTGCTCTCTTCAATGTTTATGAACAGGGGACCTGGAGACTTTGTAATATTAAAGACATGAGAAAGAGATTTCTATATGTCTGAAGAGCTACATAAGGTCTTTGACTTTTTGTTTTGACTTGACAATTTTATCTATCATGGTACTTCATTTTTATAAAGAAACCTTTGTCTGATGATATGTCTCCTAAGGAAAACTAAACATGTTTTGTTGTAAAGTAACACTGAAATCATTCAATTAAATTTTCTTTTCAAAAGATTGTTGAAAAATTGTAGCACAATAAAATTTTCTGCTGCTACTGTAATTTGGCTTACCAGCACATACATGAGCTTAAATATCACTCTAAACAAGATATCTGACCATTACAAAAAAAGATCCAAGCTCTTCCTTGGCATGTGGATCACCTGGTTCTCTGTTGCACTGCTTCCAGAAAAGGCTGGAGATTGGTGCTTAACATCAAAGTAGTAGTAAGAATGGAGGCAGGTGGAAGAATCTAGGAAAATGACTGCTGGAAAATTCAAATTCTTTCTGAGGCTGGGGATATATTGTATCATGCAGAAAAATTTAGGGATAAGATATTGTTTCCCTGGACTGAAGATAGTTCCCCTGGAACATCTTTTGTCCTTCAAGAACCAAAATCTTTTTTGCTTCCGTAGTCAAAAAGGGTGACCAAGAATAATATAAAGGGAAACTAAGCAAGTGAAAAATACGCCTTTTAGAGAACCCACAGGCAGAACACCTTTGCAGGGCCTAAAGCACATGCCTGTGAAGTACTTTTGGTTGACCAGATGAAATGTGGTAATGTAAATCCAAATTAAGTTCAAGGCACCATTATTTTTCCCTATTGTTCTTGAGGAGGATGTTGGGTTTTTTGGTGACTTTCATTGCCCAGAGAAGTTGTGGATACCCCATCCCTGGAGGTGTTCAAGGTCAGGTTGGAACTCTGTGCAACCTGATCAAGTGGAAATTGTCCCTGCACACAGCAGTGGAGTTGGAATTAGATGACTTTTAAGGTCCCTTCCAATCCAAGCCATTCTATGATTCTATGACTCATCCCCTCTGAAAGCCTTAGCCTAAATTCTGAATGATTAGCTGTGTTACAGGGGAGGTTGAAAAAGTACTGTCATATTTCTCCATTTCAAATAATCCCAGCTGATATATGTGTCTTGAAATTCTATGTGCCGTAGAACAGATTTCTCTCTTTCAAAAGTCGGGCTGAATGATAATAAGATACTGTCTAAGAAAATAACTTACATGTCCTTTTCTTATTTGATTTCAGATTTTTCAGTATTTACCTGCATTTTTGTAATTTGAAATTGTAAATTTCAAATTGAAATTTGTAAATTGTAAATTTTTTGTAAATTGTATGAGTTTATTTTTTGATTTTTGTAGATCATTGAAGTGTGTGGCAGGGGAAAAGTTCTGAGGTATAAATGAAAAGATTATTCACTGACAAGCTGTTACAGATGCTATGGCAGTTATCCTGCAAAACCAAAATTCAGGTGCTCTGCACAGGTTGACTTACCTTGTAAGATGACACAACGTTTTCTGAGATTTTTTGGTCCCAGAAATTGCATGCCTTCTTTGTGGATAGTTATTTTAACTGAGCAAGTGAAAAGAACTTAATGAGGTCTGGAGTCAGATTAAAAGCAAATAATTAAACTTTATCCCTTCCCTATCAAAACAGATTGTGATATATCTGTGAAAGGAAGCTGAATCTGACATACTGTGTTTTGATGGACTTTTGGGACAATGTTGTGTTTTAACCCCAGCCAGCAACTAAGCCCAACATAGCCTCAAGATCACTTTCCTAAGTAGGATGGGGGAGATGATAGAGGAAAACTTGTGAGTTGAAATAGAGACAGTTTATTTGGTAAAGCAAAGCCACATGGGCAAACAAAGCAAACTGAGAAAGTAATTCACCACTTCCTGTTGTCAGGCAGGATTTCAGACATCCCCAGGAAAGCAGAGTGCCATCATATGTAATTGTGACTTCAGAACACCATCATTCCAAATGTTCCCCTTCCTTCTTCTTGCCCCGACTTTATTAGCTGATTATGACACCATATGGTGTGGGACATCTATTGGGCCAGTTGGGATCAGGTGTGCTGGCTCTATCTTCTCCCAGCATCTTGTACTGGTGGGGTGGGATAAGGGGCAGAAAAGGCCTTGGCTCTGTGAAAGCACTCATCAGCAATTACAAAAACGTTCCTGAATTACCAAGAGTGTTTTTCCAAAGCATAACCCCATACTAACTACTATGAGGAAAATTAACTTTCACCTCCTCAAGCCCAGCACAACCAGTCATGCTCCAGCAGTATCATGTTTAAAAGTTGTAGCTGGGTGACAACAACCCTGTGCAGGGCCACAGGCTGGGGGAAGAGTGACTGGAAATCTTCCCAGTGTAGTTGTTGACAGCAGCTAAACTTGAGCCAGTGTGTGCCCAGGTGGTCAAGAAGGCCAATGGCACCTGGCCTGTATTAGCAATAGTGTGGCCAGCACTGGGGAACTGATTGTCCCCCTCTATTCGACCTTGGTGAGGTCACACTTAGAGTCCTGTGTCCAGATTTTTGGCCTCTCACTATGAGAAAGACATTGAGGGGCTCGAGCAAGACCAGAGAAGGGCAACACAGCTGGTGAAGAGTCTGGAGAATTAAGTCATATGAGGATCAGCTGAGGGAGCTGGGATTGTTTAGCCTAGAGAAAAGGAGGCTCAGAGGAGACCTTATTGCTCTCTACAGCTGCCTAAAAGGAGGGTGTACCCAGGTGGGGGTCAGTCTCTTCTCTCAGTTAACGTGCAACAGGACAAGAGGAAATGGCCTCAAGCTGTACCACGTAAGGTACATGTTGGATGTCACAAATAATTGTTTCACTGAAAGGATGGCTAAGCATTGTAATGGGCTGTCCGTGGAGGTGATGGAGTCACCATCCCTGGAAGTGTTTAAGAAACAACTGGGCATGGCACTCAGTGCTGTGGTTTATTTGGCGTAGTGGTTCAGTCAAATGTTGGACTTGATGATCTTGGAGGTCTTTTCCAACTTAATGATTCTATGATTCTCCTCATACAAAACACAAGATTCAAGCTATAAGGAATTCATGTTTTATACTGGAAATAACACCAGAGCCACACATTTCTGAATGCCTGACAGGGTTTGAAATCTTTTTGGTTTTACATTGGTTTCAGGTATGTAATAGGATAACTCGGCTTTTGCAGATTATTTGCAATCCGTTGACTCCAAGTGAGAGTGTTCTACAAAGTATTTGTTGCAAAAAATTCACTTCACTGTGTCATATGTCAGAGAATGACATGCAAAATCCTTGGAAAATCACATTTTCATAACAGAATTTTTGACAATATAACATATGTGGGTGACTTGCAGCTATGCTTACAACACAAAATAACAGGGAGTACATGCTCAAATGGCAGATAGTGAGATTCTGCCTATTCCCAATTGTCTTGAAAACTTACCTTTGGTATCATCTTTGTTTTCCTGATGCTGAAATACTTGTCACTTGAGGGCAGGATTCTATTAGTTTATCACAATAGGATACTGTCTTGGTTTGAAAGACAGGTATCTGCTAAGGAAGGCAGGAGCCTCCCTTGGAATGGGAGATGCAACCCCCTTCCCTCCGAATTATTATAATTTTGAAATCAAGGGGCTTTCAGGCAAAGATATAAGAAACAGGAATAACAGTTCTTTACTAATATATATATATAAACAAAGCAGGAGAAAAGACTGGTTTAAACTGACAGAGTCAGATACGACCTGACACCCTGACAGTCAGGGCAGCAGTGGCAGTCCTCCTGAAGTTATGGATGTGGTTCTGCTGGAGCAGTGATCCCATAGAAAGCACTCATCCTCTGGATATCCAGTGGAAGAAGGCTGCCTATGGTTTTCAAAATCCCAGTTCATATCCAGGATGAACTGCCCGGTCCCTCCCTCTGGGTCAAATGTCTCGCAATGGGATGATGAATTCTGAGATAAGCCACTGATGGGCCCATTAACAGGAGATAGTCCAGGTGTGCATTATCTGTGAGTCATGGGCAGGGCACTGATGGGCCCATTAACAGGAGGTAGTCCAGGTGTGCGTTATCTGTGAGTCATGGGCAGGGCACTGATGGGCCCATTAACAGAAGATAACCCACAGGGAATACTGCCCCACCTGGTTTCAACAGTTCATGAAGATGATAACAGAATACGTGCTTTTGGTCACGTCTTATTTTACAACCTAGGACAGATACTCACACATGAGCCTCTACAGATAGTTTGGTAAGTGTATGTATTCAGAAAAACAGGGAAGACTTTGACTAACAGACTTTTTAAGCCCAACTCTTCCAAAAAAAGTCTCCAAAACCTATTCAGAAAAACAGGGAAGACTTTGACTAACAGACTTTTTAAGCCCAACTCTTCCAAAAAAAGTCTCCAAAACCTCAACAAACAGCAATAAAGGCAACAGAACTAGCACAGCCTTGTTCCTGCAAGTAAATATGCTTTATGTCTACATGCATGTCAGGTTGAATAGCAAACTTTTATATTTATTATTTCACCAAGGACACCACCGTATTCAGAAAGTCTCCTGTTTTTCTGAAATGCTACCAATTTTTTGAATGTTTTTTGTTCACTGGTTTGAATGTGTGTGCTATTAAATTTGAATCATCTGAGGGGTTTTCCAAGGTAAAGTGGGCAGTTTATTTAAAGAGATTTCCAACACAAATTGTCCAACTGCACCTATCAAATATTTTTTTCTATCCAGTAGCTTTCTAACACTTAAAAAAATCACTGGTTTGCCTAGGCTTCATAATCTTAGTCAGCTTGTTTTTTCCTTTGTTTTGGTTTTAATAAATTATTCTTGCCTCCTTATTATAAATTCTTGGTAGTTTTATGGGTTTTATGTTTTTCTCCCAATTGCTTGTTCTGTTACTCTATGAGGAACAGAGGTTAGGTTGTTTCCCATTATTGTGTCCAATCAGGAGTTCAAATAGGATCCTGGATTCTAGATAAATGTGACTATAGCATCCAAGAAAAGATTTTTTTAAACATAGCATACAAAAAATCTATGCAACCAGTACCATAAATGCCAAAATGATTGTGGCAGATGCCTGACCCAGTCTTAGGTTAAAGGGTCTTTTCATTCAACTGATGCAAATACAGTTTCTGACACTGTAGTTCTTACATCCTCTGTGCAGTAATAATTTTATGATGTATGTGTTGGTCTCCATTATCTACCTAATGGTTTACCCATTGTTAAGGTGTATGACTAAACATAATTTTTAATAGCCTATGTAATCCAAACAATACCAAGAACTATTTGCATTCAATACCTCATTTTATACTGTAAAAACTGCATATGCATGTTTAATTTTTTTTTTATATTAGTATTGCATGCCAATAGGATTATTGTTAAGGTATAAACTGCAGTGCTATTTATTTCTCTGAAACAATTGTCTGTAAAAAAATGAAGTTGCTAAGTTACTCAGGAGTCAAGACAGTTTCAGAAGCAGAGATATCTTGAAGGAAACAGTCACAGGCTGGGGTGAAAATGTGAGTAGCTACAGAAAAATGAAATGGCATAGGTGCAATATGGAGTGCCTGCACACAGGCACAGAAGTCCAATTCTTCAGCAATCCTACATATACTCAAAACAGTTGCACTGTGCACAGTTAATCCAGCATATCTGACACTGGACTGTCACAGCCCCCTAAATACTGAAGGCCCATTTTAAATTCCCATTTCCTCTTAGAAAATATACTTTCCTCTAGAAGAATGTGATATATCAGGTTTTTATTACTTGTTAATTGTGTAGACTTCAGGCATGATACTGCGGCCATACACATGCATTCTACTTCTGCAGAATTTCATGGAAATTAATGGAGTGGGGTACCTAAGTCAGTTTAGTCTAAAGACATCATTGCTTTATCTTCTGATTCCTGCTGTATATAAATGCTTCTCTTGGCATTTTTTTAGTTCATTGTTGTAAGCTTAATAGCTTAACACATGTGAGCAATTTTTCACAGGTACAGGTGTACATGTGCTTAGGTATTTTCAAGGGTAAGGCCTAGACAAGATTTGCATAGACACCTTTCTAAACACTTTGCTGTAGAGCATGTAATTTTAAATACTGTCAATTACTTACTGCATGTTATATTTATCATGCATACATTTGTAATAATGAGGTGTCTAGGAGTAGATTGTTTTGTTTTACTTTAAAATTTGTAGTTTCAATAGCACTGAAATATTTACAGTGTTGAACATGGAACAGACATTAATTTTTTCATTCTGTACTTTTATTTTTGTACTGTATTGTTCTTTTGTAATTTTTACTATAAACAATAGACCTATATGAAAAAAATAAAAACATGTTTTGTTCCCCCTACAATGAAAATCTCTGCTTCCAGGCTAACAAAAAACCTATTCCAGGCACTGGCTTCTGATTTTCTAAGTGCTGTTAAATTCATTTTTATACATCCCCAGTCATTAGTAGTTAAAAATGCTGACATAGTAATTTACAAATTAAGAGCAGCATAGGTAACGGAATGCATATTTTTATTTATTAATGGTATCATGATGTTAACAAGATCTTCACATTTCACAAAGCCTGCATATATAGTAATATTTTCCTGAATTTAACCAGAATATTTCCCATTACAATATGGCAGCTGAACAATCACAGGTACCTCAGGCTCTCCTCACAGGGCAAGTGCTCTCCTCCCTGATCGTTTTGGTTAGTCTGGTGCTGAAATCCCTGCTGTTTACTGAATTCCTTCTCACACTGGGATCCCCAAGCCAGATGCAGTATGCTGGCTGTGTCTGCAGTGCTGACTGCAGGGCTGCTCTGGGACTGGGCCATGGTGGGAAGCAGGTGCAAAGATCAGCTAGTACCAAATCCACTTCTCATCACCGCAGCAATTTTGTTATGGATCCTCATACCTATGCACACATATGTACTGAAACTACTGCATACATATCCTCCTAAAGCCATAAGAGAAACACATAAAGATTTATATCTCTCCTTTCTGGTCAGTCTATATCTTCAGGACAGCTAAAAGGCAGCCTAAGAACAGTATAATAAAAAGCAGCTAAATTTGGAGCTGTAAGAACTCAGTAACAACCTTGTTCCCATCTTTTTTTTTTTTGCCACTTTCTCACTATGTTTGTTCCATAAACTGTAAAATAAAGCTAATGATACAGGGTGTTCTGTTTAAAATGCTTGGAGCAGTTTCTTTGAAAAGTGATATAAAATTGCTAGCGGTGGTGTTATACACTGAGCAGCCTGAGTATGCTCATTCTGCTTTTACAGATATTGTGATCTACCACCTTAGTCTGAGGATAGAGGCAATCTTGAAACTTCTAACATTCCTAAATTTGCTAGGATTTTTTCAAGTATACAGATAGCATTTTAATCACACTGCTCATTTAATCTCTGATGTTTGTGATTTCCTCCATACTGATGGAGCAGCTGATATGTAGAAATTAAATTAGCTTGCTTTCATCATTTTTTACAACTAACCTTACAGGAAACATTTGAGCACAGAGATGAAGATGGTTGAATTCTATTCTGTATTTTGGATGGAGAGTCACAGTCCATTAGAAATCCCAGGCAGGTCACATACTTTTACCCAGGCAGATCATTCTACTACAGTTTTGTTTATGATTTAAACCCTTTTTTTAGTACAATAGATAACCATGTACCATTATTATCATGTCTAGATTTCCGGTTTCAGTTTTAGTTCCCTAAAGGTTTTTTTATCAACTAGCACTCCTCAAGTTCATGTTACACAGAAAACCAAAAGAGTAAAGCTTTCTTGAGACAGGAATAATATATATGGACATGCTTTTGCAGTATATTCATGAGGTTAAATTATCTAGTACTCACTCTTTCTTCATTATCATCTTCATTTTAAGTCCAGAGACCTTTTCTCTATGAGCAATGTGAGTGAAAAACCATGTATGGATAAAAATTTTCCTGCACAAGAAGTGCGTAGATCTCTGTTTACAATTTAAATCCCATTTATTATATCCCAGGAGAGTCTAATTGGGACATAGCATATCTTACATTTAACCTTCCTTCAAATAAGGAAGAGTTATAAGCTTCATTAATTTTGGGATCTGCTGCTGCTGGCCAGCCTTCGCGAACGAAGATCTGGGGAAGGCCTCTTTTTCCTCTCAGACCTTCCAGCCTGCCCACTGGATTTTTCAGGTGAGACACAGGGCAATTTTGGGATATATTTTGGAAAAATGTGTTGTCTGAAAAATTACCACTGAAGTAAGCAGACCAGTGGTAATTAATGAAATATATATATATATATATATAAATCAAGATTGTCATTGTCTCATTTAACTACCAAGATGAACCTGAGAAAGTATGGTGTCCACACTGTGGAAACTGACAAAGGTTATGAGGTTAAAAATTCATGAGATTATTCAATATTGAATGAATATTGAATATTCTTCTGCCCAAGTCAGTGAGCTATGGTATCAGACCAGGTTTATGAGGGCTTTATCCATTTGGGTCTTGAAAAGCTGCTTATTTCATAGAAAATACTACCCACTACTGAGATTTTAAAATAGTTCAAAATTCAGTGGTTTCACTAGAAATTAGTGTCTGAAGTAGGACACAGTCACACCCAGTAAAGGATTTCAAAGGAAATTACTTCTTTTAATTTAGGAGGCAAATATATATTAACACCTACCCTTTGAAAGAAATTAGATAAATTTGCACTAGAAAAGAATTGTTGCAACTTTCTGATAATCAGGGAACAATTCCCTATGGAATAATTTACCAGAGCTTCTGCATTTGGATTCTTCATCTTATTCATAGTAAATTCGCTATAATGAGGTATTCTTTTAAAAGCTAAGACTTAGTTCTACCAGGACTAAATATTGGAAAATCCTGCAGCTAATTAGATCAGACTATCTGCCCAGGTTTATCTTTTATTCTTTATGACATATGAAAAATTTGTGATGATTAAAATTATGATCTTAACATGGTTACTTGTCTTTACATTAATAAGGCATATTTTTATAAGAATTCCTACTCCACAGAAAAGACTGCTGATTCTATAAGCAGAGAACGACAAACAGTATTTATATTAAGAGTAAACAACTTTTAGAAAGCTGTCGCTTGTGCACATTCTCGCTGTGCAAATATATAATGCCTAAGTCCTAGAGTGACACCTGTCATTGACATTAGCAATAGATGTGAATGTTACAGTATAAAAAGCTTGAATTTCAAAGCAGGATGCATGCAGGCTGCATTTCTAATAAAAAAAAAACCTAAAAGAACAGGAGGACAGTCTAGTTTAAATGTGTCTTTGTAGTTTCTACTTTTAAGAACTTTCAGAAGGTAACTTCAATTCAGAGCAATTGCTACAATTTCAGAAAATCTTGTGCTAAAACATTGATGCCTCAATGAAGGAAAGATCAGAGGTTTTTCAATGAACTTTCTTATTTAAATGTAAGGATATAAATATATAGAATTGGAAGTATAAAGAGCTTAATTTAAAAATTCTATCCACTGTAGAGCTAATTATAAGTAAAACAGAAATCTTTATTGCTCATTAATGTCTGCTTGGTACTTCAGGCATTTTTGTCCTTGGCTCAGGCAGCTTGTCTAGCTAGACTAGTTTTTGAGCAATGTAAATAAATAACAAATCAATATATTTTCTTTCAATTATCCCCCCAAGAGTCCTTTTTCCTTGCTTCTATGCCTGTGTACTTTCTTTCCTATATTATCTCTCCTCAGTATGGCAGTAGAGCCCGGATGTAACTCTGAGCTTCCCAGATTCACTGAGGTGGTTCTCCAGTTTGAAGTAGAACTGTTCATACAAGCAGAATTGTTTGCAGGACTGTGAAGTTGATGTGGGGAACAGGAGCAGCAGGTTTTCATAGCAGGATGAGCCCAGCTAGGTGATAGCAATGCTCAGGAATGTATGCACACATCTCTAGCTGTTAAGTTAGGAGGACTTCTTTAAAAAACAAATCAAAGCACTTTTTCCCTGTATCTCAACTTTAATTGGAGACCAGAATCTCACACCTGACATACTTTTGGAAGAAAAATGACTTTACAGTGTTATGTTTAACAGCCTCATGATCTATCACAAATGTGGGCAGTAGTAACAGCTGCCAGCAGGTTTCTTGGACAGAGGACTGTACAATTTTTTAAACTAGCAGACACTGAGCATTAGCACAACATTTGCACATAGTTTCAGGCACAATTTAAATAACTTTTTCCAACCATTTAGTGAAGCAGGAGGCCTCTGGGATTTCTTTAGACTTGTTTCTTCACTTCTTTCTGCTATTTCATGTGTGGCTACAAACAAGATCACTCAGTTTTTTTTCCACCTTGGGGCACAGAGGTGAACTCACTACCCTCTCGTGTCAGAGAGGATGTGCCAGGTCTGGCTGGGATGGAGTGAATTTTCTTCATAGCAGCCCATATGGTTCTCTGCTTTGAACTGGTGTCTAAAACAGTGTTATTGTCTCATCAATGTTTTGGCTGTTTCTAAATATTACTTGACCGCAGTCAAGGATTTCTCTCCTTCCCTCACTGCTACCTCCTCCCTGTTTCCTCTTAGTGAAAGGGTGAGCAAAAAGCTGGGAGGGGGAAGCTGACCCATACTGACTCAGAGGAATATTCAGTATGATAAGATGTTGTGGGAAAGGAGAAGAAAGGGGGAAAGTTGGTGCCTTTTTCATTTGGGTTCCGAAGCACTTGCTATTGTGTACTGAGGCCCTGCTTTCCAGAAAGGGGCTAACAGGAGGTAGTGAGCAAATTCCTCTTACTGCTTTGCTATGCACAGTTTTGCATTCATTATCAAATGGTCATTATCCAGATCCACATGCCTTTCAACCTTATTCCTCTTTTTACCCCATCCTTTGTGAGAAGGGCAAGAGTGAATGGCTGTGCCACTGTTCGGAAGTTATCCAGGATCATTCCCCTCCAAGGTATGTGCTCACCTTTGGTACTACAGCTTCGAAGTCCCTGTGGCACTTTTGAGGAGACACTCAAGCTCTTAGATCTGCTTTACTCTCTCTTTAGTGGCTCTCAGGTATAGTCCACTGAGCTAATGGCTTCATGAAGTGATGACCTAAAAGCATCATGATTTAATTTCCATAAAACTGTAGAACCTTGTAGCCTTTACTGAAAGTGATGGCAAGTACTGGGGTTTGGTTTACCCTAAACCTCTGTGGTATGACCTGACATCATCTGCAGGATTGTCATCAAATCCCATTTTGTAATCTGAGGAGGATGCATGGGTGTGGGCGTTGATCTTTGATTGTCTCCAGTTGTCAAGGTAAGAGAAGAAAACTACAGTCTAGTTTAATATTTTTGGGACAGTTTTGGGGGTTTTTGGTTTTCTTTTTTTTTAACTACACATGTAGCAATTATGGGGTTCTTCTGTAAAAATGCACTTATGTTGTTTTCTATGTGTTTACGTAAACACAGAAAATTACACAGAAATTCACATTTCCTATTCTACCCATACAAACTCTTGCCCTTTGTTTTCACACAAAGAACTAAAAAATAAGAACAAAATACAAGTGTCAGTGTAAGCTCTCAAGGTACACACCAGGCACAAGGCTGCTAATGCCAAAATGCTAAAGCAAGCATTTGGATGCAAAATAGACATGTCTGCTATTTGTTCAGATTGCTTATTACTTCTGAAAAAATTGGGGCACCATTGCCACTTGATTCTATGATATGACAAACAGATCTGTGGATGCCTATGAAATGTTATAACATTGGAATCCTATGCTAACATTATTAGTATTGGTACTGCTGTTGCTATTCTGCCTTATTCCAGGTAGTCTAAAAGGTAATTCCAAGAAGAGAAAAACATTATTCCATTTCTATGTTGCAGATTTTTTGTATTTATGAGCCACTCAAATCAGTTTTCAAAATTCTGCAGAAACAATAGGAGACCAATATTCACACAGAAGAATCAGAGGGGAAAAAACTTTTAATTTTTAAGAAGCATTTGGTCAATTGAACTTCTCTTGTCCCTCAACAAGTTTCTGATTCAGTACAAACAATCCTGAATTTAAAAATAGGCCTTAAAAAATTATTTATGTCTTCTACTGCATTTCTTCCTGGTTTATTCATAAATGATGAAATTCATCTTTGTTTTGACAGCCAGTAACGGCCTATGCTTCACTTGAGTCTTGCAAACAGGATTTAGGTGGGCACTGAAAGTGTTCACAGTTTGGTCTGCCAGTAGTGTATTTGGTCCTGCTCAAGTAAATCGAGCAGAAATACCAATCAGAGAGTCTGCTGTCTCCTTGTTCCCCCATCCCAGGCTCATGTAGGCTTTCTTAGAAACTCTGTTTCACTGAGAAAAAAGGTTATATTTTTGTTTAGACCAGAGGCCTTTGATTTTGTTTCTAATTACATGTATCCCTCTTGAACTCTGAGACTAGCGAGCTCTTTTTTACTTGTTTTCTCTGTGTACCCAGGTACCTCACAAAATGATGCTGAACTAGAAAACAAGGATTTGGATGCTGCTGTCCTTAATCAGGCAGTGTTTCCAATTTGCTTCAATTTCAAGGACAGACTCTACAGTCTGTTCAATAACCTGCACAGATTGCCCAAGCATATATCTAAATTTTTTGCCATGTTTAAATTTGCTGAATTTCCCCAATATTATCCTCACAGAAAAAACGTAGCATTTCTTCTTATGTGTGTTTTTTAGAGATGCAAGTGTAAGAACATGCATGTGCATTTTTATCAGTCATTTTATGAGAATATTCTTTAGGCAGATTGTTTTTATTTGAAGGTAAACAGCCACACTGGGGTTCAGTTGAAATCTATCCTCCCTGCCAATAAATAATGTGTAAAAAGAATCTTTATTTACTACCAAGACTTTACTAAAGTGACTTTATAGACTGTTGAAGTATTTCTTTTTAACTAGAGGCAAGAAAAAAATTGCACATAATCAAAGGTTTGTTAACTGGATCATAATGAATGATAAGAAATTCTGTTATTTTATTAATAGGAAAACGAATCCTGTGGAATAGCTAAGTTTTTTTGATAATAAAAGAAATCAAATTAAGACAACTTTTTATAATGTATGGAAATTTATTCCTCTTTTTTTAAAGGAACAAGAGAAAAATGTAAATATCTAATAATTTCTTCTGAAGTAAGAAGGAAAAATGTTTGAAATGAAATGGAAGGCAAATATACTTTTCAGCACAATAAGCATATCCTGTTCTCTTGATCTAAATGTTTTCTTATCTCGTATTCTTTGACTGGTTTCCATTTTTTGAGAAATGCAACTCCTGATGTATTTAAAAGTACAGTTTTAAGCAAATTCAGAAAGAACTGACCTACACTCTCTCAAATACAAGTAAAAATAGAAAAATGCTGTACAATAGTAAGACACTGTGATGTTTTGAAGGTGAGATTACAGACCTACTATTCTACTGATATAAACAGAAATTAATTCCTATGTGCATGCAGTTAACATGCCTTATTTCCTTCTGAAATGTCCAAACCTGCAAAGTAGAAAACTTGCAAATTGTTAATAATAAAAATTGAACTGTACATGAATATTAGGAAAAAGAAGCTATCTCTGAAACAAGCTGCCACTCTACTCAGCCCTGGTGAGGCACATCTGGAGTGCTGTGTCCAGTTCTGGGCTCCTCAGGACAAGAGAGATGTGGAGCACCTGGAGCAGGTCTGATGGGAGGCTACAAAGGGGATTAAGGGACTGCTGGAACATCTCCTTTAGGAGGAAAGGCTGAGGGAGCTGGACCTGTTCAACCTTGGGGAGAGAGGACTGAGAGGGAAGAAGACAATGTACACAAGAAGCTGAACTGGGGTGTTGGAGGATGGAGGTAGGATCTGCTCGGCGGTGCCTAGCAATAGGACAAGAGGCCATGGATAGAAACTGATGCTCAGGAAGCTCCCCCTGACCATGAGAAAGAATTTCTTTACTGTGTGGGCAACCAAGCACTGGAACAGCTTGCCCAGGGAGGTTGTGGAGTCTCCCTCACTGGAGATATTCTCGAACTCTCTGGACACAGTCCTGAGCCACATGCTCTGGGATTACCCTCCTTGAGCAGGGAGGTTGGACCAGATGACCCACTGTGGTCTCTTCCAACCTGACCCACTCTGTAATTCTGTAAAAATCTCCACAATCATTTGCTCCATGAGTAAACATAAATTTTAAAAAGAATAAGATATATGCATACTATTGTCTAGCAGATATTTTACTTTTCAATGCTCATTAAATCATTAGACTGTATCATAAGACCGTATACTGGAATACCAGAAGCATTCTTAATTGATGATTATAACTTCTGTCTTTACTAGTTAACAATAATTGGTTCACTGTCAATTTTTTTTTTGTGTCACACTGATTCTTCTTCTTTTTTTCTATATAACCCAGCAAAAAATTACTTTCATTTTGGCCCAGGCTATCATACTGACCTTCTTATTGTTATGTCATGGGAATTTTGTATAATGAATAATACATAAAAGACAAATTAAACAGATCTTGCTGAATAACCTAATACATAGTCCCTGAAGAATAACACTATTCTTCCCGTCCAAGAGATTAGCTTTGGAGTATGTGCTGATTTCCTGCAAAGGCTCTCTCCTTCCTGGCTGAATACCAGTTTAGCTGCTTTCCAGAACTCTGAGAAGAAAGGCAGTGATGAAAGATGAAAGTTGCGGTGGTAGAAGTGGGGCATAATCTGCTTTATCTCAACAGTTTTCAGCTTCGGAGTCAACTCTTCAAGTTTCAATTTATCCTGACCCCTGGGACTTCAATTTTTATATCCCAATGAGGAGAAAAAGCTCAAGGTCTGACTATACAAGATGAGTTATTTTTTATCAATGCATAAAGAATCATGTTTAGCTAAGGCAGCTCACCTATAGGGTTCAATGAAGCAAAG
Source organism: Vireo altiloquus (assembly GCA_013396875.1). NCBI lineage: Eukaryota > Metazoa > Chordata > Aves > Passeriformes > Vireonidae > Vireo > Vireo altiloquus. The sequence goes on from VZRF01028485.1 coordinate 251,777, forward strand.
ACATAAAAAGGGAGCAATGTTTTGTATATTTATAAACAATTTTAACCGTCCTCATTTCCAACAAGCCCTTAGTAGTGCCACAAAATGATCACTACCAGAGACTTCTAATAATACGTAACAAGGATAGGTGAAGAATTCTTCAGAATAAAATTATATGTAAGTATAAATAAATTATTTATATTCTTTTGATGTATTAGTGGTCTGCTCTTGTTGGTTTGAATGCTCTAATCCAATTTAATTTTACAGTTTTGAGTAGTCAATTTTTTCCTCTTGCGATGTGGAAAGGAAAGATAATTCACTCTTTTTCCAAAACCAAAGAGTAGTAACAGATCTTTGGCTTCATGTGAGCTGGTGTGGGATTTTTTGGGTCTTTTTTTACAGTGCACAAATATGATTAGAATTAGAATGATAATGATTATATTCAGAAAGTCTGTAACTCTGTAATGATGCATGTACTATACTGTCCAAATAAATATATACCACTAAAAAACCACTCCAAATGGCTTTCATTTTCATAAAGTTAACACTAATAAGACAGTATCATATGTTTTGGATTATACTTCTTCATCTGCCATAAAATATATTTAGTATATTCTACTTAAATGCATCATTCTCTATGGTTATCTGCATTTATAGGTCTTCTGTTAGTTTTATGATGCAAGATTACTCTTCTCAAAGTAGTACAAAACTTACATCAAAGGCAAAGGTACTTCTATAAAAATATGAGAGGTTATATAAGATATCCCTTCTGTTCTTGCTGAAAATCAGATCTTCTCTACAAATTTAGCAGTGGAAGAACTAGAACACAACGGAAAAAACACATTGTTGCTGAGTAACTCCATTAAAGCTGATGTAGCTACAGTCAATGCAGATCGAGCTTATGCTTTCTAACTGCTATATTTATAAAGGAGATGGTTTTTTCTTGCCTTTTCTTTTTTTAAACTAAGGTGCTTTGTTTGAATGGCCTTGTTGAAAAAAAAATTCTACATGTGTTGTGGTTAAAATGACACAGTCATTGTCTTTAAATTCTGCTTTCCCCTTTAATGTGTACTGGTGGACTTTGGTCATAGAAACTGGATTGTAAAATGAAAAACAGACTCCCATTATTTTATCCTCAGCAGTATCTTAAACTTGCTCAAATAGCTTCCAATATTGCCTTTAAACTTTAATTTTCTTGTACATCTGAATACACCTGTGCACACAGAAATAAAATTCTTATATTTTCCTTTTCGAAAAAATTAATATCCAGTCAAAAATGTATTTTTTCAGTTTTTATTACCCATCAGGAATTACTTGGCAATACCTGGCGTAAGGTAGAATAGCTTGTATGTATATATAATATTAAATTCTGCATGTATTATATTAATGTAGCTGCAGCAAATGACATGGACAGACAACCAAACCTTCTAACCATGAGTGCCTAACAACATACTTGTGTGCAGGAGATGTTCGTTGTTCTGACTGTTCTATTAAGGATAAAATAAAAATTCTGTTCACACAAATGGGTGGATATGAGGTACTTCTGGAACGGAATATAAGACATGGTTTCTAAGCGTCTTCTTATTCTTCTCTCACTGTTCCTCCAGTAATGAAAAGTTTTGAATGGAAGGGCTGTGCCAGGGATTAAATTTAGGCCTTTGGTCACTGCAAAGGACCATGGTTTTGGAGAGTATCTGAGTATCATTTCCTTATCTCCTACTCACATGGCCAGGAAAGCATGTTCTTACAGGTAGGGATGCCTTGTGGTTCACAATCAAAGTCAAAACTAAAATGTTGTATCAAGATGCATTTTAAAATCAGTGAATCCTCTGGAGTCTCTCAAAACTTCTCTGCTTGTCCATTTTCTCACTCAAACACCTGTCCATGCTCTTGGGGGAAGGATAATAGCAAGGAATATAACCATTTCACTGAACCTCCCCCAGTAATGTACTGGCTAGCTCGCATAAAAATATTAACAGAGGTTGATTTGAAGTCAAGGACTAGAATTAGAAGTAGCTACACTAAGTAAGTTAGATTCATACTATGGATACGTTATTACATATTAAATATGTTGGAACAAGTTTGACAGTTTTTCTGTCACTAATATGCTGGGGTGAGCAGCTCTGGTGCTGGCACAATCAGCTGCAGAGCTCTGCAGCCCCAGTGTGGTGCCCAGGGGGGTTTCCTGAACAGGGGAGCCTCCTGGGGAGCCAAGACCCCACAGCTCGAGTGCGAGTGGCTGATGGGACATGAGTGGGATCAGGAGCAGTGGTGACACAGGTGCAAAGCAGTCCCAGGTGAGCACCCTGACCAGGGCAGGTAAACAGAGGGTGGGCTCTGCTGGTTCGACCGGAGAGCAGTGGTGTCTGCCTGGTAGAGGGCCATGACCTCTCTCAGCCCTGCACCCCCCACAACAAACGCAGTTTCTCAGACAGAGCTCTGTTGGGAACATGCTGCTCCCCCAACACTGACCTCGGTGTCTGCAGGGTTGTTCCTCTCACCTGTTCTCCTCCTGCTCTTCTCTGGCCATAATTACATCTGCACAATAACTTATTTTCTTCTTAAATGGGTCATCACAGAGGTGTTACCATCATTTATGTTTGGCCCAGCCTTGGCTGGCAGCATGTTCATCTTGGAGCTGTCAGGGATTGGTTCAGCTGGACATGGAAGAAGCTTCTGGCAGCTTCTCACAGAAGCCACCTCTGTAACCCCTCTGGCTCCAAAACCTGGCCACGCAAACCCAATACATTTGCAAATTTAAACTTTTATTTTGTGAACTATTAGATAATAAAGTAAATTTAAGGACAAGTCCATGGTAATGAAGGTCTTGACTTTATAGCTGTATCTGGAATACAAACTATCATATCTTTGGCTCCTCCAACAATAAACTGAAAGAAGTAACACACAATTAATAGTCCAGAAAAGTAGGAAAATCCCTCCTGTTCAGAAAGTGTCTCCATGAGCCAGCTGGGGCTTATGCTCACAAAGAGGTCATGAATGTCCTTTGTCTAGGACTTTTGAGTATAACTTGTTTACTTGTTATACTCAAACAAGTTGTTAACTTGTTTATAACTTTTTTCACCTAAGGTGAAAAAGATTATGTCTGTATCCCATAGAAGATGTAAAAGCAGAAGTACTAGTATTACTTCAATAAATCTCTAATAATTTTGTACCACTGTGGGGGGACTGTGGAGGGAGAATGATTTTGCTCGTTTGGCCTAAAGGATGTTCATCCAGTTAGAAGAGGAGGGTCTCAACAGGCACACTAGGACATGACCAGCCTCCACCCAGCTCATATTATGTCGCCAGCACTGTTGAAAGAAGACCCTTAAGGAAAAGTATAAAGATGTAGTAGGAATTTTTCATTGTTTCCTGGGTGAACTGTCCCAGCCTTCATCATTTGTGTCTTTGGGATTTCCTGACCACCAGTTATATCTGTAATAGACTCTTCATCCATGAATTGGGCTAATCATGCTGTGAGTGTAAGCAAATGACCACAATGGATTGCAGATGGACTATTAACCATGTAAAGAAATGCCCATTTTTGTTTAGGGATTTTATCCTTGATAATTTTCAGTGATTAGGTGTTTTAGGTGTACCTCAGTTCTAGTTCAAAGAAACACTTACTGCACATTCTTTCTCCATGTTGCTTACAGACCATATTTCATATAGTTATTTGTTTTCCTCCCCTTACTGGGTCTGTAAAGTTCCGTGTCTGTACTATTCTGGATCCAAATATCGAGAGAAAATGGAGTTGTGGCAGAAAGGCACAGCAGGTAAACTACTTTTGGGAAAAGCAAAAGTGGGATTATGTTATATTCACCACAAATACTTTCTAGCACTTCAAAGGTTGTGTTGTTTTTTTGAAACTCACCAGCCGACAGCCCTAAAAACTGCTTCCATGTGAAGAATAGCAAAGAGCACAGTTCACATAACTGTAGACAGAATCCATGTAGAAATCACAGGTTAACTGTACTTTTGAAGAGGTAGAACTGAAATTTATTGTATAATGAACATATGTAACAATACACAGAACCTTGTCTAATAAAAAATCAAATTAATTTCCTACCTGAAATATTTCAGTTCAGTGTTGCCTCAGTGTGAAAATTCACAATGAAGGAAATTTAAACTTTTGCTAATTAATAAGATGTCCTCTTCAAAATGCTGGATATCCAAAATAGGGCCCAAATTCTTCATCTTTATCATCTTTAAGTATGTTTTCCTGTGTCATTGCAGCATTCATTCTTGTTAATGTATTTTTATTAGGGACTTCCCCAAGCTGTGGCCTATTGGTTTAATTACTAGTTGAATATAGAATCATTCATTAATACTTATATTAAATAAACTACACATACCATTTAAAAGATTAGTCAAATAGATGGAAAAATTCTGATAAATATTGAGGTTTCATGATTAGTTTCAGAGTAGTTTATTTTGGGTTTTTTTTTCTTTTTTAAAATTAAATCTTTATTTGTATAAAAGTTTATACATGGTTTCAGGAAAATTTAATAATTAAAATCTACAACACGTTGTTTGGTATTTCAATTTTCTATCCATTTTCTGTTCATTAAAATCAGTGATATGTTTTTATGCATTGATAAACTATTTAGATGCCCCAACTCAAAGTATTTCCTCATTTCAGTTCAGAATACGGGAGTTTGGGAGCTGTAGTTCCCAAATAGACTGAGGAAAGTGGACTTCAGCAAAACATGCCAGAAGGAAGAAAAAAATCAAGAAAAAGTCTCAGCTGTTGTTAGCGTTTCTAAGTGGTAAAAGTTGAACGAGACAAATATCTAAAAGAAACTATTTTGGATGAAGATCAGGGAGGAAGACTGTATAGGAAAAGAGAAGAAAGAGCTTCTAGGAGCTAGAACAAGGAAGGAATGAACATTTTAGTTAAAGACACACATTGTGAATCTAACATTGAGTTGAAAAATTGGAAGAGGACAACAGTCCAGCCTAGCAGCAGGATGAAAGGGCCTGAGGACTCATTCACAAGTTCAAATTCTCAGATACAGTGAGAAGCAACTTATTTGCTCTGCTGTGGAATAAGATTTGGTATGAGGTCTGTGAAACCTCACAGGGCAGCTCATCCATCTCATTTCTCAAAACAACACAGGTCAAAGGCCATATGCTGTTTGCTTTAAAAGGTTTTTTTGATGCTTTGGGAATAATGAGCTTTCTGTACAACCGGAAGTGAAATCCCATCACTAATGGGAATAAAGGGAAGCTGAGATAATATTGGGTACCAGTGCTTCCTGAATATGATTTCAGGGGACAGTTTTCATTCATATTGCTTACTGATTGTCGAATAACTCAGCTTTGCTTCTATGGAATAGGCCAACACACAGTTAATCCTGCAAAAACATTTTAAAGAAGTTTGAAATAGTGTTTTAAAAAGGCATCTTTTCCCACTTGTAAAATAAAAAAGTATTGTTTTGGTTTTTTTTTAAAGAGTACTTTCACAAGATTCTCAAATAGGAAAGCAAGAGAGTGTTTTAATTGCATCTGTTTTCAGAAATGCTGGTAGAGACAGTTTAGCTTTCTAGACAGAACTGCAAAAACAACAGGGATTAGGTGAAATAACAACCTGAAAGTTTAAACATTCTTCATGCTACTATAAATTCTTTCAGAAAATTACACTCTTTGGTAAAAAGTGGTTGGTGGGGGAAAGAGGCAAGTTTTTTTTTAATCAAATCTATACCAAAGCCTATTTTGTGGTATTTGGACATTTTGTTAATCCATGTTTTAAGTATTTGTGTTTTTTCTGTCATTTTATTTGTGGAATCCACTGTGATAGGATGATACAGACACTTGTCACTAACTTTCCTCACAGAACAGCTTATTAACAAAAAGTAACCTGAATTCTAAACAGTTCTAGTTATGAAACAGGAACTTTTAACTTGGTTGGGACTGCTGCTCAATTTTTCACTCTACCTTTTGAATGAGATGTATAAATCAGAATGTACACTAGCTTAATGTACTTTATGAATTTGCAGGATATGCTTCTTCACTGTCCTCAATAGAATGTATTTCACTATATTTCCCTCCCTATATATCTCCTCAGTTTCAGAGTTGATGGAAAAGCTTCTATGAGTTACAGAACACGGTAGGGTCACACTGGTGTGTGCTCACTATCAATTTGGTGAAGTATCCTTCAAATCTTGATTTGAGCAAGTTTTTATGTCTCTGAAATATCATACAAGAAATACGCTTGTTCCTATAAGAGCTGACCAGCTTTTGGAGAAATTTATCTGGTTAGACTCATATTGGCACAGATACTATGGAAGTTTCAGGGCTTTATGATAGAATCTGTGAATTGGAATATGAGTAAAAGGACAGCCAATTTTCGAAAATGAATTAAGAACTTGGAAATCACACTGAGAGGGATTTCAGGCAATATTTGTCTCTCTATTGAATCTAAGGTAAGCCATGGTAGCTCTCTTTCCAAGGTTAAAATAATCTTTGTTTATATGGTCCACGGTGCATTACTAAATTGCTATTCTTGCACAAATTGTGATTTTTTAATGTATGTGGCTTCATTCTTACATAAGAACTCCTGTAGTCGAGTCTTAAGTGATGAATTTGTGGGGTCAAAGTGACCAAAGCAAAGGATATTAGGATAATAAATAACTTTCTGACTTGGAGAAACTTAAAACCCATCTTTTCACTACTTGTTATTGGGCCTGATTCAGGTAATTTGTATTACGAAATTTAGTAATAGTCAACCAGCCCTNCAGCCTGATTCAGGTAATTTGTGTTTAGAAGACAGTTTATTTCTCTATTTAGTAATAGTCAACCAGCCCTGTCCATTCAGGCTGAGATAGGTAATCTTTATGGACACTGGTGGGTGCCTCTGAAGTTAGAAGGCCCAGATCAAATGAGGGTTTCCTTACTGTAATGTGTCTTTTTCATACCTCCTGAGGAGCAGACACCCAACATGCAGCTAATGAGAACGCTTAGCTGTAGAACTAAGGTGTAATAACCTTTTATTCTCTTAGTTTTCAGAATGCGCATTCATGTTCCCAGAAACAACAAAAGCAGTCGTAAAAATATAAAAAGTTGAAACAATGCTTGAGAAAGAAAAAAATTGGGTTAAATCTTTCCTTGTTACTTCCCCCAATGTGGTTTGAACATGGAATCAAAAAATCATTAAGGTTGAAAAAGACCTCCAAGATCATAAATTCCAAACAATAGCGCAGCACCATTGCATTTGCCACTAAACCATATCCTCAAGTGTCACATCCACACACCTTTAGAACACATTCAGAGATGATGACCCCACCACTTCCCTGGGCAGCCAGTTCCAATTCTTAACCACTCTTTCAGTGAAGAAATTCTGCTTGCCCTCTAACATGAACCTTCCCTGATGCAGCTTGAGGCAATTTCCTCTTGTCCTGTCCCTGGTTACCTAGGAGAAGAGACCAACTCCCACCTCCCTACACCCCTCTTTCAGGTAGTGGTAGAGAGAAATAAGGTCTCCCCTGAACCTCCTCTTCTCCAGGCTAAACAGTCCCAGCTCCCTTCAGCCACTCTAGACTCTTCATCAGCTTCATTACCCTTCTCTGAACGCAATCCAGCAGTGCCCAAGTTCCCACATAATGATGATGTCCAGTCTTCCAAAGCCTTCTCTAAACAAAAGATTAAAGCATGCTCTGGAATGTTGCCATCATTCTTACTGAATCTGTCCCTTATGCAGAAGATATTATAAAATTGAGGTGACACCCCTCCCACACCCATGTTTAAGGCTCTCTCTGTAATGAAGTAGTGGAGGAATTCTGTCCTCTATCCTAGTTCCCAGAGCTGTTGATGTGTCTTACTGGTGACTGTTAAACAGAAAATGTACAAGAGGTCTCTGAGAGAAGAGATGACAATCCAGTATCTCTCTTTCTCCATCTTGGAAAAATAACAATTTCCTTCAATGACCTTCAAAGTTGCATTTTAGCAGAAGATATCACCATAGACTGTAGCATCTGGGTAGTGCAGAAGCTATATAATTTCCATAAGAACATTACTGTTAACTTCAAAAAGAATGATATTTTATTCCCTTTCATATTAATAAGCATGATGTTAGTTATCATGTTAAAACTTCTGTTAATTCAGAAGTCTGACCTTCCATACCTTTTTCTGTTTACATGAAAGCAGTTTTTTATGTTTTGTTGCATCAGAATTGAAGTACAAAACCGGAATCCTTTTCAGAAACACAGTCTGCATTATGACTGCTTCAGGAGAAAATTCAGGCTCTTTAAAGATCCACATGTAGACATAAACAACTTTATTTTCTGAGTTTTGTGTGAAGTACCTCATATTTTCGCAAAGGTTAGATTTCTAGAGAAGTGTGTTCCCATCTTATGACCCTACTGTTCAGCCTGGCTGTATTTCTTTAGCTGAATCATAAAATAAGAAGTCTATTGTTTTGGCTGTGTGGCTGAATATAAGTTTACAGTCTGCCATAAATTGAGAGTAGTGGTTACAAGTTTTCTGATTTAAGATACTTTGTATGAAGTTGATAACTTGTATGAAGTTGATAACAATAATATGCAAAATACAATAGCAAATAAATGACTATCAAGCATAAATATATTTCTAACATTTCTATCTGTAATAAATACAGTCTCAGAAAAAGTACTGCTAGAAGAAGTTAGTGAGCTCTCATTGACAGTATAATATTTTAGGATAGTTAAGAATTCTGTTCTATCTAATCAGAAGCACAATATCAAATGAACAGGTTGATGTGAAACTAGTCAGAAATATTATGAGGCTGGGCAGCTTGAGAAGAAATAGAGAAATGTCTTGTAAAAGTTTTCATAAATACCTTCAGTCATAAAAGGAAACTTTATTTCAAAAGTGAAAAATCTCTGCTGTTCAAATTCCCTGTAGGTTTTCTGGGCTCCAGTAATCCCATAAATATGTTAATTAGAAAACTATTGACTGTTTTAACACCTCTCTGTTCTCAGCTGATCCAGATCCAGCTTTTAGGACAAACAAATCTTAAGTTGTGATGTGTGTGTGTGTCTTACATAACAAGCAGTTTCCCAGCATGTTTTCTTTCCAAAGAAATGTTCATATTAAAAATGTATGAGGAGACAACACAGATCTTCATTTTTTTTAAGTCAGTGGTCAAGAATCTGGTAAAAGGACTGGAATCCTTCCTTTATTTTTTGGCTCCTCCATCCTGAATTGTGAGATTCAATGCTTTAATTATATTATTCCAAGGAAAAACATCTCAGCCTATTTGAAATATGAAAATACCAGATATATCTGTCAATATACTCTGATAAGTCTGGTGTTGCCATTGTTCCTGTCCAGTTTTTTCAGCAAGACACTTGATATAATCTCTAAGCTGTCAGTGAAGCTTGAGAAGACAGCTCAACTTAGTTGATTATACAAATAACAATGATCTGTGGTGCTCTGCTTATGTTTTCATATTTCTTCTCTGTCTTGGACAGATGTTAGAGGTTCAGATTCTGATGTTCTGGCATGGATTTCGCTCTGCCTGGGGACTGCCTATACAGACTTAAAAAGATACAGACATCTGCAGACAATATCCCAACATAGATTTAAAGACAAAGCAATGATGTATCACCACCCACAAATGTCCATTCCTGACCAGTGAGTACAGAACAATAGAATGACTTACTAAGACTTAAAGTGTTTAATTTTAGAAGCTAAGGTAGATCTAATAAATACCATTAATCTGGAAAAATGTAAGGAAATGATGTAAGCTATATCTACAACCAAGACCATAGCATCTTGGAATGAAAGAATAAATGCTGTCTTCCCAATTTGGATTCTGCTATGACTAAGTGGCTCCCAGCATGGAAGCCTGGACCGTAGACAATATGTGTTTACATCAAACTCTTTTCTGTATTTTGTACACTTAAAATGCATTTCTTTGCTATACATGCCACTTATTCTCTTACATTATAAATCCTTAAATCCTTAAAAAACTATTTTATGACAGACATCAAAATGAGCTCTCATCCCAGAGAAGAGTCATGGGAAAAAAAAGTGTTTCACATTTGTGTTGTTGCTTCAAAAAACCAGTCAGAATCTGAAGATAACTGGGCAGAAATTACTGGATGTGGAAGAAGATTCCAGCAACTTTCTCACAGAGATCCTGTGGCCCCCAACAGACTATGCAGCCTTAACTGAGCAATAAAAAGTAAAAAGAACGAATAAGCTTCCAACATTGAATAAAATATGGGAAATACCAATTCATGGGAGACCTCTGGGAAACAAGAAAACCAGCAAAATACATACGCGTGACAGATAGGATGTGGGTCATCTTAGAATGGTCACACAATAATTTTATTCTTATTTGACTGTCCCCATTGTGTCTAGAGGGAAGATGAATAGCAGAGCATTTCAGTTATTACAGCCTGAGACCTAGGAGATTTGACTGCTACTCCTGTTCAGCTGTAGCCTCTCCTATACCTGGTGAAGTTAAGGAGAAATCACTAATGTCTGGATTCCTCACATTATATTTAGGTGCTAATGGAGGATTAGATCGTCAATGGAGGAAAAACCAAACACTCCCACAGGGTCAGGGATATTCAGATGGGCTGTACCACTGACTATTTGCTGGGTGTGAAAATTCCTGTCTTCTTTACCCCAGACAAATGCCTCAGGGTAGATGTGGTGTGTTTGGACTTTGGAGACATTTTTAGGGTTCCTATACCTAATGAGAATGCTGTGAGAATAAATACTTTTAAAAGTTTTTGGCAGTGGCATTATATATCTTAGCTGTACAATGATCCAATTCATGGTGATACTCTGCCTTACAGTGACTGGTATGAAGACTCTCTGATTTTATCTGGATCATCAGGATACAAATAGAAGTTTTCTGATAATGTTTTCCTTCACATTTACTAACCTTTCTCCACCACACACAGAGATACTTTTATTTGACCTTGCATTGGAGACCTACCTGTGTCTGAATATTTTGACTTGTTGAACAGCCAGGATTTGTAGCCAGGGCCTTGCATAACCTCTAAGACCACAGATGTTTTTAGCTGGATAGGACTCAAAATTTTCTTTTGCCAGTTTTTAAGGCTTTCTGCCCAAACACCTACTTTGTTTATGCACCACTATCATCAAAAAGACTGGCATGGCCCTGGAAATATATTGCCTAACTAATACAGGAGAGTTAATTGAGGAGAGATAAAACATACATAGTATACTTCTGCAAAGCCCAGCTATTAGGAGTCTGATTGTACTTTTGTTTGCATAGTTGCAAGCTGGGAACAATTCCACTAAAGTTAACAGTTATATAGAATACAAATGGTGTTAACTGAGAGAAGAAACAGGCTCTTTACTTCCTCTGGCCTTTCATAGTCTCATTATAGTTGTAACATACGGATTCGGGGTGAGGGCCACAAGGGTTCTGCTAGACCTAAGCGTTTCCTGTCAAAATCACAAGTGGCAGAATGTTTTTCTTGAAATCCAATGGGGTTGCAAGTACTAACAAAGATTGCTATTACTTAGAGAAGGCTATTTTTAATTACTTAAAAAAACCCAAACCCCCCCAAAACAACAAACTCTCAGTCTGCTCACTTTGAGAGGCTGTGAATACTCTAGATAGAATCAGTATTTAACAGGATTGCTGCTGGTCCTCCTCTTATGCTGCACATCTTCTGGTAATTGCAAAAATAAATCTCTTTAAAACAGATCTTACTAGGAAAAAAACCCAAAACAACAAACGCTAGAAAGTTTATAAGGTATTTGTGTATTGGTCATATCCTTACTATGTTTTTTTTCTAGTTTTAAAATTGATTTCAAATTGTTTGTGCTCTACTGACAACCTGATTTTAGAAGAGAAAAACAGAGAAACATGGGATGACACAGCCACCTAGCCCTTGTAGGAAACTATGAAGAGACTGGTGCTTTGGAGGTAATTTGTGAGATCTGCACAATAAATGGTTTCTTTGAGGTCTAGAATTTAACATGGGGCTTTACCACAGAATTATCTTCCTTATACATGCTGAGAAATCCCTTGGCTCACTGAGGTTGATATTTATAATCCAAGGAGACTGCACTCTAGCTATTTCCTATCCCTGAAAGCCTCAAGACTGTTTCCCAGGGGGACCACAACATGAGCAGACCAGAGTCCCTGTATAAGATATGTACCCACCTCTGTTGGTGTCGGCAACTTTCACTGGTCTGTAATTTGTGTGCCAGCTCATGTTATAAAAAATCAGACTGCATTAGCATTTCTCCAGTGTGCCAACCCTTTCTCTCTCTATTTTCTATATCTGGCAATAGCTATAGCTCTTTATTTGGTGTTTTGTAGCTTATTTTTCTTTAGTTAGTAATTTTCTGTCAAAGTCCTGAAATTATGTTATAGCTATTTACAACAGCATAGTCTTGCTCAATGAAGTGCATACACCACTCCTGTGATTTTAGCAGGAGTGAATTTTTATACCATCTTACTTAGCTGGAAAGAGAACAGGATACAGCTGCAATGCTGACATCTCAAACAAAAATAACAAGCTGGAAGTTTAGAAAAATCTCCAGATATTTGGCCTTTCTATATAGAAATAGTATTATTTCTCCAGGTCCTGCACCCATTCCCTTCTCTTTTAGAACAACTGGATAGGAGGAGGCAAATGAAAAGGAAAACTGACACCTTTCCATCTCCTCCTAGAACCAGTCAGAAAGTAAGAGCTCCTTACGCTTGTTTTTCTATTTTTTTCAGTGTCCTTGCTTAGCTTTTGGGGAAGATGAAATTGTGGCAATCCCAAGGAAATGAGAAGCTGGAGCTATGTCTAGAGTTTTATTTTTGAGAAAACTCACCAAGCAATCTATATCAACAAACCATCCAGCAACCTTTGCATATGTTCTAACATAGATTGAGATTTTCAATTAAATGTGTATCTAATACATATGTAATCCAATAAGCCAACCAACCTTACTCAATAGATTCCATTACATTAACCAGGCTGTAGACATGAACTAGTATTCTTCTTAAGTCAGAATTTAAACAAAAAGCTAACATTTTAAAATCCGTATTGGAAATAAATGCAAGGTTTTCAACGGTAGTCCGCCGTCCTCAAACCAGCAATTAAAGTATGAAAGTCAAGCTTTAAAGATCCAAAATGGCAGGACTGTAAGCAAATGTGCTGTTCTAATTCTCCAGTCCTGTATTTTCAAATGGGATCTGATCAGATAAGAGCTAGTGGGTACCTCCAGTCTGTTCCATATGAAAATAATTCTGTTAAACAACACCCCAAAACAACAAACCAGACTTGATACTCTATATGAAAAAATATTCTATGTCTCACTTATTATGTGGGGATGTATGGGGCTTGGGATCTTCCAAAAATGTAACTAAATTGTCCCTGTCATTCCATGGTTTCCATACAATTCACTGAGCTGCGATAGTAAACAACCCACAGGTTCTCCCAAACTCATCTTTTCAAAATTCCGCTGCTCAGTGTCTTGGGTGTTTCTTACAAGCATCCTGTGGTCCAAAAATTCCTCCAAATGAAACGAATACTGCTTGTAACACAGTCAGCATTCATCCACCGGCACCCATCCACACTGCTTAGGGAAGGTCTGTCCTAAAGTAGATATCACACTCCATAGCACCTGCCTGTAAGTTCCTTCTGGGTTCTATTTTTCAGCATTTTGGCCCTCAGCATATGACTCTCCACAGTATTTTTCAGTTTAGTCCATCTTAAATAACATGGACATGAGCACATGTGTCTGTAGCATGAAGCATGAATTCATAACCAGGAATTACATGCCTGGTTATGAATTGGTGCAAAGCCTACTGGCACACCTGGACATCTGCAAACAGAGGGAGACAACCCTGCCTATGGCTCAGCCTTGCATTTCATTGGAAATGACTTTAACTGTGTTTTGTTGTTTTTTAGAGAATAGATGTCTCATATCTTAATAGATTAATTTAAATATTTGACTTGTATTCTGAGAAGAGGATTTTGGAAGAGGATGCCTTGTATATCTTTATAGCCTAGTATATCTTTAAATACTTTTAGAAATGCCCAAATACATACATGAATGACTTTAAAATCAATTTCAAACAGTGGCAAAGTTATGCTGTATCTTAAATATAATTGTTTTTTACCACTGTTAGCTGGATCCTCAGTGTCCCTTATTTATATCCACATCCCTTCAATTTTCTTTAATGAGAACAAATTAGAGAAAAATACTCACGGCAGTATCCAGCCATAGACTATCCTCTTTCTAAGCCTCAGGACATATAATAGGTCAACTGATTTAGATTAATTTTTAATATATTTAAGTAATCCAAAAGTGAATTTAATTTTTACAAACATGACTGAAATCTTAGCCCTTTCAGAATTTCATTCTCCTTTGACAGAGTTGGAGTTCTGCTTTTGTTTGTTTGTTTTAAGTTGTTTACATTTAAATGGTTATATATTATTTAAAACTTAGCAATTTTGTGCAGGCTAACATTTTTCCTAGTAGAGAAATATTTTCTTCATGCTACAAAAGTTATCTTGCTCTATAAAACTTGCCACACATCACACTCCAATTTAACTGTGAAAGGAAAAAATTATTAGACTTAGGATGCTAGGCTACAAAAGTACCTCTATCACATTTCCTCATCTGTGATAGATGTTTAATTCAACAGTTTAGACTGAGCATAAAATTATTTACCTCTCTAACTAGTTAGACACTTCAAAAACTTGGTTATTTCATGATGTCACAGACCAAGGTCTTTTGAGGTAGGATTAAAAAAAAAAAAGCACTGATGAAATACAGTGCAGTACTCTTCCACTCTGAAGCAGATATTTTTTCCCACAAAATACAGAGTATCTATTTATCAGAAGGACAATAACAGCTGTTACATTAGATTTATAGTATTTTTATGTGAAATTGAGAGGAAGACTCTGGAATTTTTATAACAAAATTCTCCATGTAATGATGGAATACGTGTGATTTCATAGTAGTTACTCCAACTGTTAGTTACATCTTCTAAAACCTTGTTTAACATCTTCCTGAATGTGTGATGACATTGTTTCTGTACCTCACTGAAACAGCGATATCAACACTAAAGAATAATTCCTGGGAAAACTCTTAATAAAATAAAAAAACCATTGATATGCATTTTACCTGTCTGTACTTGATATTACAGATTTATGGTGGAAGAAAGCAAAACTTGAAAAGTCTTTCTCTGAAATGTACTTTGTTTGACTAACTACTTAGAGGTAGAATTTTACAAATACGCTTTCTTTCCAAGCAGGGAATTTTTTCCCCATCTGCCAATAGTAAATTTGATTTTCTGTTATTTTGCTTGGACCTTTTGTAAACACTGAACGATGCCTAAGTTCCTGTTACACCGGGTAGGGCAACCACAACCTTCTGAAGGTCTGTGTTGCTAGTTGTTTATAGGAATATCTTTTCAATAATATTAGTAGAACTTATTTACTACCTCCCTCAAAGAGAGTAGGATGCCAAAGCAACCTTTCCATGTGAGTCAGCAACAGTACTCCTTGATTATGTCCTGCTGTTTTCCCTTCATAAATGCAATTTGCAGTAGCACCTTACTTACATCAAAGACCGTAGCCCACTGATGAGAAATTAGGTTACTGCGACTGGGTGACTTGTGGTAGGACCTGATCAAAGGGCCAAAAGCTATCAGCTCAGACAGGCACCTCTTTTCCTTTTGTTTGAGTCCGGAAATGAGAGAGCTGATAGCTGTCTTTTGGTCCTAATCAGTACCACTCTGCTTGACAGGAGATGAAAGGTGCACCAATTATGGCTGGTAATAGCCAACTACTGTTTGCACTCATTGCCATGGTTATCATTACAAATTACATGATACTCTTTACCTGAAGTTTAGGGAAATATTTCACTACAGAAAAATTTCAGCTAATATTAACCACTTAGTCATTTTGTACACTAAAAAGACCCTAAAGTAGAAATTCTTCCAAAAAATAAATTCAGCATGATCCAATCACATGAGACAGCCCAAGAACTCACATAACGCTAACAGCTGGAAATTTATTTTCATACATAATATGAAGAATATTCAACCCCTCCACCCCATCTATTAAAACTGTGATATATGCCTCCCAAATACAAATCTGCATGTATGAAGACAATATGAAAATGCAAAGATATTATATCAGTAGCCATGAAATGTATGCCTATAATCATATCAAATTGTTTTGGAGGCAAGAAATCACAAGCTTTTTTATTTCCACATTAACATGAGGTACAAACCTTTTAATAGTAACATGAGTCCTGTAATGTGCAATTAGAAGTGGAAAGAAAGAGGAAAAGAGAGATCGAGATTCATTGTTTGAGGCAGCAACCCAGCAAAGTCTTCCAGTCTACTAAGGCAATCTGTCAGTCATTACACTCACAACCAGAATGCACAGTAAATAAATAAAGGATGTTTAACTCCCGACATATCAGGAAGGTGGAGTAGTGAGAAGGGTTGGAAGATAAATAGGGAGAAGGAAAAAAGGCCAGTATTTCTGTAAACGTAGAAGTAATAGCAGAAGATGCATGAGACACTTTTGAAATGTTTAATTTACCAGTGGCATGACATATTCAACGATTAAATAGTGTTCTTTTGCTAACAAGGTTCAAAACCAAGGCAAATTCTGATATCAGAACTCAATCATGTATATATATGTATGTATGTATATATATGTATGTATATACACGCTTATGCTTATGTGTCTTCATGGTGTGCTTTTCCCTCAAGCATACCCTCAGGGAATTCTGACACTGCATTTTACATATTATCAGGAATAATATGGAACTTCTGTGTCATTAGTGTATTCAACACCTACATCAGTTCTTGTTACTAGAAGAACTCATGTTATTGCCTTCACTAGCAATACTTGTTCTTGAGTTCTTTACCCATAGCAGGTAAAATGTCTGCAGTAGGTTTTTTCCTAAAGAGGCCACATTATATTTGTTTTCAGAAGTAGAATACCCTGACATTTTTGAAAGGTATAAACTAAAATTTGGAATAAATTTATTCTTGTGAGGTTTGTTTATGAGGGACAGACAGCCCACTTTAGTGAGGAACTGACTGCAAAATCAATTTAATCTGGAATAATCCTATGACTATTATGGGAAATAATATAAATTGATTTGTAACTGTTTGATGTGTACACGGATGTCATGAATGAAAGAATGAAAGATGCCTACATAAGCAGCTCCCTTTACTCCTGCACACAGACACACAGAGTTTCATTCATTTGATTAGGGTTCCTGAATAGAGAATGATTCCTAAGTTTATTCGGACTCCCGAATTCATTAGGATTCCTGAATACAGAGTTCCTGTTTGTGAAGTATCTGATCCTAGGCTTGGTTCATAAGTGAAAATGTTTATTTCCAGCATTCACTGTACACTGTCCAACCATTAAAGCATACAATTTTTATTCTGAACTACTAGTGCTGACTATCACACATAAAAAAATTCAGCTTGGATGTGTCTTCTTCAACTCAATCATGTTGAAATATATTTAAAAATCAGATGGAGTTGTATTATTTACAAGTGTTTTTATACCATACGAAATCTTTAGTACAGAAAATATTTAAGAAACGCCCTTATTTTAAGACATACTCCCATGAAAATCCTTTTCCTCATGTTTAATAGTTAGAAGTCCATTTAGACCTGGTTTTGACTACCTGAGAGCCTTCATGAAGTCTGTTTTTACTGTTGGTTTAGTTTAATTATACTTTTCTTCTGGTTTAGACTCAGAGGTAGGTAGATCCTTATTTCCATCGATAGCCAGTGTGACTTTTGGCAGAGGAAAAAGTCTGAGAACCTGCATTGACTTAAAGATCTGTGTGTATTTTGTGGGCATTGTGAGACTTACTAGGGGATAACTGAAGTTCAGAAACCTTTAATGCACTCTGTTTTTACTGTTAATTTCTGTTTGCTTCTTTACCAGAGTGTTGCGTTGTCTTCTTTTTTTTCTTTTTTAATGTGAACTATAGGGAGAAAGTAAGGGATATTTTTAGTCTTACTTTTTTTTTCCCCTTTGAGGTTACTCATTTTCGATGTGTGCTTGTCTCTATTTAAAAGAAAAAAAAAACCCTATTTTAGGAGGAAAGGAAAAGGGAGGGAGAAAAGATAATAATCAGGCACTACTAGGTAGTTCTTCAATCTCTTTAAATTAATAGAGATTAATATTAAATTATTAAGTTTAATAAATTAAATATTTTAGACTGATTTTATAACTGTTTATAGCTACCATACAGTTTCTATATCAAGAATTTTGCTGTATTTTTAGGTATTTCAGAGACCTACTACAAGAAGATGTCTTTTTGATTTACTCATTGAAATCAATAAGAACCATAGTACATTCTTTGATGGTGTAAAATCAATACTCTAATTGCAGCAGCACCAAACGTATATACCATATTTAAAAGAAATCTTAATTCATGGCTGTAGCAATTGCAGAACTAGTTATGAAGCATGAGTGACAGATAAATGACTTTTGACAGGAACCCTATTTAATTTTGCTGTTGTACTCAGAAGTAGCAATTTGCTTAATGGGGCAGTAACAGACACTCTGAAGTACAATACACATAATAAAAGCTCACTTATAATTTTCCAGGTCCAGGTTAGTAAATAGTGCATAAGCTGTTCTATTCTGATGAAGAACAAAACTACCAGATTACTGTAGTAAATCAACTCTTGAAAACAAAGACTCATTTTTTCTGGTCTTTTGTTACATCAGATCTTTGAAATACTATGTTTCTAATGAAATGTATCAGTGTTATATATGATAGAGTAATTCTAATTCTTGTAACTTTCTTTTTATTAGGATAATCATGGATTACATTTCCCATCACACTACCAAATCTAATTTTATATAATATGATATTTAAAAAAGAAGTTTCTAGCTAGTTCCAAAGAAAGTTTTGGTTGAAATGCTAAATTCACTGTAACAAATTCTATTTCTGCCCACAGTACTCATCATGTGGCTATCACATACACTAAGTGTGTCTGGCACTCTGACACTATTTTCATTGTGATTTGTGAAGAAGCTTTCTCTATATAAGCCTTAACCTGAGAAAAGTAAATTTTCCTGAATTTTTAGTGACTACCTAAAGAAGAGTTTAATGGTACTTTTTAAGTGTAGAGAATAGGATTTTCTGGAAGGTAACGTAGAGTGGGCAGTGTATATTCATCTTGATTATTAAAAGTGTTATTGGGCTATCAGCTGATCCTTTCTTACATCAGTGTTTCCCTCCATATTACTTTGGCATGGAACTCATAATTCCCTGTAGTTGCAAAGATCTTAGATAAATTGTTCACTGATATTATCTCTGAAAATTTCACTCATCCTGAAACATTTTTAATGTTCATTAAGAATATTAATTAATATGTTGAGGTCTGCTACTTAATAGTTTCTGAGAACACTATAAGTTATTATTTTAACAAATTTTTATTTTCCCAATTTTTTATGCTCATAAGTTATTTCCATTTCATATACAGAAATATATTTGTGCATACACACACAAAACCATACATATGCATTTCTATATATGCATGTTTTGTATAGATATATTTATGGATATATATACATATAGATGGACGTATGTACTAAACCATAAAATAAAAGTCATGACTTCAAGTCAGTCAATTGTCCTTAACTTTAGGAATTCATAAGGGACTTTCTTGAAGATTTCGAAGGGACTTTCTTGAAGATTTCAACAGCCTCAAAACAGAACTCAGTGAAATTCATAGCTCTAAAACAAGTTGGTTTCCTTATCAGTCTTATTGCATTAACCATTGCAAAATGACTGAAACTGGGGAAAATATGCTGCTGAGAGATTTGTGGAGAAAAGTCACCAGTCAGTAGCTTTTTCAAAGCATTACTCTTCCACTATCTCCATTGTTACCTTTTATTAATAAATTTGGCACTACTTTGCTATAGAAAGGAGCAGAGGTTCCTCATCAGTGCCACTATAACTTGATTTTGTATATTTGATGATGGCACAGATCCATAGAAAATCTTTCTTGAATATTTTTCTCATTAGAGGGTACAGACATAAAGAACTGTTTTTGATTTATATTAGGATATTTCTCACTGGATCACTGTTGAGTTGTATGTTGCAGGAGAACCAGTGTTCACTCAGTATATTTTCAGGCCATGTGAAAATACTTTTTGTGAAGTTTTTAACAGAATTGGCAGAGTAAAAATAAATTATAAGAAAGCCACCTCAAAACATTCCCTGCTGGACAGCTGCAGTTGTGTACTTATGCAGATGTCACTGGGACTTGTGAAAAACTGTTCTAATAAAGAAACCTGAAATTGAATAATTCTACCAGAGAAGTAGATACAGTCTTATTTCTGGGGGCCATGTATTGATTAATGCTGTCATTTGTGCTGGTTGATTGATTTTGACTTATGTAGGCATTTTCAAGCTACTGAAACTTCCAGTCTCAGTGCCCCAAATGCTTTTCTTTCCATTTTAAAAATGTGGTGTCTGCTCCATCAGGTTTAACTCAGACTGCTCAAGTAGACTTCCCAGGCTTCGTATAGTCAGTAGGCAGATGCTTCCACAAGGAATCAAAGTGACCCGAAAGGAAAACCTGTAAGAGGAAAAAGCCCCTCTATATAGAGAGTAAGGAGTTTGATGTGGTAAGTTAATATAAAAAGTGGAAGATATTGGTTCAAAATATTTCATAGGTTCACTTGTAAGGTTTAAGAGCTACTGTTCCAGTGTTACCTCTTTGTGTGTCCTGATTTTTTATCAGATAACTACTGAATAAGACCAGAAACATTTGTAGGTATTCTGCTTTTTGAGTCAGTCCTAGAAAGATTTCTAAGGCTATTTATATCAATTATCGGCTCTGTTGAGGAAAAGGTGATGCGTAAAAATATCCAGCCTATTTTTTTTAAGTCTGCCATGTGATGCTGTAGTGAGTGGCAGGATTGTGTCATTACTCACATGAGATTCAAACTGGCAACATGCCTATGGTGCACTAAAGTGTCTCCTCCCTGGGATGTGCAGTGGGCAATATCTGCTTAAGGGTTCTTCTCCACAGTGTGCAGTGTGTCACAGCTAGAAGGAGATGCTTTGAAGGTGCCCCTAAAATCTGCTCAAGTGCTCCTGTAATTTCAAAGCAGAAATTAAAACCAACAGCAGCACTTCACATATGCAGTAGCCACTGGCCTCTCTGTAGAGGTGAAAAAGGACATGCAGGGTCTGACATCACCTTTTCAGCCAGCAGCAGAATTGACCAGAACCTCCTCCTCCCCTCAGACCCCTTGAAGTGAAGCATCTACTGTCCCCTGAAGGTGCATTTGTCTCCACAGCCTAGAGAAACCTACCTCGCAGAAATAGAAGAGACAAATAAACACCGTTCTGTGGTTTGACTTAATAAGGTGAGGATTCTGCTAATTCCAGCTAAGATCTAAACTTAGGTGCAGATATGACAGTAGTGGGTCAGTAGCAGATACAGGCAAAAGACTAGGGCCAAACCACAGCATGACCTTTGGCATTTAGAGTTCAAACTTATGTGGGCTAATCTGCGTCTTCTGTCCAGGCTGCTCTCAGTTAACACTCTCTCTAACTGGTGGGCAGCTGGCATTCAGCCAGGGTCAACCCACCACAGAAGTACACACAGAAAATCACTGACTAAAATGACCAAAAGCTTGTCTGTGAATTCCATGTTCCGTTTGTCATGCCAAAGTCCTTAGACTAAAACCAGACATGTTCCATACATACATCATTTCAGGAGAATTTTTGTCATACTTATCTGTGTCTTTATGCCACCAGCTTCTGTGCTTGGCTGTAGATTGAAGCTAAATTTAGATATGGAGATAGACATCTTAAATACAGTAAATTCCAGCAGTGTTGGGAAAGGTGAGCTGCTGCATACAGGAAAAAGGACTTGAATTCATCCTTTATTGGTTATCAGAGAATCCACATCTGAGATCACTCTGAAATCCAAACTGTGCTGAACACATACTTCATTAATTACATTGGTCACAGAACAACTTATATATAAGCTGCTGCTAAGTAATCTGCAAGGTTTTTAGAGAGAAATAAAATCTCTTATTAGGCTAGCTGATACAATTGTAAAAAATGGACCTGTCTCAGGCACATAAGTAATCTTTTGTGTAGACATTCTAATCTTTTGTGTAGACATTCTTAAAGCAGATGGAGAAGGGGTGTATGTTGATTTAGCTTTGGCTGTTTTGACTGCTGTGGTTTAAATAAACTGGCCTCAAAATTACTTAATGTGGTATTAGCTTGGATACAAAGAAGGCTTGAGTGAGAGAAGGTAACTATAGCTCCACGTAGCTACAGCCACTTCCATTTAAATTCCCCTAAGACCACCTGCAATCATAGCAGAACTGTTAAAGAACTTTAAGAAATCTTGTAATTCAATCTTGTTCCTGAGAGTCATTCTATTATGAAATCAAATTATGATTTCTCCAGGGTCATACCAAACAAATCTGGAGAAGAGCCAGAGAAGGCTCTGGAGAGAGCTAATTGTGGCCTTTCAGTACTTAAATGGAGATTATAAAAAAGATTACTTTTTACAGTCATTTTATAATTTTTTTTTTTTTTTTTACAGTCACATTATATAAAAGTGACTTTTAACATGGGCAGTTAGTGATAGGACAAGGGGGAACAATTTTAAACTTAAAGAAGGGAAATTTGTATTAGATGAAGAAGATTTTTACTCAGAGGGTGGTGAAGCACTGGAAAATACTGTCAAGAGAAGTTGTGGCTGCCCCATCCCTGCAAGCATTCAAGGACAGGTTGAATGTGTCCTGGCCAACCTGGTGTAGTGGAAGGTGTGGAAAGATAGGAAAGAAAGGGTCATTATTTGTATTAGCTTTGTCTGTACTGCACACTGCAGTGCCATGTAGAGACCTAGGAGCTGGCTAGGAATCAGGAATCAGCAAAGGCTCCTTCCAGTTCCATAGGCAGCAGACTTACAGCCAGCACTGACACCTGCACCATGCTACACTGCAGAACACAAACTCCCTGAGACCTAGTAAGAGGGCACTTGATCAGCAAAACCAGCTCAACAACTAATCAGAAATGTAGCAAACATGAGATTTTTCTGTTTCCCAAGTTGCATTCTTTTTATGGAGGTTTACATCCAAGAATGCTAGTAATGCTGAAAAAGGTTTTTGTTGAATCAAATCCACTTGAAAATATGCATACTTTATAAGCCTCATGTACTTTATTCATCCCAAAAACCCCTCAATCACATTTATCTTGAGAAGGATTTTTATCCTTTGAAGATCATTGTCTATTTAGGTATCTCATTGTGCGCTGTCTAGAAATGTTTAGGACTAGTCCCTTTCATGTTCAAAGTTAGCAATTTGTAAGAGAATGTTGTTTTCAGAACACTTTAACGTCATTGGGTGTCTGTAATATATATGACCTCAGTGTCTCACAAGCAGCAGAAATATGCAGGAGGCCACATCTGTGACTAGCAAAGGGCGCTGAGGGAAAGATATGAGTCTCTTGGATATTTTTGGAAATATGATTTAGAATTTTTAGCACCTACTGCCTATTTGTTTTAGAAACCTTAATCCCATGGATGGCATTTGTTTATATCTTAATTCGATTCTTCTATCAAAATTAGAGCACATACATATTTTCTATGAAAATAGAGCTATTCCTAATTCACATGGCATTGGACCTCCAAGATTGAAGGAAAGACTGGAAATAAAGCTCTTCTGAGAAGTTTGTATGAAGTATAAACAGGTTTCATGGAAGAAGGAAGAGAATAAAGCAGTTGTAATCATACACTTTAGAAAGAAATTCAGTAATTAATAGGATAACAACAAAATATAGCATTTTTTTTCAGAAAACCAACATCATTGGGACATTTGCTAAAACTAAAGAACTAGAAAATTTAAGGCTGATAAATATAGTGCTTCTTTTTTGGTATAAAACATGTAATTAAGTGGTGAATTCCCTGCCATGGAAAGTTGATTAGCAAGGATTTCAGAACTACCCAAATTGATCATGAGTCTGATTACATTTTGTATGATTTATTAAATTTTGGGGTCTTTTCTCAGGCTCTGAACTGATGGCTAAGCTGCAGAGAAATTTGAAATACATAATTTTGGAGCCTGAAAATTTGGAAATATATAATTTTGGAGCCTCTTTTCTGCATCTCCCAAATAAGACTTCTCTGGAGTATTTTTACCTGATCACTGGACCTGAGATCCTGCATTATGTGACTATGCTTCATCAGGCCCATCTATAAATATAAAGTAAAAAAGAATCGCACAACAGGAAGAGAGATCAGAATATGGGAGGCATTATACATCACACTTGTCTACTACTGAGCAAATCCTCGAAGACATAGGAATTCTCCTTTTAATGCAGAGATTAGGTTTAAGCACTCAGCAAACCTGAAATACTTGACAGCAACACTGAAAAAGTAATTACCTTTAAGAAAAGACCTATTGAGTTCAACTCAAATTAAAACCCCCTTTTTTTTGCATTAGGTGAAATACTTTTTCTCTGCCTTCAGTATATTTGAAGCTACCCTTGAGATTTTTATGATTTTTCTGGTTTTATCAGAATATTTTTTAACAATCATAACTAGATCTCTAAACTCAAATGTAAGATTTCATGGATGTCTTCTTACAATCCAAATACAAAGCTTTAGCAGTCCTGTCTGAAAACTGACATTCCTGCTGACTCAAAATAACACAGACCCCACCAGTCTTTTTGCACAAAACTTTGCACAGTTAGGATCTAACTTGAAAAGGTTCAAATATCCCAAATGCTGTGGAGTTTATTCTAAATCAGTATGGAAAAATATCGATATCTTATTGATATTATACACAAGGATACTTCTCACAGTGGGTCACAATTGCAGTCAGTACCGTAAGGACAGGCAAGAGGCCTTTTTCAAATAGAGATTGGTTTACATTTGGAGACAAAAGCTTCATATCCTTTCCTATATTTTTACTTCCTTTAGTCATAGTTGTCGATGATAATTAATGTGAAAAATCCCTTTCCACTTCTGTTGAATTCTTAGAACCAGTGACTTGCATGGTGTAATAATTCCACAGGCCAATGACACATGGAGGAAACTTGGTATTTTATCGCTTTGTGTCTCTCCATTCTGTATTTCTTATCACACTCTTAATTTTTCTTCTATCTTGAGAATGGGAGAAATTTTGGACCTACCCTAGCACTTTAAATAAGAGAATTCTAGTACGTGACTGGACTTTTTGACTTCTTTCTTCTCTATCCATAAAAATTTAGGAAGTTAAATCAATTGGAGAATATGATTTTTATAATCTGCAGATTCAGCAATGAATAAAAAAATTACTCCGTGTTTTAGTTTAATCATACAAGTTAAAGAAAACTATTGTGGCCTGGAATTATATTTTGTGGCCTGGAGCATATTTTGTTTCAATATTGAATATTACCGGGATTACCAATAATTTTATAAATGATTAAACATTTCATGTCACAACACATCTTTTTATATATTGCTATATATTCAAAGGAGTTTTAGAAGAGTCATCTATTTATTTCTGTGAACACTAAAAAAAATAATTGATGCATAGAGATTTTTCTTCATTGTCAACTCCCTTGCTATGATTTCAAATTTAGCCAGTATGCATTGAAGTATATGATAATAATAGAGGTATAACCACTGAAGGGATAATATTTTAAAATATTTTTTTCTTTAGAGATTTGCTCTTATGGATGATTACTCTTATTTAACTACATTTTACATTACAAGATAGAATTTGAGATTTAATGACAGCAAATGATGCCAGGTTAGAGCTTTTACATATAGTTGGCTTAGACTGGAACACCGACCACAATCACACATGTTGGCCTTCTTAAGTTTTATCAGTATTATGCAGCTGTTGCTTTTCCTGGAGAAAGTGCCAGCAAAACATAATGAGATTACAGTGAACTGCAAAAAGCAAAAACTTTCAAAGCAAAATCACAGAGCACTACTGCTGAAACCTCAGTCAGTCTTATTGCTTATTTACGTAATATTACCCTAAAAGTTTTGCCTTGGGATTTTACTTTGAAATCTTGTCCTCTCCTGGAAGTCTCCACAACACTGCCTGTTTGCTTCTCTCCAGAATTTACACCACACAGATAAATTTTAAGAAAGCCAAAATATGGGACTGTAGAAGCTTTTTCATCCTAGGCACAGCAATAAAGACGGCCTTGCCTGGCCACAGTTATGCCAATCTAGGTGAATTTCCTCCTTCCTTAGGTAAGAAAGGTACTTGACTTCTGAGTTACTGCTTCTGCATTGGATGCACTGTTCAGCAAGTGTGTATTTAACAAGAACAATAAACCAGTTTTTCTGAAGTTAGGCACTAATTTCTGAAAGAACTGACTTCTCAAAAGCTAGTTTGTATGCTGTTTGGATGAGGAGCACACCAGTTTGTTGAGCTGTGATTACCTGTTGCAACATTTGCAAATTGCTTGGTTGTACATCTTTCACCTTTCACCTTTCACCTCAGACACTGTTCTTATGAAGCATTTAGGCACCTCATTGCTAAGACCCGTGGAAGTTTAAAATCAGCAATAATTCCCATCCAGCAGAATTTATATCTGCATCTTTTCCGAAGCAGCAGCAAATGCAGTGCTTTATTTTGCATAGTCATATCTGATTTTTTTGAGATATAAATAAACTTATTGAATCCAAAAGAGTCCAAACTGGAAATTACTCCAGAATAGTATAGAGGTTTTGACTGTTAGATTGGTTTTTGACTGTTATTTGACTGTTTTATAATTTGAACAGTTTTAATTCTGTGTGTATATTTCTGTACACACATAGTTTTTAAATTTGCGAAGTAGATGGCTGGAGTTAGGCTGAGATGTACTCCTGGATAGATTTAATCTTATTCCAACTCTAGTGGTAACTTCATTCTGTTTATACCCATATAAATAGAAATATGTTATGTTATCTTGTACTTCATTGTAAGGACCTGAGATATTTAATAAATGAAGACTATGGTAAATACCCCTCCCTGTTCCCAGATGATTTTGAATGTAATTTTTTTCTTGGAAAGTATGTATATTTCACAGCAGGGAGCATTTATCATGTATGATGTTGTAAATCAGTGAATTAACTGTACCTTTCACGCAATTGAGTCTCCATCAGGAAACAGTTTTACTTTTCTAGTTTGTCTGTCATCACATCACATTAATTTGGCATTCACTATCTTTTAAATACATTACTTTGCACATCAAGACAATTCCCTGTAGCTGCAATTTTACAAGTAACTTTAATATTTTTTACACTTAAACATTAGTATAGTGGTTTCTGGTGCTTTTTTTGGATTTTTGGCTATAAAATTTGCTTAATATCTTTTTCTGAATAGAAGGGATTGCAGAAAAAACATTTGGGAAAAGGGACTGAGAAAATTTCTCAGACAAATTACTCTTGTAACAGCAGCTATTGTTTACTTGTTTGTATGTCTGTGCAGTAAGCTCTAGTTTTAGTTTTTATGTTCGGTAATATTGATGTCCCACTACTTTTTCATGAAATACAGATCACTTTCTTCCATTTTTTGGGTTCTAGGAGAAAAATCATTTTGATACCATTTAATTTCCACCATTGTGAACACCAATAGGAATTGAAATATTACAAAGGGCAAACTGAAATCTCCGTTCCCTCTGAAGACATAGTTTTGTTATCATACTTGCATTTTTAGATTTGAGGTTTCAATAGTTGATATTCAGTGACAGAAATAATCTGTTGTTATGGTTTGATTTTTATTTCCAAGTTCATTGTGTTAATATCTTATTCCAATTCTCCCACTCGATACCAATGTTGATTTTGTCAGTTACCATCCTGAAGCCTGAAATCAAATATTCTGTTATCTTCTGGTCTGTACCTATAATGCCTTAATCTCTAATCCACTGGCACTGCTTACTAGCTCAACTTCTCTTATTTTATTTATATTGCTAAATAATCTTTTACTGCTTGTTTTCATTTCCTTTGGAAGGTCTAACTCAGCTTGACTGCTGGAAATTCTCACTTTATCCCTTCACTTTCTGGCCTCTCAAGATGTTGTTTTCTTTGCTGGTTAACTCTTTTTTATCATTTTTCCTGGAACTTTTCCCTATATCAAAAATATAATGGGAATAGAAATTAATTGATGCACACCTGTATCCCTTCAGCTAAACTTCAATTATCACATAAACCATGATTTTGAGATAATTTGTGCCCTAGGTTAACAGAGATAACAGTGTCTTATTCCAATATATTTAGCTGACTTTACCAACAAATTTCTTACCTTCTTAGTGATGTCCCATTAAGTTTGCCCCCACACATTGTGAAGCTTCTTATAGAATCAGTTGTATTTCTCTTTCAATTGAAACTCAGTTTGTGATTCTATGAGCTAAAGATATTTACCTAATTACTTCCTTCATTCTCGTTTGCAATAGAATCCACTCTTATTTCTTTAAAAACCTTTGGTGAAGAAAGACATGAAAACTCAACTAGGATTTTTTCAAACTGGGCCAATTTTGTCTGCTAATAACTGGAGCCTGAATACCTTATTTTCCTTTAGTTGTATTTAAAAGGTAGAAGTATTAAAAGAGTCTGATTCTTCTTACAATAAAATTCTGGTTTTCATAGCTTAAATTTTTTTTTGTTTATACTGGAATGTGGACTTGAATTTTCCACTCCAGGTGTCTGCCTCAGGCTAATCTTCCTCTTTATTGTAGCACGAGCAACAAATCCAGATGAAAGAGTTGGGCAGATTCCTATGGAGTGAAGTCTGGCCCATTTTGATTACAAAAATTTCCCAAGAGCAAAGGGATGGGATCATTTGTGTTCCTTTGTAGAAAACAGGAGGTTAAGGTCTTGAGAATTTGTAAAAAGACGCGAAATTCCTAAGCCCCCTTCTCTGTGGCCACTAACTGCACATTATACCAGCAGAAAAATATGAGGAAATTTTCATGGTGAAATTCCCAGCATATTAAGAGTTAAATTAAAGTGCAGAAATGTGCTGTTGTACACGTCAAGTTTTCCAACTTCTTGGTGGTCACCCTGAGTGATTATGCTGATACCCTACATCGTAACATTACTGTATGCTATGTACATAGTTATAAAAGGTAATCCATTCTATTCCTGATTTTTTGAGAAAATGCTACTTACTAATATATAGGTAACTGCTTCAATAATTTTATATTTGGAATAGGGCACCGGAAGAAGAGGCCACAAGTCAGCCTTGGAGTAAAACCAAATATTACATGTGCTGGTTAAGTGAAAATCTCCAGTCAAGTCTGCTATTTGAGGCTGTGATCCTTTGAGAAAAGTAATCTCTTGGTATATAAGTAATGATTTGTGTAAAAGGGGGCTGAACTGAATTTGCACCAAATGTTTCTAATTTCCTGGGGTCATTTTTTCTATTTGATTTTCACCCTGAAGAATAGTATTAACCAAAGATTTTATTTTGTGTTTTTACTACTCCTGTTACTCTTAATTTTTTTAAATTCAGTTCCGTTTTCTTTAAAAGCTGGAGAAGTAAATCCTTTTAGCTATTACTAATTGGATCCGGGTTTAGACTGCAGGTTTTAGGCATGAATAAACAGTGCTTTACATATGTCTACTACATGCAGGGTTACTGACCTGAAGGCACTCTTAAATTTACACAGGTCACTGAAGTCACTAATTTGTAGGGTGAAGTCTTGCCTGTGAAGACTGGTGAAATAAATACATTCTGCCTGTTACAAAAGTAGGATTTGACTCACTCTTCCCTGCAGAATTCCTTGTCATCTCACACAAATGGTGAAAATGCAAATCTCATATACACTTGCATAAGACGTTCCTTACCAGTCAGAAGTACTGGATTTTTTCCAGGAGGCCTGTGTGTGTACTGTGTATGGCATCGGACCAGCACCATGTCCTACGGCATCTCGGCACACCGCTGTGAGGATACACCTCATATCCTGGTAAACAGGAGGAAATGGTGTTTTAGATGGGTTGCTCATTCCGGAGAGTTTCAGGTGAAATTCATCAGTTCACCTAGAATCCATCCAGGTGAAATTTATCTGGTTTCTTTTAGAAGTGCATTCCAGGACCTTTAGAGCAAAGTCTACAAAATCCTAATTTGAAGAGTTTCTGTCTGACTTAACCTGTGGTTGACTTCTGTGTAAAGATGAACTATACTCGTGATAGAAGTGAGCCATGCAGTTGTTACTGATCTAGAACAAAACCTTTCTGAAAGGTTACATTTACCTATTTGAGATGTTTTTCATTTCCCTGCTTAGTGACCAGTGGCATATAGGGGTAGCAGCAGCTCAATCCATATTTGGAAAATTATAAGGGTAATTAATGTACACTGATTTTCTAGAAATCTATAGACCACCCTGAACTGAAGCATTTTAGATCACATAAATCTGACAAAAATGTGAAATATATTAAAACACACACAACTGTTTCAAAAACATGTTTTAAAAATATTATTAGGTGTTACTCCATTGGAAGGTGTTTCAGCATTAACTTTATATATACTGGCTTTGGCTGATCTTGGTTGTACTTTTTTAATAGATTTTGACATTTTAATTTCCTGGTTTATTCTCATTCATTAAGATTTTTGTTTTATTTTGCTAAATTTCCCTAAAAATTTGTGCAGTTATAAGTGAACTACAGGACTATTCCATGCATTTAATGGGAAATTCTTGATGATTTCAGGACAAAGGATGCACTTTAATCAGGCTTCAAAAACTGTTTGCTGTCTGTACAATGGAGCAGTTAAATTGCAATCTCGTCAGAAATGCAATGTCACTTCTACATCTATGTCACTTCATAAATTTTAAAATGGAGCATTCTCTAGTGTGTGGGTAAGCAATATTTATCTATATATATTAACAGACTGAAAAGTATTGTCTGAAAAATAGACAAAGTTTTCTAAATAACTATTAATAACTGCCCATTGCACAGGTCAGTAGTTCACTGATAGACCATTGTTTGTCTGAAAAAAATCACAAATAAGTACTGAAAAGTTAAGAAACTTATACTCTAAGCAGCATCTGGTATGGTTAAAGAAATCCAGGGAATATGGACGTGAAGTGTCATCTAGCAGTCATTCTGTCTCAGAGCAAGGAAATCAACCTTTGTTTTGTTATTGTTCTTGAGATGTGTATTTTTTAAATTCCTCCTGTGATATTGGCTTCAACACCTTCAAATGTAACTTCGTCCATTGCATAACTGCAATAATAGAATTTTTTATACTTGAAGTTGGAATTTTCCTTGCTTGGAAGGAAAGCAGTTCTTTCTTTTCCCAGATTCAGTATATGTGAATAAAACTGATTATTAACCACTTTAATATTATACTCTGCTCTCAGTTCTCTCTTTTATGGACCCCTTTATTCAATCATTATTCATAAATCTTAGAATATTTTTGGCGGGTTTTTTTTCTCTGCCTGGAGTTCTCTTCTGCATCCCAGCATGTTGAATCCATCTTATACTGACTTCACCAGTACCAGATGTGGACTCCCTTTCAGTATGCCCTAACAATGACACTCAAGCCTCACAGGTGGCCATATGTGTCATTATTGTTCATAGAAGTAAGATTTCTCCCTTTCTGATACATCTCATCTTTCTGAAATCTCTCTGCCCAGCAAAGTTTTCATCCTTTCCTTATGCTTTTGATTTCTCCTTTCCCTGTTTAGTACTATGAATACTTCTATATTCAGATCTTTGCGGCTTCTCCGTTTTTTGAAGATCAGCTTGAATTCCAGTTCTGCCTTTTGAAATGAAGTCCTTCACAAGTTGTTGTCATTCTTGAGCTTTCTATGTACTCCTACATTATTAGTTAAAATATTAAATAATATCAGGTCAGTCTTGTGAAGGGCATTATGTAATATATTCTATTCATTCTCCAATAAGCTATTATCAAGCTTTCTGGGCAAGATTTTACAGCAGCTTTACTCAGACCATATTTTCCCAGTTGGTTTATGAGCGTCATGTGAATCTGACATCTATTACTTTCTCAGATCTTGTTATCCTGTCAAAGAAATTGAATTACCTTGACATGAGTTATTCTTGACAAATTCATGTTGGTGCATTTTGTCTTTAGGTGAATACAAATTGATTGTTTAATAATTTGCTTCAGTTATCTTTCTATCAAAGAAAAGCTGACTCTTCTGTAGTTCCCTGTGTCCCTTTTAACCTCTCATGCTTGTTCTCTGACTTTCTAGAACTTGTTCACCTTCCACCAACTTCTCTCATTTCTCCTGCACCTGTGAGGAAAGGCTTTCACTAACTCTATATGTACTTTGGGGTGATTCTTGTCAATTCATAACAACTCGAATATATTCAAATTATTTAATTGATCATTGCATTCTCAGGTTGGTGTTCCTATATCCTCATTAATAATAATAAGTTAAGTATCTGGACACAGTTACCTTTTTTGTGAAGACTGAACCAGAGAAAGCTTTAAACATTTCATGCTTCCTTTAAAAGTCCATTAGTTGCTCAGTTTTCTCATTACATTTGTTTCTATTTTTCACTTTAAGGCTTTAAAGAACTTTCTTCCATGTATATTATAATTGTAATATATATTCCGTATTATATTTTCTTTATTTCTTCGCATATACTTTTGCTATTCATTAGTCTTTAGTTTTAGTGAAGTTTTTTAGTAAGATTTTCCTTGGTTTTGATTCTTAGATGATTCATATTTCATTATCTCATTATTAAAATCTACTAATGCAAGCATATAAGACATTACTTATATTTTCTTATGAGGTGCAAAAGTTTGTATTGCACTTTTCGCATTGTCTTTTTCAAAAATATAAATGCCTTATAAAATCTGTATTCAGAGACCCACACAGGAATCTGTTACTGCAGTGATACAAGGCCAACTCTCCTTTTTGTTACCTGGAGAACAAACAGAAGTGCTACTTTTGCTACAGATCAAGCCTGCCTGACCTCCTGATGAGAGCATCAGCTCTGTGGAAGAGGCTAAAGTTATTAAAGGAATATGGCAGCAGAAGATGTAGAGTTTTTCCTGGTCTTGAAGAAATTAGAAAAACATCTAATTACATTTGGAAAGGAGAAGAACTAGGCTGTGTGTTTTACAGCAAACTGTTTCTGGATAAAATAAAAACGATCTAAAGAAAAATATTGCTAATTATGAATCCTATTTTCCCTGCTTCAGCAGATGGCCTTAAGCATTAAGGTCTTTCCTGCATGCTTTTCATTTGACTCCTTAACTGTTCAGTTCCTAACTAGTAAGTGTCCCTAAAATCAAACTTATCTTTTTAGGAAATATTTAAAAGCATAATTTTATCTCCAGTGAGGAAGTTCTGGAACCACCCATCCAGTAAACATTACAGGGGGAGCAACTTTGGAATTAGATATTTAATGCCCAGTTACTTTTAATCACTTTATATGGCTCAAGCTTTTTGGTATTTTCTGGAAATAGATGCTGTTTTTTAGACAGACTTATGATTTACTACCAGCAATTGTTAGAAATACATGTTCTATATTTCACTTACATTCAACATTCTCCTTCTTACATTGCTTAGGCATGCTTAGTTTATCCTGACTCTGATGAATTTGATGAATTTGCTTAACTATTGTGCACTATTCCAATCATGCCTAGAGAGAAAGTATTACTGAGGCTTTCTAAAGTCTTGAAAACCTGTAGATAAGTATAAAGGTAACCTACCAATGTGCACCTATGGGTATCTTTTCCGAAGACTAAGGACAATTCTTCAGAAGTAATCAGAAAATAAAGGTCTTCTATTTTAAATATGTAAATGATGATCTATTCATTCTTGTGTCCTTTACAAGACTGTTGGTTTGGTTGGAGGTACACCAGATCTAAATTTTGGGAAGTATCAGAAAGTTTCAGTCTTTTCTCCTACCTTTCTCTAACATTTTTGGGCATTAAATTGTCAAGTCCATGTGTTACCTGGGGGAGACTAACATGCCAGCATTTCTCCAGACCCTACAGTTTGCTTTTAGCACAAACAATAATGCTGCCAGATTGTCTCAATTTATTACTTAATATTTCCATTTCTGTCATCAGACTGACATGAGCAGTGGGACTATTTTAATTAAAATATTATGTTTTGTTTGTTTCCACAAAGGAGAAACATTTGTTTTTGTTCAAAGCAAAAGTTTTAAACAGTTAAAAAATAAAAATAAAAAGCAAACCACTCAAAAGCCTAATATGAGTAGTCTCCTTGGCTCTGGAAGTATCGATCCATTTCCCCTCACTTCCTTCCACACTAAAAAACCTAGTTAAATCTGAAAAAACACACTTTTACACATTGCCTTTCAAACAGCTGCTAGTCCCAATTTTCCTCTGCTGCCCTGCTAATGCTCACTGGGCCATTAGCCCACCTTTCCCCAGGCTCTCTGCCAGCACAGCCCACCTGGCTGTTTTGCAGCAGAACCACAAGTATTCGATTAACTGAAAGAACCCTACTGCAATGAGGCAGACACAAAAGGAAAAACAGGGAATGTCAGGACACAAAAATTTTCTTTGCTTTTTGTGTAACATTAATTTGACAAATCATCTTGTCACACTGACAGGATTACTTTTACAGACTAGGAACAAAATATATAATACATCTATATATGTACTCGACTAAGTATACCAACAAAAAAGCCAAATAGAGCCTCTGTTTCAAAGTCTGCACTTTTTTTTTTTTTCCTTTTGGTTAAAAATGTTTCCATGCCCCTTTCACATGAAACATCCTGCAATACTAACTTCTGGCACTGACGAGACACTTGGTTGTTCAGTGTCAGAAAAGGAATCTGGCTAATACCTCAGCCTGTTAACCTCATGATTCCTGTTCTGACTGTCCATATCATGACCTTTCTTTGATCAGAGTAATTTTGTCTAGAAGTCGTGTTTATAAGTCATGCCTTGTACTCGCTCAGCAAAGGCATAGAAAATGCAAATGTATTTCTGAATAGCATATTTGGTTCAGGAACCTGAGTGGTAGCACTGTATGGGGGGCCAGGCAGGCAGTGTACACAGACCACCCAAAGTGCCACTGAAGAGATGCTTTCTTCCTGTAAAGTTAGAGCTAATTTGTTTTAATCTGTTTAAAAATGGAGAAGGGCTAGTGGAAGGTGTGCTAGTCGGAGGCTGTCTTGGGCATATCTGCCACAAATGAGAGTTTTCAATTCTTCCTGTAGTAAGGAAAAGGTCAACAAAACCTCTACCTTGTCTGGAGAACAGACTTTATCCTATTCAGGACATTGGTTCAGAGAGTCCCCACGAAACAGTCCTTAATAACAAAGGGGTCCAGAAAGGCTGGACACAATGAAGAAGGAAATCTTAAAGGAGCAAGGAGCAAGACATCCTTATATACCAAAAGAAGAGCTGTTGCAGAAGAAGACCTTCCTGGCTGAGCAGGGAGCTTCTGCTGGAACTGAGGTGAAAAAAGAGTTTATGACCTCTGGAAGAAGGGGCAAACAAAAATACAAGGATGTTGTTAGGTCACCGAGAGAGAAAATCAGAAAAGCAAAAGCTCAGCTGGAACGCAACCTGGCCACTGCTGTGAAAGGCAATAAAAAGTGTTTATATAAAACATCAACAAAAAAAAAATAGCCCAGGAAAATCACCATCTGTTTTTGGATGTGGGGGAGAACATTTTAACCAAGGATGAGGAAAAGGCTGAGGTACTTAATGACATCTTTGCTTCAGTCTTTAACAGAAAGGCTGATTATCCTCAGGACGATCAGGAGTCTACCCAAGGTGGTAGACTGTGATGGGGAGCACATGTACCACCTGCCATCCAGGAGGAAGTAGTTAGTGACTTGCTGAGTCTCTTAGACACTCATGAGTCTATTGGGTCAGATGGGATTCATCCAAGGGTACTGAGGGAGCTGGCAGAGGTGCTTACCAAGTAATTTTCCACCATTTATGGTCAGTTGTGGTTAATTAGGGAGGTTCCAGAGGACTGGAGCTAAGCCAATGTGACACCCATCAACAGGGAGGGTCAGAAGGAGGATCCAGGGAACTACCAGCCTCTCAGCCTGACCTCAATGCTGGGGAAGGTTTTGGAGCAGATCATCTTGAGTACCATCACATAACATGTACAGGACAACCAGAGGATCAGGCCCAGCCAGGATTGGGTTAGGAAAGACAGGTGCTGCTGGACCAGTGTGATCTCCTTTCAGTACCAGGGGACCTGCCTAGTGGATGAGGGAAAGACTGTGGATATTGTCTGTCTGGACTTCAGTAAAGCTTTTGTTACTGTCTCCCACAGCATTCTCCTGGCGAAGCTTGCAGCCCATGGCTTGGACAGGTGCACCCTTTGCTGGATTAAAACTGGCTGGATGGCCAGGCCCAGAGAGAGCTGGTGAGTGGTGCCACACCCAGGTGGTGGCTGGTCACCAGTGGGGCTCCCCAAGGTTCGGTGTTGGCCAGTTCTGTTTAATATCTACCGATGATGTGGATGATGGGAGCAAGGGCACCCTCAGTCACTTTGCTGACAGTGCCAAGTTGGGTGGGAATGTTGATCTGCTGGAAGGATCTGGACAGGCTGTATTGATGGGCTGAGACCATTTGTATGAGATTCAACGAGGCCAAGTGCTGAGCCTGCACCTGGGTCTCAACAACTGCATGCCATGCTATAGGCTAGGAGCAGAAGTGGAAAGTTTCCTGGTGTAAAAAGACCTAGAGGTGCTGGTTGACAGCAGCTGAACATGAGCCAGCACTGAGCCCAGCTGCCAAAGAAGGCCAATGGCAGCTTGGCCTGCATCAGCCACAGTGTGGCCAGCAGGACCAGCACAGTGATCGTCCTCCTGTCCTCCTCACCTTGGCACCAGTGAGGCCACCTCAAATCCACTTCTGGCCCCTCACTACACTGAGGTGCTGGAGTGTGTCCAGAGAAGGGTAACAGAGCTGGTGAAGGGTCTAAGAGTAAGTCATATGAGGAAGTCCTATGCTGAGGCAGTGGGGGTTGTTTAGTCTGGAGAAAAGCAAGGTCAGAAGAGACCGTAATGCTTTCTACAACTGCCTGAAAGGCGAATTTAGCCAGGTGGGGTTTGGTCTTTTCCCTCAGATAACAGGAACAGGTGACAGGACAAGAGGAATTGGCCTCAAGCTGCACCGGGTGAAGTTCAGGTTGGACACCAGGAAGAATTTTTTCACTGACAGGACTGTCAAGTATTAGAATGGGCTGACCAGGGAAGTGATGGAGTCACTACCTCCGGAAGCATTCAAGAAACAACTGGACATGACACTTACTGCTATGGTTTACTTGGCATGGTGGTGGTCAGTCAGAGGTGGGACTTGATGACCTTTTCCAAAATTAATAATTCTATGATTCTATGAAGAGTGCTTTTTAGTAAAAAACACATCTAAATGTGTCACTGTAGATTGAGGACTCAGCCTACTGGCGATTCTGTTCCTGCCCATGAACAAGATAGTTTCTGGAAATATTACTGAATAAGTATGATATTTACAGTGGTATAAATAAGAAAAAACATTAAAGTATATTTTCTTAATGCTTATTTTATAGGTCATACAATACCAACAGCAGTTCTAGCATGCTTATTTTTTCTGTTGTGTTAAGGGTACCTTTTCTTAACATCTTGATTAAACAGTCCAATAATTAGAGTGCAGTTTTTTAGCTCTTAGGAAATTTTAGATACTTTTCCATGGGCAAAAAATGGAAGCTGATGAATATCAGCTGTGCCAAGCCTTTCCAACTTGAACATACTTTGACATGATCACAGTATTGGGTATTCAGTTTTTCAGCTTTTTGTAAAATAATTGCTTATTTTGAGTGGGAAACACTGCAGATATTTAGCATTTTAAATATTAGAATGATTTTCCCCCCTAAAAAATGCTACAACAGATTAACTGCTGGTTTATATTCAGACTCCCTCTGCTATTGTGCATATTTAATTAAATGTGCTAATATTAAACTTGTACTTTCAAACTTCAGCAAATAAATACATATATATTTTCTCAGTCTTTATTAAGGCTAGGTTCCCAGTTTCTGTATCATTGCCATTACACATAGTGTGCTCCACCCTGGCCCTCCATCACTGACAAAGAACAGCACTTTTTCCTCAGGAAAGAGTCTGGGGATCATCACAGACAGCAGTATTTCAGCCTCTCACTCGGCTGTTGATTGACCTACTGTTAAAGCACAAAAATACATCCCAAATGAGGCAGTGGAACATACAGTACCTTCTTGCAAGAGTTACCCAGTCACAGGTGAGTCTTGAAGACTTCTCTTCCTTTGAGTTGATTTTTTAGCGTCAGTAGACAGTTAAGTTTTCCATCTATAACTATTGTCTCCATTGTAAACATTGTCTCCAGCTTCTGGATGCATCTCTGTTTCCAAGCAGCATGCCTAAAATCGTCATTTCCTTCCCACTGTTCCTCCCCATCTCCTCCCATTCTTTGGCCTTAACAAAGCCAAATGCTTCAGTGTGAAGCAGGTGTGTTACACATGGGCTGTTGAACATCTGGCCAGTTCTCTGTGGGGGCCAGAAAAGTGTGCAAATCCTAGAATGGGCAACATGCCAGGAAAGAATATGAATCGCTAGCTCTGTAAGCAAATTATTTCTGGTCTCAGTTGAAATCCAGGCTTACAGCTCTCTCATTATCCATTGGCCCACACACTTGGGGTTTTACTCTGCTTAAGTTTAAAGGCAGAGCATGCATAATATGATTTATTTTATGTAAGTTCTAGAAAAATATTCATTTATACAGATGTTTTCACGCCTTGAAACAATTATGATCCCAAGGGTGGTGGGGTTATAAAGAAAATTAGTAAGAGGGAAAATGTCATTTTAGGTCTCGAATACTGCTATGCATTCCTGACTTCCTTTGAAATTGGGTGTGCGTGCATTTAAAATGATGGTCTACTCTTTCCTTCCATCTAATGTGTGATTTTGATCACACATATACACAAAAAACCAGTAATTGCTGCTTCCCTTCCTCAAACTTTGCACTGCTTTAATCAAATTGTTTTTTTATAGACTTCTATGTAAATCATATCTTTACATTTTCATCCTGCTAGTCCCTTGAGGCTTTATTCCAGATCAGATATAAAACCAGAGGAATGTGTTCTCTGAATCAAATAATGTTGCAGCTCACATAGGGGAAAGGTTCATCTGGAGAACTGATCTCAAATGTCAGGATGATAGAAATCAAATGGAGTAAATGCTAAGGCATTATATATTTTGCCCAACTCTCATGAGCAAGTGGTGAGATTTTGATATTGTCAAACTGGAACTTTTGCTTTAATTT
Source organism: Vireo altiloquus (assembly GCA_013396875.1). Taxonomy (NCBI): domain Eukaryota; kingdom Metazoa; phylum Chordata; class Aves; order Passeriformes; family Vireonidae; genus Vireo; species Vireo altiloquus. The sequence goes on from VZRF01028485.1 coordinate 290,938, forward strand.
GATCTTTAAACAAGAACCTCTAGTAACGTCCATTTAAACTGTATTTTTCTGACATATATGAATCATGTTGAAGATGTGGCCAGAAACTCAAAAAGAAAGTTGTATACCAAAAAGAACTTTGATTTCACTCCATTCCCTTTCTGAAGTTCTTAATTCATAAAGTGCATAAAATGCAATGAACAGTGTAAAAGTCAACTTCTGTGGTGAAAGTCTTACTGGGATTCTGCCTCAGAGTTTTTTTTTTTTTTTTTTTTGCTGGCCAGCCTTCGCGTACGAAGATCCGGGACCTCAGAGTTAAGAGTCATTAATTAACATTCTTTTTGCTCAGACACAAGGTAAGACTTAGTAAATTATGTTAAATACTCAGAGAGAGAGATATGGTAAGCAAAGAGTATTTTTATTTCTGGAAAATGCAGAGTTCTTGAGGAATCTACTACATTTATAAATCAATACAGATTTCTTCAAAATTAATAATGACAGCACTAAAAATTTAATCACATTAAATATGTATAGATATGTTCTTTAATATTTGCTGGATTTTGCTTTACCAGAGGCATAGTAAGAAAAATGTGTTTTAAGTAGAATTTTTTTTTATGTATGTATAATCCTAGAATTCTTAATTTTTAAATAGGGTTTTTAATGGAGTTGCAGAAATGGAAAGCTATTGCCTTCAGTAAGCTATTAACTTTTCTTTCTTTTTATGAACTTTCGGTAGTCAGAATAAATAGTAGAAAACTTTTTCCAACTTGATGTAACAAATCCACTGGGTACTTGCAAATATCAAGCCAGGATATGTATTCTGGAGTATGTTCTGAACACTTCAGTAGACGTTCAGTTTTTCACCAGACTCTTCTCTGCTCTTGGAATGTGAACTTTTACTATTGCACTATCCATCTCATTTCTGTTGTCCAGCAGCATCTGGCAGCCCTTGCCTCCCACCTAGCCACTAGAATTTTACAGAATCTCTACTTCTAATGGACACAGACGTCTTTTACTTGACTTTACCATCTTCTCTCCTGCTCTACTGGCCCTTCAGACTTCTCTTGGCTCCATCAGTGTTCTTCAGAGCCTTTCTTAATTTTTAGGGCTGAGTGAGGAACCACCCAGCAGCCTGGTAACTGTGGTGGCACAAACAGTTATGGGCTTGTGGTCTAGGAAGATCACTTAGAGATCCATCTCCAACAGCTGAATCTTTTGTAGCTAAAGACAAATAATTTGGTAAAGGTGAGATTGGGGGCAAATATGGCACAGCTGCAGTACTACAAAACTCTTTTCAGGTGGTGTAGTGATACAGTGTCAGAGCAACACCAAAAGCACACTACCTTATTTGTTAACACAATAACCCCCAGTGACAGAGAGAATGTGAAAGGTTTACTATAGAAAATATATATAGACTTTTCAGCAGGAACAAGTAGGAGAGTGCTCAAGAAAGACTGTTTCAATTGCTTGGATTTCTTTTGATCCATTTTCAGCATCTTGGAAACCCCTTAAAGATGTCTTTCATTCCCTTGAGAGGAATTTAAAGCATTTTTACCAGGACAGTATGTTTTATCAGTTTTAGATCTGTAAATACAAAAAAGTGAATAAAAGCCCAAAATACTATTCAGAAATGGAAAACCAGAAGTCTGGAGAACTATGCTCTTGAAGTATCTTTAATGGCTTTTAAAGTGAAAAAAAAAAAAAAGATATTGTGCAAATCTTTAATCGAGTTTCCTTGTGATGTATTACAGTTTGACTAATTTTTCATTCAGATTCTCTAATTTCTTTCACACTGAAATTTCCTTTTTTATTTATTTATAGCTAGGGTTAATAATGCAACAATCAGATTGTACTAAGCAAATTATGAGGAGTTGTTACATGATGAAATCTTCAGTGAAAACCTGTAGAATTTAAATTTATATATAAATATGCATATATATATATACAATAAAGGCAAAGGAAATCTTTGAAGAAAAAATAAAAATAACCTTTTTAAAAAATCATTCAAATGGTCCTTTACAGAAAGTTATTCCTGCTGAGCTTAAGTTCTTTTCCTTTGTGATAAAACAAAGCTTTCTATATGTTGTCATGAGGCAGAACAAGTAGAAGGAAACATAAATCAGGTGAAAACAAAATATACCATTTGTAGAACGATGTTAATTCTAACCTATTTTAAAAAAAAATTGCATCTTTGTACAAAAACTATTCTGTCTTATAATACTATTATAACAATTTTTACATTTCAGTGTTCAGGACAGTTGGTGCACCTTGCAACGTTGTGCTCGAAACCAATAAATGTGCTGTGCATACATACTGTTAAAACCAAAGCAAACTAACTTAATTTTACCAGAATGAAAACAGAGTTCTTTCATATTAATTAGCTATTATATACTTTCAAAAAAAGAGAAAAATACTGTCTGGATAGATTTGTAAACCTGCTTACTACCTTTTTGTTTGAAATCTTGTTCTAAGGCCTGTGGCTTTGGTCATTTTCTCTCAAAAAAAAAGGGAAGTAATAGATTTTGAAAGCAGATATGTACAACTCTGAACTCATACTAATTATATTTCATCTCAAGGCATATATTTGAGTCAGAAAAATTAATTTTGCAACATTTAAACCTAAGAGCATATTGTTTTGCCAATTGAGTGCAAGAAACTTCCTGACAATATTCTTTAAAAAATACCCTAAAACCCCCAAAAACCAAAACCAGAGTGCATAAGGTTTTCAACATATTTTGACTTCTCTTCTTGTTCAGTTTTCATGCAATCAATTCTTCTTTTTTTGCTGCCATTCTTCTATATCTTTAAGTGGCATCTGCTAAGATCTCACAGCGTTTGATCTCGCATGAAAAGCAGCATTGGAAAGATAACAGAAGACATAAGTTATGTTTAGGATATGTGAGATTAGCATGGGTCATACAAGCAACTAGATTAAAAGAATATTACTTACTGGGGTCAGTAAGTCAGATGCTTGAAATTTAAGAGATAGCAGATTCATAGCCACGCAAACCGTCCAAATTTCTACCCCTTTGGCAATACACTGAGAATAAAGAAAATATTTCTATGCATTATGGATATTCATCTCAGCTTTGGAAGCTCCAGAAGGTCCACAGGACAAAGTCAGAAATGTTGGTGGTATTGCTGCTGCTGTATCAATGCTTTGGCAACATTCTCACCCTTGAATGACTTGCATTGAGTTTTTGTGGCAAGGTTTTGGTGGCAGAGGGGACAGGGGCTACAGGGGTGACTTCTCTGAAAAGCTGCCAGAAGCTTCCCTCATGTTCTACAGAGCCTAAGATAGGGTCTACGATAGACCTGCTGCTGAGCAAGGCCAAGCCCAACAGTGAACTTACATTAGGAAGAAGTTCTGGATGACACACAGAAAAGATAGAATTGAAAAGAAATACCAAAAGAGAGCTTGGCCGCTGGACTGTGTGAGGTCAAACAATGACCCATGAGACAGCTTGTGGCGCTCATCTGCTCTCCCCAGCCAAAAATCTGTCTGGCCACCCACTGCTAGCCCCAGTAAAGGTAGGGGAAGCAAGGAGACTCTGGTAGTTTATGTTATGACTGCTGACTACCCAATAAATGTAGGTTGAAATTCTTCTTTGGCAGAAATCATGCTTTTAAATTTCCTTCTGCTGGAGGGCAAACACAGGATTAATTTGGGCTAGGGTCATAATTTGATTAAAGAAGATAACACGTAAATTGCTGAGATTGTTTCAAAAAGAAATTAATTACACATGTGTTGGATGGAGAGGGTTTAGTTGCCTGGGAATGGAGATGTAGACTAGAAAAACAACTGTTTTTTAACTACAGTATGGAGAAAAGACAACATTGAGACAGCTGATAATGAAGGACAGGCAGAAGAACAAAATCATGGAGAAAGAGACAGAGAGAAATTAAGCATGAGAATGGATTGAATATCTGCATGAGTGGCATAACAATCAGGGTGCCTGTCTCTACCAGTTTTTTTTCCTCTTACAATCTCTGTCAAAATGCAAGTGAACAAGGTGTTTTCCTATTTTACTTGCTCTATTAGATGTTATAGTTGAAATGGCAGAGAAATCTCTGAAGGTGGAACATCACCTTATTTCACACCAACCTTGATGTTTCCTTCTTAGTTCTTACCTGGAAAAAGCTACTCTTCTTGGTGAGGATTTGTAAATAGAAATGAAGAAAACATTCACCAAAAGCTATACTTGCCAACAGAATTCAGCTGAGTTTTGGCATACCTGCATTGTGAAGTTGAATTCATAACCCCAGCTAGATGTTTGCAGTCTCTTAGGAATATATAGGATAGTAAGGTGCCAAGGAATTGAATTTACAACAGTCAGCATTTAATGGGATTGAACATCTAAATCAGGAACTGGTGAATACTAAAGTGTTTCTGCAATCCACTTTTCTCCTGAGTTTTATGCTCTTCACTGTGCCTGTAAGGCAGAAATTCACAGCCTAAAATCATCACATAATTTAAGGTGCTGAGCCGTCCTATTGGGTAACTAATATACTTTAAAATATAATAGTAGTAGTAGTGGTGTCAAGTGGTTGTAAACAATTTATAATGCTCTTTTGGTTTGAACACTCACCTGTGAAATGTGTCTTGCAGGCGGAGATCAAACCCTCACTTCCAAGAAAAATGTCCTAGCTATTAAACAGAAGTAAGTCTTGTAGCATTCCTTGGGCTTGAGCCCAGAATATATGACTCTCATGTCCAATGTTGTCGCTGTTGGGGTGGCCACAACACACACAGACAGTGCCTCTTTCAAGGGCCAGAAAGCCATTTATTCAAGAGAGCAGTCTCTTTTAAAGTTTCTTAATGTTTACACAGCTTTAAAGCTCAACAGACTTGCTTTAGCCAATCATGACACACCACTAGATGAGCACATGATAATCATGCTGCATGTTTTTCTGACTGTAATTCAGCTGTGCCTCTTTCCCATGGTCCTTCTCTAGCCAAAGTAACAGGCCTGAGCCATGATTTTACAAAGGCAACAAGGTCTTCATTTTATAAGGTTTTACCTAAATGCAATACAATGGGGGGCTTCTGTCGGCTTCTAAGAGAATGTTTCTGGTATGAATAGGGAAAATATCCTAAAAGTTTCAAGTCCTTTTTGTGCAGAGTCTAGACTGAATAGAAACAGTGGAGCATGTCCTCATATCTCATCATTTCAAGTTTGATGTTTAGGTCATGTTCCTTGCTACTTGAGGAACAAGTTTGGGACTCCTATCCCTCATCATTTTCAATTGTCTATGTACCTTTAAGGTTTTCTAGACAATTTGAAGAGAATTTTGTCAAACTGATTTTGCATTAAACTTGCATTAATATATCCTTTGAGTGAAGGGCCATGTAAAGATTCAGAGTAATTACTTCCTCCCCCCTACAAAAATAAACCAATCTGAGTTGATGTGCTTGAGGTCTTTGCTTATCAAGAAGGCATTGCTGTCAAATGTCATACAGCATCTGAAATTTGGCACTGTTATTACTAAGAAATCATCTATATTTAAAGAGATGGGTGCCCTAGAAAGTATGTGGTCACTGAGATTTTCTTAAAATCCTCTGTACCCTACAGGAACATGATAAGATATATTAAATATGCAACTTTAGGATTAAATGACCAAGGGGAGTCTCAATTATAAAACTCTAGATATCCCAGGAACTTACAGAGTTCACACAATTGGTCATTTAGCAAAAACCTAAACCATGGAGTTTTGTAAGGTTTTTTATAATAAGATCATATAGTGGCTTGTGTTGGAAGGGATCTTAAAGATCATCTAGTTCCAACCTTGCTACCAGGAGAAGGAGCACTTTTCACTATATCAGGCTGTTCAGGGCCCCATCCAACCTGTGCTTGAACACTTTCAGGGATGGGGTATTCCCAGCTTCCCTGGGCAACACCTCAACACCCTCTGAGTTAGAGTTTTTTCTAATTCAAATCTCTCTTCTTTGACTTTAAAACCATTTCACCCTTGTCCTATCACTATCTGCCAATGTAAACAGTCGCTCCCCATCTTTCTTCTTTTAATTACAAAAGGATGCAATGAAGTCTCCCTGGAGCCTTGTCCAAGCTGAACAATCCCAGAACTCTCAACAGCCTTCACAAGAAAGGTGTTGCAGCCCTCAGACGACCTTTGTGGTCTCCTCTGGACCAGCTTCAACAGGTCCATGTCTTTCCTGTGCTGGGGACTCCAGACTGGAATAGTGGTGTCTCATGGGGGCCAAGCGGAGAGGGAGAATCATTTCCCTTGACCTGCTGGTTACACTTTTTTTGATGTGGCCCAAGATGATGTTGGGCTTCTGGGCTGTGAGCAGACATTGCCTGCTCATCTCAAGTTTTTTGTCCACCAGCATCTCCAAGTCCTTCTCTGGAGGGTTACTCTCAATGGGTTCTCCCAGTCTTTGCTCATTTCTGGGATTGCCATGACCCATCTGCATTACCTTGCACTTGAACTTGTTGAACCTCATGTCATTCTTGTGAAGTCACTTCTGAAGTTTCATCCAGGTTCCCCAGGATGTCATCTCGTCCTTCAGGTGTTTGGTTTGCCCTGCTCAGCTTGGTGTCATCTGCAAACTTGCTGCAAGCTTGATGCCACTGCCTGTGTCATTGATGAAGACATTAAGGAGCCCTGAAGGACACCACCTGCACCAGCCTCCGCCTGGACACAGAGCCATTGACCACAACTCTCTGGCTGTGTCCATCCAGCCAAATCCTTATCTACTGATCTGTCCACTCTTCAAATATATATCTCCTTAATATAGCGAGATAAGGATGTCATGAGGGACCATGTTGAAGGCCTTGCAGAAGTCTAGGTCGATGACATCAGTCAGTCATCTCATCAGGTCATGGCTCCACTTATCCCGCTAATATATTGTAGTTGCTTAAAATAAAAGATTTAACTTCCTTTTTCAGTGCTTTTGAAGAGTAAAAAAGTTAAATATAAAGGCATCTAACTGAGGAATTTAAGATCATCTGGCATCACCCATTTTAGCACTTAAGTATTGAGGAGGCATTCCTGGTATATGTGTACCCTGGAAAATTGCATTAACATATAGCTTAATGATTTGTTTTCTGACCCTCAGATATAAGTGGAACTGCTTGACCTTCCAGAAAGCACCTTAACAAAGTAAATTGGGAAAAACTGTACTGTTACAATGTATTCTAATATAATGGTTCACCTTTGGTCTCTACAGGGTGTCTGTGGCACCGGTTCAACATAACATTTAAATATATTTAAATGACAAGCATGATTCACTGCCTGGAGGCATCCCTGGAAGCCTTTCCAAAGGACCTTTAGATCAGGGCAGGCTAAAACGCCCTGCTATTTTGCCGATAAAGCCTTGAAGATACTGCTTTGAAAATATTCTCCTGAAGGAAATTTGAGTAATCTTCAGTATAATTATAACTTTTTCTGCATGTATTTAATTCCTCCTCCTGTCTGTGGATTTTCTCCATTGGTTATTTGTTGTCAGGCTATCACATATTCACAGCATGCATCAGTCTGAGCACAGAAAGGTTCTTCCACCATAAAGGTTGGGTGTTCTTCTCCCTAAATGTTGCTGAAGCTATTTATACTCTTGTTATATATTTATAGAAAATCCGTTTGTACTGCAGTCGTAGCATCTTTCCCCTGCAGAAGCCTTAATCCATCTGAATTTACTGGGAAATTACAGGACTGCCTCAGCTGTTGGGTGATTCCCTGCAGACTGTTTTGATACTTGCATGTTTTTTCTCTTGCTAAGGCAGATAAATGAAATCAGAATGAGAATTGCACCCACTATCCTAGCAAAACACTGTAGACTTGAGATGTGTGTAGAGTAGAAAGGGAATGTGTGTCCGAACTGGTACCATGGCAGAGTTGCTCATCATGCTGTTATGATTAATTTTCTTGGAGAGCATGAACTAGACAGTTTTTGCATCATGAAAATGAAACATTTTCAGTATTGGACTATGTGGTGGGCTGCACTAGTGAACTCTTTTCCTCTAGATATGTAGATATGCGTAGTTTTTCGCAGTAGTTTACAATGAACACATTATTGTGCTTTAAATATTCTCCAGACCTGTTCTGCATATAACAATCTATCTTTCCCACATCTTTCCAAATCCTGAGAAGTACTAATTAAAAAAAAATCTTAGTGTTTTTTTTTTTTTTTTTTGTTTTTTTGTTTTTTTGTTTTAAAGCAGAACACAGCTATATCAGCTGTGGATACTGGTTTGATTTCAAATCCAGAAACCACAATAAAGGCTGTTTTCCTTACATCAGATGTGGTGATTAATATGTGGTAGTCTTGGGCTCCAGATTTTTACAGCTCTGTTAATTGATCATGAGCCAGAGCCTGGGGCTGTATAATTAAGTTAGCTGGGAAATTAATGCAGGAAATGGCTTCTAGATTTGATTGGTTTAAAAATCTATGAATACACTTATTTAATCCTTTTGAATTAAACTTGGTGCCAAAAAAATTATGTTAACTACGTCTGCAATTTCATAACTTCAGGGCAGTATTTCTTTTCTGTCTTTGAAATGTTTGAACAAAATAGAGTCATCTTAGACAATCCAGTGAAAGGTCTCTCTGTCCCTGTTTAGAAAAGCTGAATTTCCTGTATCTTTGGTGTGACACCTATAGACACAGATATTAGATTAACTGGGATCTAGGGACTGAATATCCTTACTTACAGCTTTACAGTGAGTTACTATGCCTTTGCAAAAGCCCTCTGAGGTAAGTCAAGCTTAATGCATGTGCAACTTATACCTGCACATTGTAGAATGGGAGCAGTGATTCTGTTCTCTTCATCTGAAACTTATGTATTGTGCCTAAAGTATGACAAAGAATGTATTTTCTTTTTCCCTTCTGTTCTGAGATTGAATGAGGTTTCCAAAGAAGATTAGAAATGCTATAATAAAAACATCCTTGAAAACTGGGTAAGAAGTGACTAAATGATTTCTACTTCTGAGTTCATGCACTGCCTTCCCATAACTCAGGAAAATAAACTGTCAGTAATTATACTGCAGTTGGCATAATTAAAGTCAGTGCAGTCAGCCAGGGTACTGGACACGGGCAATCAAGTTTAGGCTTAGTGAATAGGTGAAGATGCTAAGTGCTTTGAGAAAAGTTGCTTTGCTTTGGTTTAAATCTGTAATTAATATGCACTACTTTAAGTCACACATTATATCCATCTTACTCTGTCTTGGGTTATGTTTGTCATGTGATACCACATAAAATGATTGTTACTCAGCAAGTTGTAGGTCCTCATGGAATTATTCTAGGGCTGCTTTTTCTCACGGAAGGGAGGGAAAATGGGAAGTGACAGTACAAAGCCTAAGGAGAAGAAAAACCATGATGAACAAATAAAAGTGGTATAAGAAATAGTTTTCTCAGGACTTTGTTGCACTTTAATTGTATTTAGACCTGTCAAAGAGAAAGAACCTTAATCAAGGGACTTTTAACAATTCTGTTTGTGGGGCATTACATACTTTCTTAGGGAAAAAGGCAAGGCAAAATAAAAAGCCCAGTACCAGAAGTGCATCAGGCCTCAGTAATAAATAAATGCAGACTGAACATAATTGGGGTGAAAGGTTATGGTTGTACAATTAAAGTTGTTATCCTAAGGTGATGTCCTAACATTACCAGCATTGCCAAGAGGCAAATCTCTATTCCAGCTTTTAAAAACAAGCTTATGTGAATGGAGGGAAAGTCTTTTACTACTTTATTGACTTACTTTGAGATTTATAGAAATGCTAGACCAGAACTGTGTCTCACCTTCCTCACACCTCTTGTCAACGCACGATGGAGGAAACTGAGATGTCAATGTACACATATCTGCATAGCATTGTAAAGCAGCAGTAGATGATTAAATTAGTAAAAGAAAATACTGTTGCTCTGGGAATGTAACAGTTTCAATGTTAACACTGAACATAAACTAAAAGCTTCCACATTCTAAAATTCCTTTTTAATTCATTGTAAGAGCGAAGCATGGTAAAATAAACTTTTTAATCAGGATAAACTGTTCTGAAAAGAGACCTTTTATAACATTTTTCTATAGCCTTGCTTCTATCTCCGTAAGTTATCAATCCAAACCTTATAGATTATAGAAGTTCAACCAAAAAAAATCAGTATTTATTCCAAGAAAACATTCCAAATTTTGAACTCCTATAAAATTATGCATACTTCAAATAAATCTAAAACTTCTTCCAGATATACTTTTTCTTTAGTAAATGGATTTAATGAAATAATCTTTAGAAAACAGAAAAATCTAGGCAACATTTCAAACATGACAGGTAAAGCTACAATGATGAATAATACTTAGGAAGGATTTAGGAAGTTTGCAAATGTTAGCCGGGTTTATTTTACTCTGTTCATCTTATTTTAGTCCTTCACAAGTTCTTCTTTTAACTGATTCACTCATTACTTCCTTTCTGGGAGAAAGTTTAGGTTTCCTTCTTTACCATCAAAATCATTGGTAATAATAGGCTAAACAAGGGTATATAATAAGGGCTTGATTTTCTTTCATTGGTGTTGACTGAAAAAATTGTAACTGGGGCAGTTTCTTTTTCTTCCTCTGTGACGTGTCATTTACACCTTCATGATGAGCACAACCACTGTCACTATGTTTAATTCACATTTACCCTATTTGCTCTGTTGCCAGTTCAGTGTAATGCACTGTTTGTGGGACTCTGTGTCAACACCTTCTATGGAGATGTATGATTTTAACAAAATTAGCACCATAAACACACTAGGACTTAGGTATGATCCCATCCTGTGGTTTTTATTCAGCCATAACTTCAATCCAGCTTTGTATGAAAATTTCAATGTTAGCGCCAAAAAATTCTGGTTTTCATTATGGGCCTGTGCCAGTAATGTCAACACTGAGGGCTTTGGATCAGCTTTTATTGTGTCCCAAACAATTGCACATTATGTTGTCATAGAATCACTCAGGACTGCCTTTCTTTACAGTTGGAGATTAAATTGTATGTAAAATTCTGATTGTCAAATAAAAGTGAAATATAAACTGTGATGCTGATATTTATTAGGAGGATTATCCATTTAGATTTTTCTGAACATGCTTGTCTGCCTGTCTAAAATTTGTTTCTGGGCAGAGATTGAAAGATATAGATATTTCTGTGGGGAATGCAGGAGTTCAGTGCACACACAGGAAGTGTTGTGCAAATCCAACACTCCACACTGCACTAGGCAATATATTTCTGTGAAAAAAAATTCCTGGAAAAAATATTTGTATTTTGCCTTTTTTACCTTTTTTTTTTTTTAATTTTTTTTTAAGGTAGAAGGTAGTAACACTGAACATCACTTTGAGCAAGACTCTGGTGTACAGTAGTTTACTGACATTATTTTGGTAAAAAATATTAAACAAGTACTGGAACTTAAATCCTAGTCACAGATCAGGCTGTAAGAAGTTTTTCATCTTATTAATTGAGTTAAATATTCAAAAAATACAATGATGGGGCATATATCTACACAAATCTATGAATTTTCTAAGGTTATGGGGAGATTTCTGTGAATCCCAGGCCTCAGCACAGAACAATAAAATGCAGGATGCTGAGGCTTTTTGCCCTTTTCATCAAATCATACCCTCAGCAGGACAGACGTGCAGTTCTAAACCTCTGAGGTTACAGCTAGTGATGCTTCCAGACGCTTGGAGGAATTTCTTCAGATCCAATGTGTGTGGCTGTAATATTGCTCCACATCGTGTGAACAAATGATTGCAGACAGGTGAAAGCCAACACAACAATTTCCAGCTCCTCGTCTGTACCTGACACAGTGCAGAATCCAGACCTTCCACCTTCCAGGTGGTTTGTCCATAGTTTTGAAGGGGATGCAGAATGGGGACAAGTGAAATTAAGGTTCCTCACTTATTAAGGGCAGAAGTGAAATTTGTCTAGGAAAAGTGATAGGTACTCCCTGTCTTCCATAGGCATGTCTGAATTTTAAGCCACTCAGTTGTGTGTGCACTGCCAGTCATGTTGGTGAGGGTGAAGGAAGATCATGAAGGAAGTATAGTGTGGTATGGCTGGTAAAGTAGGGGGGAAAAACACAATGCTTGCATTCAATAAAGGCTGCCACAAAAGTTGTAACAATTATTTTGAGCAACTGATTGCAAGAATTTAATTGCAGTGCTAAACAAAAAACCCCAAGACATTGTGGGAGGCCCCTGGAATGTTGGTCCCTGAAAGCATCCTCCAGTTAGAGTGACAGAAAGAGGCTTCTCCCACAGGATACCCTGCTCTGTTATGTTATTGTACCCCAGTTCTGCTCTCCCTGCTCTCCCACTGCCCCATGTCCCTCGGCCACTGCCTCTCTATACCCAAACCCTGCCCATGCACTGCCCTTGTGCCCCCTGATGATTGATCCCTGATGCTCTCTCCACCCCTATCACCCCCCATACTTAAACCTGGACCTTTCCATGAGGCTGGTCTTTTTCCCTGAACGCTTTGTGGGCGTGGCAGGAATAAACATCTCTGTGGAACCCACGCAAAGGCCCTTCCTGCCTCTTTGCCATTGACCATATTAAGAGCTATCCTGACTGGCAACAAGGCTACTTTAGGCAAGGTTAAAAATTGCCCTTCTTCTGTTTATCCTAATGTGTTCATCATAACAATTCTGATGAGTCCCATTCTACAACTTTTGTACCCTGAGGAGTTAACAGAAGTATTAATAACATGGATATCAGACTCATCCTAGTGCCTGTGGTCCTGGCCACTGTTCCTTTCAGGAGTGTTAGTGACAGCACCACTTTAAGCACAGAGCCTTGGTGATAAAGTTCCCGTTCAATTTGATGCATGAGAATTGTACTTTCTGCATTACTGCAGACAATGGAATCATTAACTCACTATCAATCATGTGGCTCTCAGCACAGCCTGCTCTCTAACAAGAAGCCACAGGGCATAAGTTATAAATAGCAGACATAAGTCAACCCCCTTGACCAGTTGTAATTGTGGAAGAAGGATTGCAAACTGAGTTTGGTCATCTGCCCAGGCTTCCCGAAGCACTCCAGGGTGTTCATGGAAACTTAGCCACAAATTGTCCTGTTTTATTAGAATGCTCTGAGGGATGGAACTGCAATGGGGTACCTTCTCTTTTTCCAAATAATCCTTTTAGCAGTCTCGAGTATCTCTGTTTGAGGTAGTGTTTTCTGTTCTAATGAGATAGATTGAGTTATTTTGAGTTTTTGAAGTCTTTTGAAGCCTGATTCTGTCTGTTGTTCCATTGTCTGTGTTGGAGGAGTGCCACAGAGAGTGAGTGTGTATGGGTAGGGAATAGTACATCAAGAACTGAGGTGACAGGGCAGAAAATAAATTTACATTGTTGTGGATACCAAGACTATTACACCTTGATAGGCCCTCAGACATAGGTGTTTTAATTATTAGGGTTTTTTTTATTTCTACATTTGCAGTTTGGTTCCATGAGAGCTGTTAAGTGGGTGGATCGACACAGTACTCTTCTCACTTTACTGATTCTCTTCCATGGAAAGCAAATGAAAGCTATTTTAATTGCCTTTCTTAGAGGGAATGAGATAACAAACAAGATGCAATCTCTTTTTATAGTTCTCTTTGTTACCTGACATGAAGGGCTAGTATAAGCTTTTAAAAGTAGGCAATTCTGACATAAAAGTGGGGTGGTCAAGATCTGTGATTCTTCAATGACTTCCACTGACAGCTTTATCAAAATTAAATTGCCCACTCTTCTATTCTGTAGTAGAAATCCTGAGAGAAGGTAACAGTGAAATAGTTCAATGTTTTGAGCTGAAATGTACTCCATCCCTCATGCAAAGGGATTTGCTGTAGCGAAGGAGTGTAATTTACACTTTCCTGTAACAGCCTTTGTGACTTTGACCTGGAAAGTAAAAAAGAATCCAGGCATACTTATTGAAGGTTGCTATAAATAGATTTAAATGCAGAGGCTTATCTTAAGCTTAACAATAAGTTGTCTTTACAGTGCTAACAGAGTAGACCACACAGCTTTGTTTTGATTTTTACCTGAAGTATAGACCTGTGTGGTCTCGATGGATTAAATCAATTGCATTTGAAAGCCTGATAAAATGGAATGCAGATAATTTATCTAGCTAATACCAACCTCTCCATAAAAGCTACAGTCATTAGTAAACCTTGGCATATATATATCATTCTTATTCTTGTGAATGCATTGTAAATGCCTTTTAAAAATGCATGCATCTTCCTTACTTTCAGGATCTTTTTCCCAGTGGTTGAGAGCAGTGGATTATGGTAATTTTTCTGCAAGAAAAGCATGCTCTGCAGATAGGGATGAGTTAATCAATGTTGCATACTCACTCACTCACACGCACACACACACATGCAATTCTATGTGCTGCTTCTGTCAATGGCTGAAAAATTTACCGATTGAGAAAGTACTATATTAAAATAAATGAAAATTATTGTTTACAACTTAGGTGCCTTGAGAACAGTGTCTTCAAACACATAAAACCACCCCAGAATTCCAGGTAGTCATGCAGTGCCCCTACTGCGGTAAGACCATGCTACTCTATGTGAATAGTTTAACATGTAAGATGCAACAGTATATGACTCCTTTAAAATTGCTGTTCCCTAGAACCTGTATTTTATAAACCTATGTGAAGAATAGACAATACATGATTATCACTGAGCATGGTTTCTGCATGCCACAGAAAATTATTTGAAACTGGTTGGAGAGGAAATTTAAAGCACATGAGTGAAGTGAAGGAAGTCATGGGGACATTAATATGCCTATGTTTAGTGAGAAACATTCTCTTAAAGCTCCCTGGATGGCAACACGCACATGGATACATGAATAACTATTTTTGAATAATAGACACAAAGAAAATTTTTCCAGCATTTAAAAAAAAAAAAATTCTAATGAAGTAAAAAATTGTTAGAGAGGAAACATTTGATTTTCATCTTTTAATAATGTTTATTTCTCCTAAGTGCCAGCTTGTGACACATTCTGATTTCTAAATGTGTAATTTTGATGTTAAAAGGTGTAGTTTCTCAATCTGATGGTTCTGAGCCTTCATTCTACACCTGTGATTGATTTATTTTGGCCCAAACTTGAGTGGTAAGGACAAGGGACAGAAATTGTTGTAATTTTTGTAAGGTTTAGAAATTTAATTTTCTTTTGAAGCATGTTAGAAAACCATATTGGGAGGCAAGAAACATGAATTTCAGGAATGAAAGTTAGAAACTTCATTTATTGAAGAGGGAATTTATTGTGTATGAGGATCTTATTTGCAGCTGGCATTGCTTATCATTTCTGGCATCAGGCTGAAACTCCAAGTGTGTGAAGAACAATAATGTAATGGCTTCAGAAAATTAAGTTTTGGAAAGAAATTTGTTACAATTCATCCTTGCATTTAGCATTGGGAATGTGAGCCAGAGTGTAGGTCAGAGGTCCTTAGGTGTAGTCAGAGTGTAGGTCAGAGGCTTAAAAATACCCTTGCACAAAGATGCAAAAACTCATAATTGCTATGTATCATTATTTAGTACATGTATCACTTGAAGCTGCTAAAACCAGGTCTCTAAAACCAGTGAATTAACTCCTGCTGTACATTGGTTCTCTCATGGCAAACTGAGTATTACTGCAGAACCATAACTCATGGGTGCTTGCTGAAATGATGTGATTCGAGGCATTGGAATCTGAGTAATTGCCATTGCTCAACTGAATGCATTCCACCTGCCTTGCAGAGCACAGATACAGAGTGCATTTTTAGAAAGTCAGGAAGCATTATTTTGGTTATATTGCAAATAAATTGTTGATGTTTCCAGCAGAGCAAGGGTCAAATTTTGTGCAATGTTTTGTGTGGTCAGATAAGGAAGATGACTAAATACTTTTTTAATTTTCAGTTTGTGGACTGCCCCAGAGAGGTCACTGTGACTTTTCTAACTGATTACATCCTCTCCTTACACTTGCAGCAGTTTCATCCATCTCCTGATAGTCTCTCCTCCCCTGATTGCCTCTTCTGAGGTCAAACTGCTTCTTTTAAGGCCTCTCCATTGCCAAAGGGAGCAGTTGAAAATGAGAGAATTGTACTCCTTGTCTCTAGTCTACTACTCCATAGTACAGATTAGAGTTTCTCTAGCTAACTATAATTTTCGTCTTGAGATTTATGCTCAGGCTGAGCTCAAGACCAGGCAAGTTGTGTTTGTGGTTTGTATAGCCACACACAGCTGGAGAAGACCCATTAGAAAACAAAGGAGTCTTTATATCTGAGCATGTCCAGCATCTGCACAGGCAACCACAACAGCTTGCTTCAGTTTTTCACATGCAGACTTCAGGGACTCTGAGGGAAACCATATGATATGCAGGCACACTGGGTGTGTTGTGCCCATGACTGCTTTCCGAAACTGGTGCAGACAGCTCTCTTCTGCTTGTGGATGCATTATGGCCATGACTTTTAACTGCATGGCCACAGACTGACAGTTTTGCAAGGACAGGGGTGGTTGTACAAGCAGCAAATTATATAAGAGGGGATGAAATATAAGTCCTCTCCTAAGTAAGACACTTGCCTAACCCTCAGGAGAGCTTTTATTTCCCTTTTGAATTCCCATTTTAAGGAAGAGGGACTTTTGTTCCTGGTATTTGACAACGTCACACTGTTTAATTCTGGAGCCGTACTGTTTTATAATGTATTTCTTACAACTCTTGCTCTAGTGCTGTATATACTAAGCTCTGAAACACCGAACAGAAATACAGAGCCTTTGGTTGCAAATGATATTACATGCTATACTCCCTCCCTTTATCTTTTTCACCAAAGGGTCCAACATAAATCAAGACTGAAATCAAGTGTTATATACAAAAAAAGCCCCAAACAACCTAGCAACAATAAAATGGCAGCCAACACATAGTTTTCTTCTATGTATTGTACTAGTGTGATTATATGAATGAGCCTCAAGTGCCCAAACTTCCTGGCTACCTCAGACTCAATTTCTTCTATGAACATGGGTTATTTCTTTAGCTTTAGCCGTAGATTTTACTAGATTGATAGCAGTGATCAACAAAACTCAGTTGGGAGAGATGCTGAGGTAATGTTCTTTTCTTCCAGGTAATAAAAGGAATTAACCATCTTAAACTGCCTTTCTGTACTGTTCTGGTGTAGGAATAGGAATTAATTTTGCCCTCTGCTGTTATCCTAGGTGGGAAATCCAAGGAGATACAAAAGGAGTTTGAAGACAAAAATGTTTACATGTATTGATAAAGTTAAGACCTGCTTTTGTGAGAGGGAAAGTTAAAGAAACTCTGCTTTCTGAACCAGCATTCCCCAAACTGCTTCATGAGAAGCAGCTATGCTGAAGTAGCTTTGGCACAACAGAAAGCTTCTTCTTTGTCAAGAGTCTCCCATTATATAGGCCCTGACGGTTTTTAAAATCTGATGTTTTCATACACTTAGCACTTAGAAAACAAAATCCTAATGATTGATTTTATGCAATCATTATGGAGGTTTTTAACAAAAGGTAGACACACTGAAGATTTAAATGGATAATCATATTTTATTAGTATTCCTGAAGTCATTCTTTAAGCTGTGAATGTTTACCTGAACAAGGTTTCAAAAAAGTAAAACTAAAGTAAAAATTACATTTTCTATACATTAACTTAACGGATGCTACTTTTGAAAAGGAATATTTTATACTTGAACTGCTAAAGGTCAAAAAAGTCTATGATTTAGTTGAGTTTAAGGAACATGGGACATGTAGATGATTTGTCTGTGACTGTAAAAAGACACAACATCATCTAGTAATATATAATAAAAATTTCTACAAGAAGATAAAATTAATATACAAGAAATCAAACATATACAGAAAGGAAATACTAGGCATTTTAAACTGTTCAAGTATTCTATAAAATAATGAAATACATTAAGCAAAATTATTGTATGACTTGACTTGTGATACAAATAAAATTTTTTTTTTCCCATAGGGAAATTTGCATATAACTCAATAGATAGATTGTTTGTGTGCATTTGAAAGAAATACATTGCACAGAAATATATCATATATGTGCGTATATATGCAATATATATACATAAGAAATAACTTCTGGAGGGCAATAATATGCCACTTCTAGCGTTATTAAAATGAAAAAAATCTATTTATTTTGCAGAAAATGTTAACTACTGGCATGTACACAATTCAAAATACTGGTGTCATAGATACTGCTAAGAGATCATAATCTTATCCTTGATCCTTGGGAACCCTAACACCTAATAAAATCCTAACAGAAATACCTTACCTACTAAAGTAAAAATTCAAAGAAATAAAAAAAGGAACACATTTCATCTGCTGTAGAAGTGTCAGATATGTTGACTAACAACTGTTCTAAAGTTTATTGAAGTCAGTGACAGTTAATTGTCTTTTAATTAACTTTGATGAGTTGCTAACCAAACCTCTAATTTACACTGGATCTGTGGATTCCTTTGTTTTTCAAGTTAGATTAATATATATTAACATCTCTTGAGTGCTCCTGTAAATATTCTCTTATACCAAAATGTCTATAATTGACCTGGTTTTCAGGGAAGCCATGGAAAAGTTAAATTAGAATTAAAGTTTTGCTTGGGAATTCTATGCACATATTTGGGAGGCCATGAATGTAGTAATGAGTAAAAAAACATCAAATGAATCAACATATAATTAACTTTTATAGAAATGAGTGGGCCGCTGAGTGGCAATAGAACAAAAGATTGTGAAAACTAAAACAAAATAACATCAGTCTATTAAATCTAATATCCTTTCACTGCTAGACTGTCATTTCCAGAGCTAGCTAGAAAGGATGTCCTGATGAGACTGAAAATTGTCTGTGGAAATATGTACATTTCAGTGACACTTTCTTTTCAGAAACAGAAATAAAATGGCACATGGAATACTATGAAAATGTTATTTTTTTTTTCTTTTATTATTTCTAAAATGTGTATCAAAATCTACTTTGGGACATGTCTTCTGTGTAGAAAACGATACCTGATGATTCACATTACATCAGAATGAGAGCAAAGTTTGAAATAACTGCATGTCCCATCAAATGGAACTCGTAGTCTAAATCTATCAATTTCCATGTAAGTTAGAACTTCATCTTCAAGCAAACTCTAAGACAGGAAGCACTCTCAGAAATATTAACTTCTCTCTGGACATCTTAAAATAGAAAAATGTCTTTTACTTGACAGCATATTGTGGCTTAGGTGTGAAGTGGTCAAACATTTACCCGGTGGCACATTTGAATGGCTTTCCTGGCTGTATCTGTTTCAGAGTATGTAAGAATTTTTAATGCTGTCTTTACACTGGAAAGCCACATTAGCCTTTTCCTGTGGTGGAATAACTTTTATATTAATAGCAGTGGATACTATGGAAACCCTAGAGGTTAGTGCTTAAACTATAATTACTGTCTGGTCATTAGTAATCCTTTCATGAGCTATTGCAGAGCATATCCTTTAAGCACAAAAAATAAAAATTAGAAAAGGAAATTAAAAAAAAAGGGACAATGCTGCTCAGCAATAGACCAGATCTCCAGTTTTGGGATATTTCATTGTCACCATATTGGCCCCAAAGACCTGACTCATCAAGACAACTTCCCATTTAATTAATAAAGCAACATATATAAAATAGCAAAATAAATGTTATGTCTAGTATTTTTTCCAGAGTTCACATTCCTAACTTCACTTGCCCGGATTTGTTGTTGTTATCAAAATGTTTCCATTACTAAAAGCTCACTAAAACATTTTCTTTTTACGTGAATATTATGACAGTTTTTAATGTACATATGAAATAAAATGTTTTTCTACATTGGCATCCATGGTCATGCATAAGATCTGTTTGAAGCATCTGTTTTTCAAATAATTAGATAATGTTAAAATTCATTAGAATAATTATTTAAATCAGTATTACTAATAAGAGAATGAGGTTGCAAAAAAAAAAAGTGAAGAAATTTTAACTTCTGTGATTTTGGGGGTTTTTTATTCTAATCCCTTTGTGACTTTACAAGTGGCGAGTTCACTCAATTTCTTTTGCATAGGTCATTGTAATCAATAGATGTCTTTCCACTGACTTAGATGCACGTTGATTCAGTAGCCCTGTGATGCAGCCAAATCATTTATATGAGAGCCAGATGAAGTCATGTGATATAAAATGCTGACTTTGTATTATCTTTGCATGCTTTCTACTTGTGTGGTGTGTGGTGCTGCAATATAATATAATCGACATGATATGCAGATATTACTCTTCAGAAAACCTTAAAGTGGATTACATCAGCAATACGATACATTTACATTTAAATTTGCATTTGTAGTGGCTTTATGCGGCAAGGTTTTGGGGGCAATTTGCAGGGGTGACTCTGCCAGATGACACCAGAAACTGCCCCCATGTGTGACAGTCAGTGCCAGCTGGCTTCAAGAGGGACTCGCTGCTGGGTACATCAGGCCAAAGCTGAGCCAGGCAGAAACAGTGGGAGTGCCTCTGGGGCAATATATTTAAGATAAGGTAAAATCCACTGCACAGCAGCAGCTGGGAAGGGAGTGAGGATATGTAAAAGAAACAGCCCTGCAGACAGCAGGGTCAGTGGAGAAGGAGGGGCAGGAGGTACTTCAGGTGCTGGAGTGGAATTCCCCTGCAGTCTGTGGTACAAACCATGGTGGGGCAGCTGTGCCCCTGCAGCCCACGGAGGCCCACGGTGGAGCAGAGAGACACCAAGGCCCATGAAGGATCCATGCTGGAGCGGGTGGATGCCTGAAGGAGGCTGTGAGCCCCTGGGCAGCCCACACTGCAGCAGGGTCCTGGTAGCACTGCTGTCCCTGTGAAGGAGGAGCCCAGGTTTGCTGGCAAGACTTGTGAGCCTGCAGGGGCCCACACTGGCACAGCCTGTGCCTGACCAGCCCCACGGAAAACAGGAAGAACTGCAGCTTGTGGGAAGACCTCACGTTGGAGAAGTTCGTGGA
Source organism: Vireo altiloquus (assembly GCA_013396875.1). NCBI lineage: Eukaryota > Metazoa > Chordata > Aves > Passeriformes > Vireonidae > Vireo > Vireo altiloquus. Next base: position 311,835 of record VZRF01028485.1, read on the forward strand.
GGACTATCTCCTGTGAGAGGGCCCTCACGTTGAAGCAGGGGAAGAGTGTGAGGAGTCCTCTTGAGGAGGAAGAAGCAGAAGAGACGAAGTCTGATGAACTGACAAAGACCCTCATTCCCTGTGCCCCTGCATCACTTGGGGCAGGGAGGTAAAATAGTTATCAGTGAATTTGAGCCCAGGAAGAAGGCAGGAGAGGAGAAGTGTTTTTTATATTTGTTCTTATTTCTTGCTATTCTACTCTGTTATTCATTGATAGTAAATTTGATTTCACCAAGTGGAGCCTGTTTTGCCCATAATGATAACTGGTAAGTAATGTCCCTGTCCTTATCTTGACCTGTGAATATTTTGTCATGTTTTCTCCCCTCTGTCTTGTTGGTAGAGGGAAATACAATAGAGAAGTTTGGTGGGCACCTGACAGCCACAGAATGTCAACTGACCTCAGTATTAAAACAATATCACCTTTACACTGTCAGAACATTCAATGACTTGGCTGCTCATCACTGGGTGAACAAGTTGTATATAAACTCAATCATATACCCTATATACTGCTATATACCTTTTCTTTTCTTTTTTTTTATGAACTCAACTGACGAATGCAAGAGATTCAGAGGTTCCAGTCAGCATTTATGAAAATACTCTATGAAGTTCAAATTCCATTTTGAAAGCCAGCACGACTGCATGGATGTGATTAAGTGTGGCACTGTGATTATGTGGCTTTCCTTCTGAGAAGAATCTCCTTCTGAGCCCTAGGGACTGCATGTGCCACTTAAAGGCAGAAGAAAATCAGGAATGATCAACGGCTGGATAATCTTGTCTTTTGAGTAGAAAAGGGAACCAGAAAAATCTGTTGGAGAAAGACTGAGCCAGCAAAAAATGTGACCAAAGGCAGCCTGCTTGTGGTTATGGCTGGGATTACTAAATGAAGAAGAATCATAAAGTAGTAGAAATGTAATTTTTTTTTTTGGTTGGTTTTTTAGGGTACTTTGGGATTTTCTTTTTGGTTTTTTGTTTTCTTTTGTTTTGCTTCAAGAAGACTTCTACATCCTTTTTGCACTTTTTCACTATCCTAACCTTGACCTACTGAAGTGACCATGAAGAAATATTTTTTAAAAGTAAGATTGATTTAGTTAAATAAATTTTTAAAAGCCACACTTTTTTTCCCAATTCCATATTAGATTGCTGTTTTGTCTACATGGTCTTTTAAAGCTACTTGGAAATTTCACTTTTTACATGCCATCTGCTTAAGTGTTTCATCTTGTGGGAAGCTGTCCATATTGCCTGTCAGTTCATGTCTAGTCATGGTTATAAGGGACTAGGTTTTACTCTATTAATCTCTCAATTAAAAAAATTCAGAATATTTCTTCTTCTGGTAGTGAAACAGAGATAAAATGTTGGTTCATATAGCAAATTCCATCTTTTCTCCCTAAAACTAATTTTCAAAAAAGCAGGGTAATTGTTCACATGGAATAGTGGAAGAATTTAATTATAGAAAAGTCTGGGGTAGTTTTCTGTTTTAGGGTTAGATTTCTGGCTAGTGTGAGTCAAGACACTTTTATTTAAATTTCAAGCCATCTAATAGTAATAGATCATAAATCACTACTGTGGTTTTCTTTTCTTATTCATTAATTAAAAAGCATTTATGTGGTCAGAAGAAGAGACGTGCAAACACACATGGGGTAAATGGTATAAATGCCACATTAAAGACTGCCACTAGTCCTAAAAATCTTTTAGGAATTAAGAAAGAGTACTTTATTTTGGATGTTGTACTAGCCATTTCACATTTCAGTGTGAGCATGGCAAGAGTTTAAATTGTTTTTCTTCCAAGAAAGACAGTTTTAGGATACCATAGAATTATGCAATGCATCCTCTGTGATGTGTCTGTCAATTATACTGTTGTATACATATCTGATTTATAAAACCTATTATGACAAATAATGCTTTTTCTATTGCTTTAGAAAATGTATATTTTACTATATTTTCTTGGAATCTGCAGAACTTCTGTTAGTTTAGGTTATCTGCTAACACCATTAGGCACCCTTTCTTTATGATAATGGATTTGTCACTTTCAGGTTTAAGAGATTTAAGTCTTTTCTGTAATGTGTCAACTTACCAAATTGAAAGGATGTAATGCACAGAGAATTACATAACAAATGTTCTTAAGCTTGAATGGAGTTAGTCTGTGCTCCTACAAAGTGAAGGATAGCTTCTGCAGCTATTGGCCCTCTTAGAGTGGCTTCCTCTGAACCAAGACAGCTTTCTTACCCTGTGGGCTCAGACATCCAAGAGCCACAGTAAGGGTCAAACTGAGATTGGAAGGATGAAAAGAGGAAAGTGTAAGTCTGTTTAAAATGCTTATTGTCTTGGAAATGCAGTTAAAATTAAAAATATTGCAAAACAATTCTTATAATTTATAGCTAAACAACTGAGTTCCTCAGGAAAGGTTAATGAGAAGTGGCTGCAAACGTTTAGTGAGCAGAGCTAATTGCTGTTACAGGCCTACATAACTTAGTTCCTTGAAGAGGGAGAGTAGTGAGCTTTTTAGTCTGCCATTAGTAAATGCAGCCAATTTGTTTTTTCTCTCTTTCTGAAAGAACAAAAAAATGCTGGTTCTTCCCTTTCCTTGACTAGTGGTTGCATAGGAGGAGGGAGAAGTTTATAGGAAGTTCAAAAGGAGATAGTACTTCCATTAATTGATTTAAAATAACTTCATCTGTGCAAGTAAAATGAATTGGTACTTCCTGGCAGGAATAAATGTAATGGAATCAATGTTTTTGTATAAACATGAATACAGATATATGAGGACATGCACATATCATATATGGGTATCATAGTAAACAGAGATAACTACAATTCTTTCTGTATTTTTTTGGAGTTTCTTTGTGATGATGAGAAATATGAGAATATCCAAAGCGACCTCAGCAACAATTTTACTTCACTGACACTTCAAAGCAATGCATAGTCTTTTCTTAAGCAATCCCACATTATGCTTTCTCCCCTTCACAGGATGTCCTCATTTCAGAACTTTTGTTGCCTTTTATCCTTTCCTCCTCATCAGGGAAAGTCACAGCCTTTTGAACAATTTCAATGGCTCCAGTAGATTTTATAAATCTTCAGTTGCACATACAAATGTTTCTTGATGTGGAACCAACCTGAAACATAAAAAAATATCTGTGGGTTTCCACTTCAGTGCTGGAAACCTCATTACAAATTCATCAGTGAGTTTATGTTAGCCTCCTGAATAACATAAATCAAGGCAGAAAGCTTCAGTGTTTAGGTGTGAAATATTAATGTGCCATCATAATAGCATGTACAAAGTAAAGTTAGGGCTCAGCCTAATTTGAAAAATATAAATTACTGAAACAATTAGGATTTTGGTGGCCATTTTTGTTTGGAATTAAATGCAGTGAGGATCCAGCCAAGGCTTTTTCATTTTCTCAAATACCTCTAACCCTTAGAGTTTCTTAGGCAGATATGATGGATATTCAGAGAGAGAGCAAATGGAAAACATGGGACTGACATACTGCCTGTTCCCTGGTTATCATATTCTCAGATTTAACACAGCTACCTGTGGCTGATGCCTCTCCAAAATGTAAGGGGTAAAACGTGAGCAACATGTCTGTTTCTAGTAACACAGCATCCTGCTGGCTGCATGTTTTCCTTTTAGAAGCCTAAATTACTTTATATTAAATGAGAATTGTCATGACACAGTAGCATAATTGAGGCAATGTGCATAAAAAGGGGAAATTACAAACATTTCTATTCTCTTTTAAAATAATAGCACTTTAAAGAGCTAAATTAAAGTACGTACATAATATTAAGACAGAACTGATGACAGAAGGTCATAAGTTGTCATTTTATACTAAACATTGTAGTCAGTCCAAACAACCTCATATTCAAATGTGGTGACAAGTTCTAAATCTACAGCTGTGAGATTAATATAGAGAAAAGACAGGCATGGAAATAACTGCAAAATATACAATGAAAGAGTGTTTTCTTCAATTCGGCTAAATATATTTTTGTTGTCTAATTAATTTGTTTATCTGTAGTCCATTGAGTAGGACTACATCAAATTTTCCAACCAAACTTCTTTTTGTGGCAGAAATTTAAATAAAAACTGGAGGGGGACTTGGTTTTTGTTTTTGTTTTTGTTTTTTTTTTATTTTACTAGCTGAGTTTCATTTGTGTTGTGAGCTGTGGAACACAGCAGGATTATTATTGAGAAGTTCTTATGTTGCTAGTCTTTATGAATGACCCCATTGTAGTTGACATTGTTGATATTCATATGAAAAACAGTTTCAGTCTATATTTTGTCTCCAGTGGCGGCGATGAACAGAAGAGATGGTGTACACACACTTGATAGGGTTCTCCAGATCTACTGGTGGTTGTAGGAAGGACTGATGCCTTTTGATCAGCCTTGCTCCTTGGGGTCTCATTTGGTGGCACCTTGTTTTCGAGTAGTTTGTGACTGGTCAACCCCAACCCACCCAAATCACTCACAGTTTTGAAACCCTCTTTTATGGCCTACTTAAAACTGCTTGTTCTCCATATGGAAGAACCCTAAGTTACCTATGAGGTCCTCATGGAGAAGGCATTCCCCGTGCTTGATCATCAGACTCAGATGGTCACACAGAGAGACAGCTAAACGGTCATAGATGATACTAAGCCATAGAAAGACAGATGGCAGATGCAATGTGAAAAAAAGCTTCAAGATTAAAAAAGAAAAGTGATTCTTGATGCCAAGTAATGCACATTAATACACAATTCTTTGAGGGCAGGCAATTAGAAAGACATAAAATATGACAAGAGAACAGAAGAGAGATGAGAGAGGGTAGATGATCAAGTTGCAGGGCTAGGCACAAGGAGAAACAGTGAAAAAAGAGCTGGAGAAAACAGGCAATCCGAAGGCAAGTCTTTCAAGAAAACCTATTTTAAATATTTCAAATATTCTTGATTTGACTACACTTGTGACTTCTACACTTTGGAATCATTGCTTATTCATTATTGCAGCTCTTTTCTTACAATGACTGCTCTTAAAACCACCATAATATGCACTATGGTACATCAAACCATGAAGTAACAGACATGGTACGCTCTAAACTGAATGAGATTTTCAAATGAAAAAGAAAAAATTCCATTTTATGTTAGCACATCTCAGAACACAAATTCAGTCAGAATCTACAATCCTTTGCTTTTATTCTTGCTGTGGTTATTTAGGCATAAATTTGGCATTTTTTCCGTCTGGGGAAGTTGGTAGGTTAATGCAACTTTTTTTCAACTTCTTTTTTTGAAGAAGTCCTGCAGCTTTTCTTCAAGATATTCATTCTAGACTAGCTTCATCCCTAAAATATCATGTCATTCCCTATGAGGCTAGCTTGCTATGTTTGTAGTCACAGTATAAGACAAGTGATATTGTAGGAGTTGCCCATATTTTACCAAATGAGATAATATGGGTAGCAAAAAGAGTCTGTGATCAGTTAGAGAAGTCATGCTTTGGGCCTGACAGTTTCAAAAGTCTGTAGAGTGTAGATCACAACAAATGCTGCCATTATCTTAAATTCAGGGTCTAGAAATTTGTTGTTATGAAGATTATGAAGATTTTGGTTTCAATATCCCAGTAGCAAACAGTATACAGAGTGTTCAATACTGAACTGTCACTTAGAAGAGAAGTGAGAAAAAATGTGAATTCATTTAGAGAAGATTTATTTGGTCTGTGTAAAAGGGAGTGTAAAACAGTAAAAGCCCAGTTGCCTTGCTGTCACCTGCCTCCAGGGTACAATCAAACACTGCCAGTGAATCAATAGCCTGGGAAGATCTTTTATATATATATATAGCTGGAGTTCAACATGAGGATGTAAGTGCCCCAGGTGGCAGGGTCATTTGTTCATTAGTGACTTTTCACAATAAAAAATTGTGGTCCCATGACATGACAACAGTAACTTACAAGGGGTGATGAAGAAAAGCAAAGAAAATCTAAAATCCAGAAATCTTAAGAAGACCTCCAAGAAAGTCCTATAAATCCTGAGAAACACTAGTCAAGAGTATGGCAACAGGAGCAAACAGCACAATAAAAGTCTATTATGTTACTCAGTTGCAGCCTAGCTGATTTACTTTATAAAGAACTTCCTTAAATTGCTTTTAATTTAAAACAGAGTCTGGTATCGATGCTCACATCACCCTATATGCTTCAGGCAGAGATTTAACTTTTACATTGTTGCTTTGTTCTCCTTTTTTTTCTCTTAATGCAAAGCCTCCAGATGATCTGAAGGATGGATTCCAATGGGTACTGTGTTGCTAATTTATGAAATCTGTGCCTTTTAGAGATTATTTTGTTGAAATTAGTGTAAGCACTGGTGATGCAAGATAAGAAGAAAGAGCATTAAACTGCTTATGCATTTCTTCTGAAGTTTGAAAATCCTATTTAGAGACCAAATTTAACATGATTTAAGACTTCCAGCAGTGTTCCTGGAAGCATAAATAAGTAAAGCTTGAAGTTGTGAAACTGGGTGTATTTCAGCTTCCTACTTCTTTTCATGAGTGTGGAATGCAAAAGTGGAACTCAGATTTGATTGAATTTAAAGCTCTGGTGCTTGGCATTTGCTGACTGTGTGCCAACAGCATGACCACATTTTGAAAGGAACTACTAAGAGGGAGGGAAGAAGACTCTTTGAAAGTGTATTGCTATGGGGTTGAGTTTACCTCTTTAATAACTATTAAATAACCAATAAATAATTATCCCGAGTTTTGCTGGTGAAATAAATACCTGTCTTATCTTTGTTATTTTTTCAGTAAAAGAGTGAAGCATCAGCCAAACATTTTCTAAATCCTTTAGTGTTTATCTAATGCCAGTTATGAATTCTGAATAGCTTACTCTGCCTGATACCAACCCTGGGCATCTCTGAACATAACTTAATGGGCTAGTGGCATTATAGAAGTAGTAAGCAAAGGGTAAATAGCACTAAAAGTCTGCATACCAATGCCGTTTGTTACTAAATACTGCAGTATAAGAAACTCGATCTGTTCTTTGATAACTCTGTTACTTGGGAAGGGTAGGAAGGAAAACTGTTTTACCTTTTATCCAGCAGGTACCTTTCAGAAAAAAAATCCCTTTAAGATATATGGGGAAAATCTTACTATTGAATGTCTTACATTTTTTTTTCCTTATGTATCCCTACTGGTTTTAGTAAAGTTTCAGTATAAGTTAAATTTCAAGGTTTAGCCTGTGGCATGATGCACATAATCATAGTACAAGTGTGTCTTGTGTTCCAGTATGTCTTTCTTAGATTATTCATCATAATGGTTTCTTTCACCCAAGGAAGAGATTGAAGATTTAGCCACTATTTACATTGGACACACTTCAGGAGCATTTTAAACATGTGTTTCATTTTAAGAATGTGAATAAAGAAGGCCCAGATGTCCTCCTCAATCCAAGATATTTTCATTAACTTAGTTTTTTCCACTGAGATTTGAAATGATCTATTCCTTAAGAATTTAATCTTGAAGAAGTGTATGAGCATGTACAATGATGATATTTCTGACCAGTCTAATCTTTCAGTTCAGCAAGATTTTACCAGTTCCAGTAATGGTGGAATTTCTGAAACAGGGAAGACTTTCATTTATCCCAGAACACAGAATACTTAGCTTAATGTATTTATCTTGAAGCATCACCACTTTAATTGTTTTTACTGGTTGTTTTGAGTAAATAGCACTTCCTTTTGTAACTATTTATGCACTTTGAAAAATCCTCTGTCTGATACGGAAGAGATATATTCAAACCTTGAGATTTTAGTGGTGTAGCAAGTGAATCTTGCTGAATTCTATTTGTGACATTTAAGAGAAACGTAATAAAATGTTAGATTGCTTTTATAAAATCATGAATAAAAGGAAGAAGATGCTCTGGTTTAGAGTGGATCATTTAGCCAGTATTCTGTCTTGAAGAACATGCATGTCCTTCAATAGGAGCGGCAGTTATGGGATGTGGGGCAAGCATCCATAATTCATCTCTAATGCTTTCCTGGCCTCCATGCATTTTCAGCTCAGGAGAGTTCCTGAGCTTGATGATGTTTATTTTTTTATTAACTTCCATTACATATATTTTAATACAGTTGAAGAATTAAAAATTTCACCTCTGAGTTTGGTTTATGTGACAAATTTTTAGCAATAGAAGGACTTCATGTGTTGCTTCTGTGGGAGACCAGAAACTGTCCCCATGTCAGACAAAGTCAGTTACTTCTGGCTCCAAAACAGACCCACTGCTGCCCAAAGCTGAGCCAATCAGTGATGCTGAAAGTGGTACCTCTCTTATTAGCATACATTATATATACAACGTATCTGATGTTATTACTATTTAACATTTTAGAAAGGGTAAAATCTGCTGTGCAGCAGTTGTGAGAGAAGAGAAGCATAATGATTTTGGCTGGAATAAAGTTAATTTCCTTCACAATAACTTGTATAGGGCTGTGTTTTGGATTTGTGCTGAAAACAGTGTTGGTAACACAGGAATGTTTTTGTGACAGCTGAGCATCACTTACATAGCATCAAGGACTTTTCTGCTCCTCACCCCATCCCACCTATGAGGATGCTGGTTGGTGCACAAGGAGTGGGAGGGAACACAGCCAGGACAGCTGACCCTAACTGGCCCAAGGAATATCCCACATCACATGGTATCATGCTCAGCATGTAAAGTTGGGGTAAGGAGAAGAAAGAAGAGGATGTTTGGAGTGATGACATTTGTGTTACCAAGTCACTGTTCCATGTGATGGTGCCCTGCTTCCCTGGGGATGGCTGAACACCTGCCTGTCCATAGGAAGCAGTGAATGGATTTCTTGTTTTGCTTTCTTGCATGTGCAGTTTATGGTTTACCTATTAAACTGTCTCAACCCACAAGTTTTTTTTCCCTTTAAGTCTTCCACTTCTCTCTCCCATCCCACAGGGAGGAGTGAGCAAGTAGCTATGTGGGGATGTTGTAGCTGGCTGGGGTTAAACCATGGGAATGAGAAAATAAGTGAGAAAAGTAGGAGAAATACAGCCCTTTAGATCCCCAGGTAAGGGAATAAGGAGGGGGAAGATGTGCTCTAGGCACCAGAGATTTCACACAGATGATGAATGAGACCAGTTTGTTCCCATGCAGCTCACAGATAATCACGTCAGAACAGACATTTGCTCTGTAGTTCATGGAGGACACCGCACTGAAACAGATGGATTTGCCCTGAAGAACTGCAGTCTGTGGAAAGAGGCCACGTCAGACTGACCCCACTCCGGATCAGGAAAAAAGAGAGGAAGGAAGAGCAGAGACAATGTACTATGAGCTGAGTGTAACTCCCATTCCTCGCACTCCTGTGCTGCTTGTGGAACCAGTAGAGGATACAAGAGTGAGGGAGTGAAGGTGGGCCTGGGAACAAGGACAGGTGAGGGTCATAGAAAGTATCTTTAGTTTTGATTTGTTTCTTACTAATCTGTGCTATTTTTAATTGGCAATAAATGAAATTTATCTTCTCCAAGTTCAATCTGTTTTGTCCATGATGGTAATAGGTGATTTCCCTGTCCTTATCTTGACCCACGAATTTTTTCATCTGATTTTCTTCCTCCATACTGTTGAGGAAGGGGAGTGAGAGAACATCTGAGTGAGCACCTGGTGGCCAGCTAAGGTTGAGCAACAACAACCTCCCTCCTCTTTTCCTAGATTAAATAAGCTTACACTCATCATTATTTTATTGTGGGTGGTTATCAATGTTTTCTGAACTTTTTCACTTTTCTTCCTGAACACTAAAAGATTCACAGTTTTCCTGACATGTCTTAACATGTGCTTTGACTCCAACTAAGTTTCCGTAAGCTAATGAACAACTGTGGTTTTCACATCCATATTACTGATGCATCCAAGGATTAGATTTGCTGTATTCATCCTTACTTTTCTGTTTGTAGGTTAAAAATAAGCCTTCAGGTTCCTCTTTCCCCAACCACTTGATATGCACCAGCCTAAGATGTTGCTGTTAAAATGTGATCTGAACCCTGAGAAATCTAGGTAGATTTAATCTCAGTTTTACAACAAATCTTGCTACCTGAACTGGACAAGTATTCTTGTTTGACTGACCTTTCTGCTGCAGTTCCTTTCCTATGTCTCTCAATTTATTATGTTCTTTAGATTGCAAGCTTTGCATGTTGGGACTGAATGTGTATATGCAATGTCTAGTACAGGGCTGATTTAAGCTGGGTTCAGTACTAACAATAAAAATAAATCATGTCCTATTGGCTTTCTTGGCATTCACTGGAAAGGCTGATGTTTCTGCTGTTGATGACTGAGAATGGTAAATAAAAGGGCATACATCTATGGTATAACACCTTTCCACTATGTAAAAATACAGAAACATTTTGCATTGTATTTAGGATGTGTATTTCAAGAATAATACTTAAAAAATGAAAATGTAGCATGATATTTTATTTAGTTTAGTTTAGACAGTGAGTAAATGAGAGATGTTACCTCTAACTTAGGCTGGATTGAATACTTCACGTCTTCAAAGTGCTATGCCAGCTATAACTAATTAAACCTCGCAGTAGGCAAAATATGTTTTCTTGGAAACAAATCAAGAGTTTGTTTTAATTTAGATAAGAATTAGATCAGAAGAAAAAGAAATCACAGGTTGGATAGTTCTAGCAAATACCTTTTATTTTTTTTCTTCCAATCTGGCTGTTCGACAAAAAAAATTCTTCTATAATGGAAGAAAAAACACTTGTGGCTTTTTAACACTTTCTGAATCTAAAGTTTTGCTTGAAAAGTCATATTTTTCTTGTGGTGTAAAATAAAGCCTACAAGAACTCTCTCGCATACATTAAGGTGCTAGAAGTCAGAGAGGTAATAGTGGGTATCTTAACAGAGGTCTAAAGGTTCATTATACAAATGGCAGCTAAGTCCATATCATGTTAGCTTGGTGAGTACAAATCAGGAACACAAGTTCACATCGACTTTGTGAGAACTTAGGCAGCAGCAAAATGAAATATATCACTTTCATTAGGAAAACACGTAACTTTATCCACAGATGAGATAAAAGTAATTTCAGATTTAGATTTTACAAGAGCAAGAAAAGGACCAGAGGCAATTGCACATTTAACAGAGTTATCTTAGGCTTGAACATTTTGAAGATAATTTAAGCTGCTGTTTTAATCCATTATCTTAATGTCAAGCAAGAACTTATGCTGGATAATACCGGGTTTTCAAGTTTGTTTCTTTTCTTTTCCTCATGTGACCATTCAAGGAAGTACAGGATCTTGCACAGTTTTTGCTAGACTGACCATAGTCTCTGAAGTAAATTTAGTCAAGGTCTAACTAACCAGAAATGCTTCAGTCCTGAAAATTTAATTTGAACTTTTAAAATGCATTAGAAGTACTTCTCTTAACCTTAATTTCTTAATTTCTTGCCTAGAAAAATGTGACGAAATAGCCTATGAAGTTTTATGTTTGTACAACTTTCAGTAGTCTCACAATTTTTACACTTCAAGGTATGACGGAATCATACATCAAACTACCTTACCAAAGAGGCAAAGATAGAGAAATGTGAAAAAAGAATGCTTCATAAGTGGGAATTGTTGTAGTTATCAGTCTTATGAAAATGAACACAATGTGAGTACTCAGAACAAGACGAAATCTTTGAAAATATTGCTTGAAAGCTTTAAATATGGTGCAGTCACCATAAAATTCTACCTGCCTGCTTGTTAAAATTCATTTAAGATGGTCATTTATGGTAAACATTAGCATTTCTGAATTATCCCGTCATATGAGAGATTATAGTTTAAAACAGAAACTTTTATTTAAGTGCACCCAGTGCAACAGACCAACTTACTGTGATTTATTCATAGTCTTGAGACACTTCCTCACTTGACAGAACTAATTTATGGCTCACTTAAACTGAGTTGATCTGACCAGGAATGTATACTGACCCTTTCCTCTTATTTCATTAGTACTACTATTGTCTTTTCTAAATCTTGAGAGTTTTTCTTTGTGAAAATGAATACAACACACATTGGCTGGCTGAACAAAGAGGTGTATTCTCCCCAAACCAAGCAGGAACATATATAAAATCTAGTGGCATTGCATTCAAGTTTTCCCCAGTTTTGAGTATACTTCAAACATTCAATTGCTTGCTAATAAATTTAAAATCCCTATGGTGGCTCTTGTAACACTTAGAGATGCCTATCTTTTATTCTAGAAATAAATTAAATGTCACTATTTTAAGTGTAACTCATTTTCCTGTTATTTATTAATCGTTGTAAAAATTTAAAAATAGAAGGAAATCAAATTAATTCATACTGTTCAGATTATTCTGTAAAGTATAACCTGGCATAGATTTTATTATTTTTCACTTTGAGGTTCCATTAGGAGAAATGGTTGTCTACCAGTCTCTTGAGAGATTCCCCTCAACAATAGTGCCTCAAAAGGCATCCTCTAGGTCCAAACCCCTTATTTTCAACCCTAAATGATTTTTTTTAATGACAAACAATTCTTTACTAATGCTGTCTAACAGTTAGAATTTTTCCAGAGTTTGAAATGTCAGAGCTGTACTATAAAACCAGAGTAGTTCTCCCTTTGTGAAATACAGACACTGGCAATAGAGAATGCAAGATTCTTCTAAATATGCAATTTTAAAACAATTGTTTTTTAAAAAGACATTCTTTGAAGGAACTTGTTGAGAATTTTTTGCCTGGTGTGTTTTGTTACTGTTGCATGATGTACAATGACAAAATCTCAGAAATCAATTTGGCACAAATATTAAAATATATTCTGAACAGTCTATATAATAAATGAGATAACAGATAGTATGGACAGAAAAGAAAATATTTAAGCTTAATCAGTGTAACAGGTTAATAGCTTCTCTACAAGTCATGGAAAAGAGAAGATGGTGCGAAGATTTTTTTCAAGATGGTAATGTGATATTGTAGATAATTATGGGGATTTCTCAATCAAAAAGAGCAGAAACAGAAAAGTACTTGTTCAGACACTAAAAACAATCATAGTGTGGAGCCTATCATTTCTGGCTGTCAGCCACAAGACTCAAAATTTTGACAATGGACACAAACACAGTGTGATGGGATATTTTAAAAAAATATTTCTGTGGTTTTTGCTTTACTTTAAGTGATATTAGAAATTGATATAGAATGCTCACTTCTAAGACAGCTTTCTTGTGATGAGAAAATTTCAGATGTTCATAGTACACTTTTCTTTCTGTGGAAAATTCAACAGTGAAACTCTCTGGTATCTTCAGGGAGTATTTATGTGATGGGATAAGAAAAAGAAACAGGCTTGGAATGGGCAGAGGCTTGCAACAAAATGCTGCAATTAGAAGCTGCAAAGCTTTGAATGCCAAAATACAATTCCAAGAAATTAAATTCTAAGATTTCCTAATTTTTTCAGCTGTTGGTGAATTAAATAAATAAATGAAAGTAGTGTCATATGTCTTAGATAAGAAAAGTAATATAAAGTTCCTTACACTTGAAATGCATCATGACATTATTTCCACTATGCTCACATTGATTTGTGTTTTAAATTTCAGTGATTTTACATTTTGAAGTGTCTTGGAAATAAATTCTTCCTGACGTAATTTGCCTCTGATTTGAGGTAAGCCTTTTTAAGACTTGATATTTTGAATGTAACCTTTTCATTATATGTGTGGAGGAGGTGAAAATGATGCCTAAAAAATTTTTTTTCTCTTTCTTAAGGTTTAATTTTTGGAAGTCTCTCTCATGTTTAGAAAATTCTAAGTCCATCAAGCCAATCTAGCTTCATCCTTTAGCACTGATATCTCAATTAGCTGGCTTGAATTCATAATGCTTAGAACAAAACAGGAGGTGGGGAAACTATTAAACCACTACTTTGAATGCATTAATTTGCCTACCCTGAAATGCAAGGATTAGGCCATTTCTATCATTTTGCATTGCTGTGTGTTGGCTGGAACAAAAGAAGAACTCTATTAGTGAAGCAGAGTTTGACTATTCCTACCTGCTAGCATACTAACTATTTTGATGCCCCTTTAAGAACCTTCAAATTAATACTCCGTTTTATTGCATTGCAGGTCTGGTCAGTGCCACTGAATTTATGCATGTTTGTGTATAGATATTCATCTTAGCTGAAGACAGTACTTTGCAATGCAATTTACAATGGAATAAATTCATAAGTACCATGAAATTAATCAGAGCAGTGTACATGTTGAAGACATTTCTTTCAGTAGTATAAGCACCAATGAAGTGAGGATGAAGAAAGCAATTTAAGACCTCGATTATCTAGAGATGTGCTTGTTGACTTGAACAGTTTCAATAGCTCCTTCTTCTCCCTTGGTTCTCGCTTGAGGTCCCAGTCCAGTTCAAGTGTGTCAAATTAATGCAGCTTTATTTTGATTCGGATACTTGCTCTATTAAAAGCCTCAACAAACCAAGCAAAAAAAAATAACAACAACAAAACCCCTAGAGAATTATTATATACATCCCCAGCAGTCTATTTGCACTTTGATTCACGTGACACTTTTGTTCTATTCAAGTAGTTTGCTCTACATATTACTGAAGAGCAATCTGTACCATATCATAAAATAATACAAATCACTTTTCAACTGAGAAGAGTTAATAAGTGTTTCATCATTTTTATTACTAAATCTTTATTGGAAAAAATAAATTCTGTGCACTCAAGCATAATTTTACCTTATGTCGTAATGTTTGTTTGTTAACAAAATATAATTGTCCTTTCCATCACTTTTGTCGAGTGTGTGGGGAGAGCTTCTGCCTGCCATCTCCAGAAAACTGAAAAAGTTTTGTTATAATTTGAAAATTGCACAGGCAAGAGGGTATCCACTTCTCACAATTTCAATTGTTTTCTGCTGGAAGTTACTGAAATGAAAATATACTTGTCCGTGAAGGGAAGAAAAACATGTATTTTTGTTTTCTTTCAAAAAAAGGCTCCAGCAACATGAGTTCAATTTCAGTTACAAGGAGCAAAATATTTAACATAGTAGAAAACTCCTTTTAATGGATACAGGCTGAATAAATGGGTCATTGGGAACCCCATGAAGTTCAAAGAGAAGCGCAAAATTCTATTCCTGGGGAAGAACAATTCTATACGGAATTATGTGTTGGGGATCTGCTGGAAAGCAGCATGGCCTAAAAGGAGCTGGGGGTCCTGATGCACAACTGGTTGAACATGAGCCAGGGATGTGCCCTTGCTGCAAGGGAGGCCAGTGGTACCCTGGGCTGCAGTACCCAGGGGAGGTGATCCTGTCCCTTACTCTGCTCTGGTGAGACCACACCTGTAGTAGGGTCCAGTTCTGGGCTTCTCTGTACAAGAGAGACAAGGAGAGAGTTCAACAAAGGGACACAAGGGTGCTTGAGGGACTGGGGTACCACATATGTGAGGGAAGGCTGTCGGGTTTTCTTGTCGAAAGGACATACACACACACACATACACACAGGGTTTTCAGAAAGGAAAGCGAAGACCTCTTTTAATGCGTTCAAGCCTAGTTCTTATACATTTTCTGCGAAGCATAGGAGTTTGTAACAAGGATAGAGATTGGCTAACACATGAGAATCAATTAGTACACGATTAATAATTGGTAGGTTATTTCTAGCGCGGGGAGTAGGAATGGAATTCCATAACATTTCGTTATCGAAGCAGCTTGGTGTCTCAATGTCTGTAGTTTTGGTTTCTTAGGCATAACATGTAGCTTCTCTATGCTGTTTTTCTTAATTAGCACGCACAAGGACAACTTGCCCTTGAGTTCTCTCTTTAGGGCGTCTTTTATAATATGGTTGTAAAGTCAGGGATTCTGTAAGGGCCGCAACAGAAGGCTGAGAGAGCTGGGACCATTCAGCCTAGAGAAGAGAAGGCTCAGGAAGGATCTTACGCATCTATGTAAATACGTGAAGGAGGTTGCAATGTATGTGAATACCTGAAGGGACGCTCTTTTCAGTGGTTCCCAGTGACAGGAACAACAGACACAAACAGGAATGTAGGAGGGACTGTCTGAACATCAGGAAACACATTTTTACTTAAAGGATGATGGAATACAGCTTGCTAAGGCAGGCTGTGAACTCTTTATCCCTGGAGATATTACAAATACAGCCCTGGGCAACTGGCTCTGGGTCATCCTGCTTGACCAGGGGAGTTGGACCAAATGGCTTTCATAGAACCCTTCCAAACTCAACCATTATGAAATTCTGCAATTCTGTCACACACAGTCTGCAATTTTTATCATAGTTACGTGGCTTAGCATCACAGTTCTCATTAACTTACAGCAGAATTATGCTCCAGCTCTGAGAGATGCTTTGAAAAATCTCTCCCATTAGCATGTTAGATTAACATTGACAGTTGTTCTTTTTTTTTTTTGCTTGGTTTCCAACACACCTAGGATTCTACATTTTCAAACTTTTGCCAAGTCTTTTTTCATATGTCCTCTACTTTGTATTTGAAGCTGTCCATTTGAGGGACTACTGTTTCGTAAAATTATGTGTGGCTGTTTTCTGATGTCCCAAAGCTCATCATTACTAACATGAAAGCTCTACACAGATCTCAAATGATCCATGAACAAAAGTAAGTTTTTGCAAATGCTGTGATCTCTAGAGGCAGATTAGGCTTCTATTGATTTAGTGGCAAGAGTCTAATAGTAATAACAGCAATATAGAATCATTGATTGAGTACACATTCCTCTAAAGATGTTAGGTACAATTAAATTAAGGATAAAGGATCATTTGACTGATATAACTCAAGAATTCGTGAGTTTGTAGAGATTTGGAAAGTGCCTTGAAATAAAAAAGAAAAACAAAGTGCTCAGTTTTGAATCATCCAATTTCATATATTATTACAATATTTTTTTTTCTGATAATTTTTTATGCAGTGATTATGAAATACTGGTACAGAAGTATGTTTCGGTGAGATATGATGTGTCATTTGGGACTAACTTTTCACTTTTCCATCAAATGCTGATTCTTCTCATAGCTCTTTGCATCTTCCTGAGGAGTGGAAGTGGAGAGGGGTTACTGAGCTGTTCTCCCTGGTCTCCAGTGACAGGCCATGTGGGATTGTTTCAAAGCTGTGCCAGTGAGGTTTAGACTGGACATTAGGAGGTGCAGCATGCTGGGATAGCTGCTAATATGAGTCGATGGCAAAGAGACAGGAAGGGTCTTTGTTTGGGGTCCACAGAAATGTTTACTCCAGCCACGCATGTGGAGGGTTCAGTGACAAAGACCAGGCTCATCATGGGCAGATCTAGGGTTAAGTATGGGGTGGTAGGGGCAGAGAGAGCATCAGGGGGTATGGGGCAGTACACAGGTGGGGTTAGGGTATGGGAGCTAATGGGGGAATAGAGGGGGGTGGCTGAGGGACAGGGGTCTGTGGGGGGAGTAGGAACACTTTGGAACAGGGATGGGGCTGACTGAGGGAGCAGAGCAGGGGTACCTCAGCATAACAGAACAGGGATCCTGGGAGAGAAGCCTTTTGTGTCTCCCTAACTTGGGGAATGCCTCTCAGGGTCCTTCCCTCCCAGGGGGTTCTCGGGGACCCTCGTGTGGCAAGCTCACTGGCCTCCACAATTAGGAAGCATTTGTTTAGAGCAAGGGTGGTCAAGCACTACCACAGGCTTCCTAGAGTGGTGATAGGTGCCCCAAACCTGTCAGTGTTTTTTGTGTCGTTTGTGTCATTTGGACAATGCCCTTAGCAACATTTTTAACTGTTGGTTCAGCCCAGAAGTGGTTGGGCAGTTGGACAATCATCAGATTGTTGTAGTTTTCCTTGAACTGAAATATTCTATTCTACTACAATTTTCTGAAAAAAATTGTCTCATCTACTTTTGCTACACTTTTAGATAAGAGGTTCCTAAAATACTTTTATTTAACAGTAAGACTGTTAAATAAAATAAAATGTAAATTGTCTGGTCACAGAAGAGACAGGATATAGAGCTCCATACAATTTCTTTTGAGATGTGTGCCAGCTTACAAAAGAGTTCTTGGGGAATGATGCTTGCCATTCTCTGCAATAATATTCTGTTCATTATTACATGATATAAAACATCATTCTAGAATTGGCTATATTTTACATGTTCCAAAAATTTTCTTGGTGTATACTCATAGGTTTTTATGTGTCAAGGATTTTTAAGGTCTTCCTAAGACAAGGTAGGTTCTTTATATGTGTTTTGCTATTATTCAGGCAACAAATCAAATGAGACGCCTCAGAAAACTAAAGTGTTGTTTTGGCTGAAACAACATATGGGATTTGCCACATGGATTGATTTCCCAACTTGCTATAGTTTTTCTGCACAGGCTTCAGTAAGCCTGAGAGTGTGAGGTTATCTAATTTAAGACATAAAAAACAAAAAAAAGCACTGTTTGAGCTCCTGAAAGTAATTTCATTCAAAGACGGAGTCCAGAAGATTACTTTTTTGATGCACTTGTCTTTCTCTATTAACTATAGCAAGAACGAAGAAAATTAGCTAAGACTAGATATCTATTTTCTGAATAGCAAAAATGTAATGAATGAAAGCATTCTTTGATTTCCTTGGTTGATACAGCTTACTTGTGGACACCAGAGATGTAGATGTGACCTAACAATACTATATTTCCCTTAACTGTCACTTTTATTGTACAACTCTACTGGGCTGATTTTGATGTTTACCACTGGGTGAGATGAACTGTACATACGAGGTAAGTGATTAGATCTTTTGTTTTGCTGTGAAGGAATTAAAGGGCAAGTTATATGCATTAGTCTAAATGAGAGGCATCTTGCTGGTATTGATTTCTCCGTTGTCCTTTCTCTAAAATACTATGGAGAATGTAATACTTTCTTATTATCTTTATTATTTTATATTAGCTTTTTAGAAACTGTGTTTCTGAACAGGGAGTTGTCTTTTATTATGGCTTATTATGTTTTATTATCTTCCACCTAACATGAATACTTTTGTGTAGACACACAATGCAAGGATGAATATAATAAACTGTTGGAGCCTTCTAGTTTCAGAGCTCCATCTTCAGAATTTAAGAACTGAATTGTTAATAATTAAGAAAAAAACAATTAAGTTACTAAATTAGGAATTATTTTTATTGTAGTAACAAGTTATTTCAAGCTTATTTCTGCATGCATCAGGGCCTTGTTTCCTAAGCGTTACAAAGGCGATCTTGAGTTCTGCAGAAAAGATTTCCAGATTGGGAAAGCCAACCATAAACAAGTTCTGCAGTATTTCTCCATTTCCATTTTCCCTGTACGCTACATTCTACAAAGTAGTATAAATGTGCAGACCCTACATGCCAATATAAACTCACACTGATCTCTTTGCAGGCTTACAGCCAACATTTGTATTATCAACAGTAAGTATCATGAAGAGGCTGTGTGCAGTCATACTTCAAATTAGATTAAGAAATTAATACTTAATATGTCATGATTTATAATAGTGTACTTTCTTGACAACAGTGTTAGGCTAATTGTTTCAATTAGGTTGGAATTCATTGCTTGTTACTGGGAATTCATATTGATTAAGAGATTAGATAGCAGAAAGTATGCAACAATTTTATTGCTTCCCAGCAGTAAAATAGATTGCCAATTTAAAGACTTTTCCAGTGCAACTCAGTATTTACAACACCTTTACACAAAATAATTCAGGGATTTTATTTTTCTGTGTTTGTGGTCCCTGACTAAACAATACCTTTTGGAGGATTCATAGAATATTAAATTCGAAGATTGTGATTATAAAATCATATAATTAAGGGTTACTTAATGAAAACTGTATTGTTAATTTAAACTATGTCAAAGATTCATAAAAGATTTTTAATCCTTTAACCCAGTTACTAATTAATTTGAACTATCATATACAAAGCCAGCATGAGTAAAACCTTGGATGAACAGTTACCTGAAGTGCTTGTTGATAATCTCTTCCTCTGAGCATCTGACTAAGGTACTTTTGGTCTTGAAGCTTTTGAAGCTAGGCCTGTATTTCTCTAATCCTGTAGGAGCAAAGAACAGACATTGGTATTTTTGTTCACTCTTATGTCCCATAGTTTCAAGTGGAATAAGAATGGTGTCCATTTGTCTTGGACATCTCATAAGCCAATTTTTCTTTTGTGCCCAGTCATCCCACTTAGTAGTTAGAAGAAACATATATATGAAGTATATTTCAGTGCTTGAGTTTTTGATAGCTTTTGTACATGGTGTTGGAGATTTTGACTTGTCAGAGAAGAAAATGAGCTTGGTTTAAGTTCACATGTCTCATGTTCCGCAGTGGAGGTTGATACTGCAAACATCTCTCTTGCCTGCCTGTGGGTTGCATTGCTGGAAAATGTTCTTTGAAAATTTAATTTTCAAACCAAAGCCAAAACCTTCACTGCAATAGAATTATATAGGGCACCCCTTCCTTTAAGGGAAATATGCAAGTCTCTGATACTAGGGGAAATGTCATCTTGCCACTTTACAAAATGCCAAATCATATCTTGACCTATTTCCCTTGGTAGCCATAGAATTCCCAATATTGTGGAGCAGCACAACCTGGGGATCTGCATTTTGTATGCAATTTTTCTCTGGAGGAAAACATACATACTCTGGAGTTTGGTGAGTCTTCTGCCAATTTGGAACCACCTGTGTTCTAGGGGGAGACTGTCTTTGAAGGGAGAGTGGAACATTTTATCCTCTTCAGAGAGCTGGGGCAGGGACATGACTCCAATATGAACTGCTGAGTAATTGATTGGCTCCTGTCTGAGGACCATCTTTCACCTTCTCCACTGCAACTACATGAAGCTGTGGGACAAAACAGATCTAAGCTTGTTCCTTGCCCTAGGCCATTTTAGAATATACGTGACTTTCCAGGTGGCTGCTTGGTGCCGTGGTCTTTCCTTCTTAGGGAAGCCATGCACAGGACACCATTGGTGTTGGGGAATTCCTTGTGAGACATCCAGAAGCAGTAGATGTGCAGTCACAGGTGTTGCACACAGAATGTGTCATATTCTGGGAAGTTATGTGAGTGGGTCCTTGAGCTAAATACAAAGTTGTAAGGCTTGACAGACCTGGTTAAACCATTTCCTTGTATCTCGTAATAAGAGGACAAGTGAGCAGAACTTGTTCTTTCAATGAAGAAATTTTTTTTAATTCAAGGTTGAGTAGAAGATCAGGGAACATTTGTTTTTATGCAAATATTTTTAAACATATTATTATTCGTTCGTAAAAAATCAAATCAAATCAAATCAAAGTGAATATCACTGCAAGCAGCCAGTGAGAGAAAGTAGGAAATTCAGACCAAATTATTTTGTTCTTTAGACAATATACTGCCTACAATTGTTACAGCTATGGACTCTAAGTGACTTGCATGGGATATTGATTCAAATTGCCTTAAACATAGCTGGCAAAAAACAATTACTTTAAAGAAAATTAAATTTAAACACCATGACTCTGACTGCCAATGGGTGCTCTTACACAGCAAAGCAGAAAGTACATAATCTTTAGGATTTCCAAATTTGCCAAGTGTAAAATTGACATTTGTGGTAGATCCTGCATGCAGTGGCACAGTTACTTGCAATAGTTTGCTGGGTGTACTATAGTAAATCATGAAACTAAAGTTTGTCCAAGGTTTCGTACTTTTGCCGGTGGGTAGCTGTTTGTTACATAATTCAAATGTATGGTAAATGTTAAAGGATTCTAATCCCTTTCATTAAAATAGAATCCCACAATCTAAAGAGGTGCTTTGCTTGCCTTTTCAGGCTAGGCACTTGCTTGTTACACACTCTTCACATTTGACAGCTGGTGTTTCCCCTGCCTCTGAGATAATAATTTAATGTGTCTGTCTTTTGGTTTTTGGGTTTTTTCTTTAATAGGGGGGTAAACATTTTAGCACTCAGTTAAAGAATACTGAAAAATTTCACAGAAATTTCTTTCCACAGAATAAGGCCCTTATCTAAACAACTTTTGCCTCCTATTTTAGAACCTGTCTATTCATTAAGGTCAAACTGTGTGCTTGGATCACCAGAGGGAGATTTTCCTGTAATGCATGAGTTCCTCTATAAAGCTGCTGAAGCCATAGCTACCAGACTCCTGAGACCTTCTAGGAAGAAAAAACACGTAAGAGTTAAAAGTGTTAGATAAACAAAACTGTTCAACGAAGAAAAGTCTTCACAGAGAAGTTGGCCTCTGACTCACCAGAAAGCCTGGAAATATGTAAACTAACTCTGAGAAAGCTACATGCAGTGTGCAAGATAAACCTGACCTTGCTCTGTAGGTTGAGTCTATACGAACTGAATGCCTTGCAGCTCGGGGTCTCCCCTCACATCAGTACCTCCCAGATATACTTTCCTTGTTTAAAAAAAAAAAGAAAACAACCAAAAGAAAACAGGCTAGAGTCAGACTGCATCAAGATTAAAGGTTTTAGAAATACCCTTAGGATGTTTATATATTCAGTGAGATCTTCAGTTACTGAAGAGATTTTATAAAGGGTGCCTTTATCCAAGCTGTGGCCCATCCTTAAAGGTTAT
This sequence comes from Vireo altiloquus, assembly GCA_013396875.1. Lineage (NCBI taxonomy): Eukaryota > Metazoa > Chordata > Aves > Passeriformes > Vireonidae > Vireo > Vireo altiloquus. The sequence goes on from VZRF01028485.1 coordinate 334,302, forward strand.
ACCAAGGTCAATCAGCAGTTCTAATGGATAGTGATTAAGGATAAGGGGATACCAGATTTTTTAAAAGAAAACGTAGAAGATCCCAAAATTAAATTTTAATAGGGATAGATATAAGGAAAATTTCTGTTATCATTGAATTCTGCCTGTTTTGAAATACTGAAGCTAGCTTTTTTAGCTGATATGTTGTTAGGATTAATTTAATTTTACTTCAGTGTTATATTGTGCTTTGTTGCCATACTTGTTTGGCAAAAAAAGAAAATATTCGCTTTTCAAAGTCACTGAATTGCTATCAAAGGGCAAGATGCTGTGATCACAAGGAAGTCCAGGAGTAGTGAGAACTTTCCCCACAAAGGTGCAGTTAGGTTGTCGGTGCCTTGATATCCTGGGTTTGGCAGAAAACTCACCCATGAAAACATTGACTACCATCTCTCTAGTAAGCAACAGAAAATCAGAGAGGACCAAAACTGGAAATTCACTTTTGAACACTTTTAAAAGTAGTGAGTTTACCACCTCCAAAAGAGATATTCATAACTACCAAGGAAAAGAGTGGGTTGTCCAGGGATGCGGTGTTTCACCAAGTCAGCATAGATAACAGTAAAATTTAACTCAAGAATTTTTGTTGTTTGATTGATTGAATGGTCCCAAGCTTGGTCTTGGCCCAGGTTGATCAGCACACTCCCAAACTGATGCTGGGCATAGGACAGTACCTAGCACAGGCAAGGACCCTTTCCAACAAACGGTTTTACTGTTGGTATCCGAATATTAGCATCTTTTTTCTTTGTTAATATTATCTTTTCCTCTTTAAATTGCCATCATGCTCTAAAGGAGTACAGCAGGAAACAACGTTTTTAGAGGTGGTGTTTTTAGGAAACTTCTCTGGAAATATGGGCTCTGAGGTAGGAGTCTATATTACCACCTTGAATATTTTTATGTATGAATATCAGACCATGAATTCGACATTTCAGTGTCCAATACAGACCTAACACTTGGATCTCAACAAATTATTTCTGAACTTTGGCTAATGGCTTCATTCATGTAAATAAAGAGAGGAGATTATTTTTTAATTTGGCCTACTTTGTAGTAATCTTAAAAGCATAGTACAACTGGACATCCAGGGAAAGACCCTAATAACAGATACCTTTGCTAAATAGTTTTGCAAACTAATTGAATAAACAGAACATATCACAAACATGAATGACTTCTAACTGCATTCAACTTCTTCCTTATATTATTTATAAATAATTATCTTTTCCCAGACAACTTAGAGGACAAAACCAAATGGAAATGAGAATTTGTTACTATAAAACTCTTATGTTTCTATGTACAGTTGTTTTTACTCTAACTACTACTCTACTGTGAGCCTTCATCAGCAGGTTTACATATATCAGAGAAACAAATGGAATTTTTCTGTGATCACTGTGCAGCTCTTTCTTAACTCAGTGTAAGTATGAGTACAAACTTATTGGAAAGTTAAAAAGTTACTCTAATTAATCCCTTAGAGAACAATTAGTAGAGCTGAGGATATAAAATTTAAACCTCCCAGGTGAGTTTTTGTATAACAGTCTCATAGAGCACTAATAAAAGTACTATACTTCTGCTAAGAGCTAATGCACTTGTAAAACAACCAGAGCATAAAATATTTGTGTAATAATCAGGAGAACGAAGCAGAAGACTGTTTAAATAAATACCACTTGTCAGGGAGAATAGATTCTTAGAACGGTTCTCTCCCTTTCTCCTCTGTTAACATTTCTAGTTGTTATGCTTTATGACTCTGTTTTACAAGGCATGATAATTTTTTATTGTTTGCTTGTCTGGTTTGGTTTTCAGAGACAGTGAATTAAATTTGCATTTGGACAGACGTGTGTGATGGATTTAAGTGAGACTACTAATATGTTCAAAGTTAATCTGAGTAGTTTCAAAACGGAGGTCAAAGAAGTACAACTGGCAACAAAAAATTTGGTTGTTATTTTTAAAATAGCTTTGTATTCAAGTGGAAATTTCCAATAGAAAATACAAGGTAAAAAACCAACCAAACAACAACAATCACCAAAAATCCACATACCCACAACTATCAATGATACTTCTCCTTGGATTTGGGAAACATCAGAAAAAAAACCAAAAAAGCAAGAAGAAATATTTAAAACTCTTTATATTTGACTTGAAAATTTGCAAAGTAAATAAAAACATGCCTTGACCTTCTCTGCTGAGGAGAAGTGTTGCATAACGAGAGTACAGGGGAGGAACACAGCCACTAGACACTTTTACCAGACATAACAGTCTGAGTACTTGGCTACTTAGGTAACTTACCTGTTCAACTAAGAAATAGATTTGTGCAGCTTATGGCTGGTGATGAAGATGAATGTAAGCACAGATGTTAATTTGCCTCTTGTGAGTTCTTCTTGTCCCACTGTTCAACCACTGTAAGACTCCCTTCTCCCAGACTTATTCTGCCTGTTGGCCATCTCCTCCTGTGATGTCCTGCAGAATTCCAAAGTGCTTCTTTTGACAGCAGCCACTGCCTCACAGGAGCTTCCATCATTGCAGGAGAATGTAAAGCCTCATTTTTCACAGCCTTTCAGGTAGAACATAAGTGACCAGTAGGCTTTGGGAAAATATATTCAGCAACCTTAAGGCTTTCTTTTAAAGCCTTCGAATAATTAATTGTTAAATGTTAATTACTGAATGGCTCTCAGTTCTGAGAGCACCTCCAAACACCTCTTACTTCAGCACTCAGAAGGTCTCTTCTCTTGAACATCCAGAGCAAAGACATTTCAAGACATCAGATGACAGCATTGTATTTATCAGGTTGAGAAGCACATTTGGAACTAAGTAAAGAAGGAAGAAGGCAATCTCTAACAGTACAGAAATTTAGAAGTTTAAAAAGTTGCAGAATATACATTATATATTTTTTGATGTGGATCCAGAGGTGGATGTTTGTGTATTTTNACAGAATATATATTTTTTGTCTGTCACACAGACACACAATATGTTGGCAGAGGTGGATGTTTGTGTATTTTGACCCTCAAAATGTCCAGTTGTGATATTTTGTTGATTCTAAATATCAAAGAAGTAGAGGTTCTTGTACTTTCTGGTATAATTAATAAAATTTTACTGCTCCAAATTAGTTTTGCAGAGGAAACACTGAGGCATTTTTATTCATTTATTTTCAGTATTTTGAGTGAAGGACTGCTACCAAGTAAGAGAAGGGAATTTAAAGTAGAAATGTGATGTTTATCAAGGAAAGTAACACTGGAGAGAAAAGGCATACCATGAACTATGCCATATGAATATATGTCATAATATTAAATTTTAAATGCTTTTTTTTTCCCTTAGTTTTTTTTTATTTTGGATCTGATAAGTGGCTAAATTTTAACCAACATTAGATTTTAACCACACTGACTTAAGTGCATTGATAGCAGATCTGATTAAGTTCATAATACTATATCAAGAAGGTACATTTCACAAATAAATGGTGCTTCTTTCGAATGAGATTGGAAATATTATTAACACAAGTATCTCAGAGATTGTGTTTTCAAAAGGAAGTAGTTAAGACAGCATGTGCAAATGGTTTGGATATTCAACCTCTTCCAGGGAACCCTTAGTACTTGCTCAAACCTTTGCAGAAAGGAATCTAAAACTGTCAGGATGTCTCATTGAGCTTTTATTAAGTTCTGGGAGATTTTGTAGAACTGCTTTCAAACACATCACTTGTTTTGGACTTCATCTTGTTTCTAAATATGCCTGCTAAGGTCCAAATCTTACAGCTTCCAACTCTCCCTGCAGAAACAGCAGGCAAAACAGAGGCACTAAAGATCTTCACCCTGGGGTTTTTCCTGCAAATGTGAAATTTGCCTGTGCTGTAGTAGCCTGCATCAGCAGTTTTTGCGGACAAGACAGTCTCAGCAATGACATAAAAACTGGTAATTATGGGCAACTGAGTCATATCCTTCCCATGTAAACTGGCCTTACGCTTTCTCTAACTGAACAGAAGTGGCACAAGATGAGGTCATATGGTATGTGGTCCCCATTCTCTTGTGCACTAACTCTGCATGGACTGTGAAATAATGTTGTATAGGAATATTTGTAATGATTGTTTGTGAAGAGTGTGTGTTTGACATTGCAGCAGTGATTACTGCATGGTACTTGATTTCTAGAAGATGTGGTGAACTTGCAAAAAGTATATGTAAGTTAAAATATCCTGCAATAGTCCTGGGTAGTCAAATCTTTGTATTTCTGGCTACTGCTTTCCTCAAGGAGAAAACCAAAAGCAAAACATTTGACACATCATCTACTTTTCCTGAGAGATGACTCTTACAGCAGCAGAGTGCTGGCTAATACACTGGTATTGATTCATAGATCTGCTGCAATACTCTGTAATTTTAAGATGCTTTGACAGCTGTCAAGGATCTGTCTATTACCTGGCAAAGATAGATGTAGACTACACAAATAGATGTTTTTCTAACTTGTCTACTGTTCTCCTTCATAAATGCTACCTTTTCATTTAAAGTCTTATAGGTGCAAGGTTTTGCTGCCAAAAGAAATCCCATTAGGCTTAACAAGAAATAAGGGGGTGAGTTTTTTAATGCTATGATTATCTAGTGAGCTTCTGCTGAGTTTTCTATCATCATTACTTTAGTTTGCACTCTTTGGCATGCTTTGGCAATGGCAGAAATAATGGCTAAATATAGGAACATCCAGAGGCTGGGTTTATGTTACTGCCAGAGCAGCAGCAGGAGCAGCAACACCAGCTATTGAAAGTTCCCAGGATTTGCTGAGAGATGGCAGAAGGAAGAAGAGCAGACAACTATGCTTCCTTCTTCAGTCACACTTTGATTAAATCTGTCCTAAGTAATAATAGAAGAAGCCAATGAGCAGTAAGGTTGACCCTTCTTTGTGGTTGTCTGTGTTTTTAGCAGGGATGCCACCTCACAAAGTTTTGCCTTGTGACATCCTTCCAGACCAAGCTTAGACATGGATTTTGGTGAGAGTACACACCAAGATTTCTTCTCAACAGGCTGTGCAAAGGGTGCCACCTCTTCCTGGGGAGAACATAGCTTAGCTGTGGAGATGCAACCTATGCTGTGACAGGGCAGTAGAAGAATATGTGTCCCATTTTATTTCTGGTACAGAAGCAGCCTCTACCTCTCAGCAGAAAGGTACCAAATGGCATAGGGATTGTTTGGGGATATTCCATGCCCTGCAAATTACTTGTCTCCATTAAACTCTGGCATAAAGGTTCATTCCAGTTTTCTGGTTAATGCAACATAAAGAGATGAAGATTTTTCAGAGGTGAGAAAGAGAAGGAGAGGTAACAGCTACTACTGTTCTTTGTTTTATCTCCTGCTTTGGACATCCATGGACACCTCCAGCTTGTGTAATGACTTTTCAGCTTTGTATGGCAATGGAAATAGTCTTAGCTGTACAGAGCAAGAGGAGAACAGAGCACAGAGAGCTGGTCATGCTCTGCTCTCACTTAAATAGCAACCTACTTTACGTGGCAGTGCACTAGAATTAGGCTTCTGTCACAGCTGTCTTGTAGTGCTGAAAGTTCAGGAGAGAAGAATATTAGCAACGTGTGACAGGGATGGGATGAGGTTTAATGCAGTCAAGATTAGCACAATAAAAAGGGAAATTCATGTATAAGCATAAAAATACATTGTTTTCTCACATTCTATAATCAAGAATATGAAGATTAGGATATGCCTCTATCTTTTGTGCATCCTGGATACATTGAATTTCTCTGGGTGGTCATATACCATCTTTTCCACAGGATCCCCCTCTTCTCTGCTCAGTATACCTGTACAAGTGAGCAAACAGGTTGCCTATGTGTGAAAAAAGCCTGGTATTTCTTAACTTAGAAATTATTCAATTTGCCAAAATTCACCATAAATTTTTTAACTGTATAGTAGCATTTTCTGTACACAGTCTTTGTACATCTATGATGTACAAAAATCTTCGTACATCAATGTTAAATACAGTGATCTTGCTTTAGAATCAGCTTTTAAAATTATATAAATTAGATTTTCTTCACTTCTTTAAGTCTCACTTACTCCATTTCTATCCATGTGTTAAGGAGTCTCAGTCTAAATGGCATGCTGAAGAGATATAGAAAAATGGAAATTAAGTAACCAATCTCTTTTATGCTACACCTCCTTCCGGCTTCTAAGCATGTAAATTATAATGAGACTACCTTTCCCATCAGTAAAATGGCTGTAATTAGACCTAAGTGACTGCAAGCAAGCCTGAGTCACAGTTCCTTATACATTTCTTCTTAATTTGGCACACTTTCAAATTTATCTGATCATCACATCTAAGCTTCATATCATTACATCTAGACATTGCACAAGAACTACAAAGAAGGCTGAACTGTACATGAAAATTTCAACTGTGCTTGCCCGAAGCTGTAGAGAAACAACTCTTTCCCTTCCCCACACAAGAGGTGCCAGAGGTACAGATTAGCTAATGATGTAGCCTTGGTAATAGAGCCCAAATAACATCTAGTGACCATATTTTAACAGTAAGAAGAAATAAATTGTGAGGTATAGAACCACAAGAAAGTTTGTCTTACAAAAAAAAGAATGTCAAGTGTTCTGCTTTTCTAGTCAGTGCCACTGATTTTGCAAAACTACTGATCTAAGAGACCTGAAGGAAATAAATGCTAACTTATCAAGAAATATATTTTCAGCATAGACACTATAAGGCTTTTCCTCCAAATAACATATTTCAGAGAAAGGAGAGAATACTGTTAAAGTAGTATGAATTTTTGATCACTAGAAAGAACTATTTTACTAAACTCTGGTGCACTTAACAGTGCTCTCTCTTGCTTAGATGATATAAAGAGCATTTTAAAATACTTTTTATAAGCTGATTATTTCACAAATTTCTGTTTGATATTTCCCACACAGTTGAAATAAAGGCTACTGCTGCTTTTTGCTGTGCTGATGGATCTATTGTGCATTGTCTTGGAGACAGCCTCAGTGAATGATGTGGGTTACAAAAGAGCTCCCCAAAGTGTTTGTGTTTTATTTGGATCCTTTCATTTTTCTGGTTTATACTGTGTTCTTAAAAATAAGTACACTGGGATGGGCAGATGTCGCAATGGAGTGAGAAAAGTGGTTAAACTACTTTTTTGCTAAGTCAAAAAAAATGAATGCAGAGCAATGAAATTTTATTCTTCAGAATTGTACCCTCTCATCAAAGATTGGCAAACTCAGTTCATTGCTGATGCCCATGTGATGCCTTTTTCTACTTACTCAATTCTTTCTTCTGTAAGTTTGGCTGTGCTCAGAAAAGGTCTGATTTATCCCATTTAAAAAGTGGAGATGTACAGTTTTGCATGTCTGTCAGGCCAGATGACCTTACTTGCCTGTCTCTCAGGACATCACAGTTTTAAATTTTTGAACTAACACATTTGAAGTTTTATTTAGTGACCTAACTCATCCTTTTGTATTTCAATCCAAGTTCTTGGTTCAATATTTGAAAATACAACAGTGTACACACTATGTGAATAGTTACTGAATACTGAATCAGAAACTCAACTTTAAGCAGATACAGGCATCCTTTCCAAACTGGAATAGCCACAATTTACTTCAGTCTGTTTTACATTCGTTCTTGAGTGTGGTACTGTCTCAAATGCAGAAAAAATTATTTCTCCAACCAACTTTTTTGAAAGGGTAAATATGTAACTTGAAAAAAGCCCAAATACAGAATCTTCAAAGTTTACCAAGACTTCTTTATGTGTTGATATTTATTAAAATCTGAATCCTTTTGGATTAATAGTATGTTTCTAAAACACAATTTATCCTAACTCTTTTACAGATGTTGAATTGTCTCTTAGTAATAGCACTGTGTTCACATTTCTGTGTTGAAGCAATTGTTTGAATTTGCTAAGGCTACTTTTGCTGGATTCAGGCATTCATGGTCTCCTTTAAGCCAGAATCTGGGGTTTTTTTTATTTAAAATGGATTAGTTTGCATTTGGATAGTTTACTGACTAAATTATAATTTAGACCAGTAGTACTCACCATTTTACGATCTCTAATCTCTCAAGCTAGTTCTTTTTTCTTTTGACTCTGATAAGAAAGAGGTTTTTTTTAGTTATTGATGACATGTTACTTGCTTTGCAACATGTATAGCAGCTTCCTTGAATCACGAGTTCATGATGGACACTATGTGACAGGAAATTCAATTTTGAGCTGCCTTTTGAGTGCAGGAGGGAAAGAAGACAACCTCTGAATTTAGCAGTCCCAGAGTCTCTAATAGCTGTCAGAAAAAATGATACTAATTAAAATTAACTATGCTCCTTGCCAGGTGGTGAGGCATATGACTGCACATTAGTGAGGAAGTGGATGATTGTGTACATTAAAGGCTTCCTTTTAATTTCCATCTCTGTAGGCTGGTTTCACATTGGAGTAGCACTATTGTCTGGGTTGGAAAAACGTGATTTTCACTGATGGAGTCTTACATGGGTGAATACCACAAGTAACACCTGAATAGTCCAGTCCACTGGTAACATAAATGGGAATCTTCTCTGTGACAGTACAGCTGCACTACTGTAAAACAGCACTTAGAGTTATGACATTTATTTGCCCGTGAAATCCTTGCCATTCTCTTGCCTGAAAAGTGGGGCATGCTACAACACAGGGACATTTCTGGAAACAATACAGTACTCAGGAAACGGAGATCCAAGCAGCGTAGGTTTTAAGAGAAATAAATAGTTCCTCTTTTCATATATATTTGCAAATACATATCCTAAGAAGAGAGCAAGGGGAAGGGAGAGAGATGATGTGTTCCAGATGACAGCTTTCTGGATGGAATCTAAAGTCTAAAGCACAAGAAAATTTTCATTAACATTCAGATTGCATGTCATTTTGATTCACACTCCCTAAGCAAGTTAATTTGGGCTGCAGCCAACCTTCTTACAGTGTGATGACAACACAACAAGCTTCACCGCCTCTTTTCATTGCTAATGATTCCTTGAGTGACAGTCGTGGTCTCTGAGCTCGGCACGACTCTTCACCCTGCAGCGACCTGCAGTGTCAGAGCTGCATCTGCCCTTGGCCCCCGCTGGGCTCTCTGCAGCAAGGACATTCTACCACGTCAGGACGACAGCAAAAAGGGGGAAGGTCTGCACTCAGAGAATCTTATGCTTTCTGTGCATGTTGCTGTGGTATAAAAGCCACAGTGGGTCATTTGATCCACTCCCAGTGCCTCCGCCCTTTCACACTAAACAAAAAAGGGACAAAGCAAAAAAAAATCTTCACCTCAACACGGGCTTCTTTGTGAAAATTATAACAATGACATGTTTCCCTCTCAAATGTTCTAGTAATCTATGGTCTTCAATTTTATCAAAGGTTTTAGTCACAATAGTCTTGATGGAACCATGGAGGCTTAACTCTTACCAAATACTGCAAATTGTTGATTGTCACTTCAAGCTTTGCTAGCATGGGTAATATTTTACCCGCTTGCTCTTGTGTATAGGCGCTATAATGTCTGATCTTCAATCCCTTGCCTCTATGGTAGCAATTTATTTTGGGGCCTATTGAGCTTTATATGAAAGCAATAGTTATTCTAACAGTTCTTGAACTCATGTTCATGAAACACAGGTAACGCTTTGGAAATCTTGAATATGTGATTGTTTACTTCCCTGTTGAGAAAACCTGGGCATCATCTCATCAGAGTTTGGGAAATCTAAATGTATGTGTAGATTTTAAAGAACTCTGTAAAACTATCCCGTGAGGGACTGAGTCTTACTGGAGAACTGCTGCAGTACCCTTAAAGTCAATGGAAATGTATGGGCTGTTAATGATCTTTGGATTGATTATATGTATACAATGTGCTTCCCCATCCCATTAATTTCAGTGGAATAATACTGTAAATATGAAGAAATAGTCTCTAGATCTGCAAATATTCTTTGCTACAGGGGAGAGACACTTGTTTGAGCATTTTTCAACTGTGTTGAAAGTTCTGGTGACATGAATAGAGACTTGACTAGAGCTCCAGAAAAGGAGTAATGAAATAGGGAAAATGTTCGCATTCATAGCATCTGTAAAAATGAAAAACACTTGCTTAAGAGTCTTCTACTGAAGTTCTCGTTGGTTGTGCTCCTTTTGAGGCCCAAATATGCCTAGTAAGCCAAATGGTACTTGCACTTATTCTCTGGACCTACTAATAATTGTTTTTCTACTATAGTCCATCCTATTTTGCCTTCCACAATACAAGTAATCTGCATATCCCCACTAAGCACAGTTCTTGGGCCATGCTTAACTCACCATGTGTGCCAAAGAACTGTCTGTGAGGGTGCAAGTAGTCCAAAAAACTGTGAGATGATGGTCTAACAATGTAAGTGTACAGAAAAATTGAATTCCAGTACTCTTAGAGATCTTGGTACAATGGAATTTGCTTATGTAAATGTGTGTTTATACATACATACAGAGATGTATCAGTATAAAGGTGAAAGCAATAAGGAGAATAAGAAAGGAGCTTAGCCAAGGTGAAGACAAAGTGCATGTCTTGGTTGAGTGTGATGTCTGAGGGAGCTCTTCTACTTATTAGGGAGTATCAGCCCTCCTGTGCCTGTGGAAGCATCCCAAGCCTCTGATGTGGTGTCAGTAATAGACAGACAACTAGACCATTTTTTTCTATGGTTGCTGTAACTATGAATTTTCCTAATGGCATGACTGGTTTCACAAGCTATAGACATATTTAGAAGTAGTGTCTGTTTGCTTGTAAAAGCAAGGGATTAAGTATTATGTAGAACACCCACATGAACTACCTGGGAGGTCCACTGAGAGCCAGGGACTTTTATTTAAGGATAAAAATACCTTGAGCACTGACTTTGTAAATATGGGCAAATGAAAGAGCAGTGGAGACTCATTAGATCATTTTTCTGCTGTGCAGAACACAATTGTGTTTCAAAACTTTTGCTTTTCCAACTAAGAGTGTGCTGCCATCCTTCTACTGCCTTTGCTTCTTTTATATCTGGCATTAACAGCAGGGTGTTTTGGCTTCATATCTGGCATAAGAAGCAAAGGGGGAGCAGCTCCAGTGTCAACATCCAGAGGCAGATTCAGCACTGAGAACTGCTACAATTTATAGTCCTTTCTAACACAAAGCAAGATCTGTGGAGCAGCTGATTACACATCATATTTCAGTAATAAATTACTACCTGTAAAAATACTGTTAATAGTGAATGAAATATATTGCTTTGCACATAATAAGAATTGTGTTTTATTTGCAGTTGAGGAAGGAAGGCCAGAAAGGAGTAAGGTGGACATTTCCACTGTTCCTAGGCAAGCTCATGATTTTTCCACATATAATATCTGCTGGGTAAAAGTGACGATTCTTACTATATCTGGCCATGCTCCAAACTTTGCTGTGCAGTTTTCTTATTTATAATAGAGGGTTTAATTTTGCAGCTTCTTCAACTTACTTTTTTTGATGCAAATATGCATAAGCCATTTCTCTGTGCACAAGTGGTTTAGCATAATAAAAGCAATAGGGTGAATCTCTAGTTACTGAACAGACCTCAGATTTCATCCATTTCATATCTGGATTTGAAGTGTGGATTACTTAAAAATGCATTTATTAAGTCTGACCTACTTTTTAATCTTCAATATTTCACTGTGGTTTCTTTACAATATGGGGACCTCAAGGATCTGCCTGTTCATACTCAGGTTGCTGTAATCAGTCTAGGGAAACAATGTTCATTTGCAGTAGGCAATATCTCTCAATAGACTGTCCACAGGGCTGGGAACTGGAAATTCCTATATTCAAATCTTGTCAGTAGTTCTGTCTTAGGAGGGTTGATCATCTTTTCTGAATGTCTCTGTTTGCATGCATTGGGCTTCATGTGCTTTTATTTGCAATTGTGTTACAAAAAACTGACTTTGGGTGATGCTTGTCATGTTCAACCTCTTCTCAAAGCAAAAACAGGAACTGATTTACTGTTATCTCAAAATAGTAGCAGCTTTCATGAGTCTTACAAAAAATAATTATGGTATGAATGAGGGAAGTACCAGAATTATTGAGAGAGGAAATTAATATTGGCAGTCCTTTTCTGTCTTACTAAAAATCAAACAGAAGTAATAACCAAAATTTATAAAGTGTGACTAGAAAAGGAAAACAGTAACCAAGATTAAAGAAAAGACAGTGATAAGTATTTAAGGTGATGAAACAGCAAATAAAAGAAAGAAAGGAGAGACAAGATTGCTAGTTGCTACTAAATGTGATGCAAAAGCAAAGTTAAGCAAAATAGTATGCTGACCTGGGATGTGTCTTAGACATTTAAGTAATAGGAAAATAGCACCTCTTAAACAAGATGTAAATTTCTAAGCGCTATGAATTATATCACTTTTGTCTAAAGACTGAAAGACTCTTAGTGGATTTATGCATCCCACAATGACAGTAGCTGAAGTGATGTTATTTCTCCTCTGATGGAAAATTATGATGGAATGATTGTCTTTACTAGGAACAAACAGATGGAGAAAACATTTTTGGAAATTAGTCTGAGGTTTTGAGAGAATATAGCCAAGATGTCTCTATATATGAGATCTGAGATTTAACAGTGTAGACCATTAAAAGGTACAAATTTCAAATTTATACACAAAAACTAAATTTGTTGAAACCATTTTGTAAAGTCTTAGACAATTCCAGATTACCATATCTACATGCTTAGTACAATCATATATATATTTGAGGTATAATCTCATTATTATCCTTGAAACCAGCACTGATTTTATTGAAACCAGCACTGATTTTATAAAATGGAAAAAAGACCCTTACTTTATTCCTGAGTTTCACTACATCTCATCTTTCTGTCTTACATAAACTCCCTGGTGCTTTCACGTATCTGATTTCCGGCAAAAACAAATGCTCAGAAGCTTCCTAAGAGGATGTGCCTACTGTTAGAGCAAATTGGTTTTGAAAGAAACCTGAATTCAGGTAATTCAATTTGCCCTTAAGGTCAATAAAGCAGGTGGAGTTAGATCTGAGGAACATGCTGAACCTCAACTCTCTTCCTAGAATTTATTGCTTCAGGAAAGGTCAGCTGTGGGGCAGTGGTGCACTTTTATGCAATGACATTTGTGTTACATAAACAACTGCCCCTTCTGCAAAAAACCCCCAACCCAAACACCAATATTGAGCTTCAAGAATGCTGACCAAGTGTCCTTAAACATAGTGAATCCATAACATTTACATTGACATGTAGCAACAACATAGATGAATCTTTTCAAACAGCTACTATGTATATGTAAAGAATTCCAATGGTTATGCCCAAAAAAAAAAAAAAGAAAAAAATTGAGTACCAGTTATGCTGTATAAACTATTTGAAGACATTTTTCATGCAAGAGTGCTGTTTTATTGTCCATAAGTTTTTGAAGTATCACAGCCCCAAAAAATTGTTAACTTGGTACATATAAGATGGTATGCAAAAAAGTATTGAATTATCTGGTTTTGTTTTGTTCAGTTATCTGGTTTTGTTTTGTTTTCCCTGTTTTCAAACTGTTATTAGCTAGCTGGCCTGCCTGGATTTTAGATGGTGACAGTTGAGAACAGCTTGTTCTTAGCCATGCATTGCAGGGCTGTCAATATTATTCACCACGTGAGAGCACTGTCAGCCTTATTTCCACCATTCTGTTAGTGTGCGCTCAATGGCTTGTGGATCAGCAACAGTGATGTCAGCTGTTAACCACATCTACTTTTCTGGCTGTTGCTTCTGGTTTCTCACTGATCAAAGACTTTATTGGAATCTCTGCTTGACAGGAGAAAGCCAAGAAATTAAGTTAAAGCTTTGTGCTGCCTCAGAAGTAAAATGATGCTTCCATTAGATACAGTGCTATCTCTAGCTTTCATAGGTATATTTTTTTCCATAGAAGAAGCTCTGCAGTGAAAAAAAAATACAAGGTTTAACTATCGTGGTGAGCTATAAAGCCCAATACAGAACATATGCTGAACAAGAAAGAGGTTGCACTGTAGCACGTATATTTAAATAGACTGAGAGTTCATTCTCGTGAAACTGCTGTTCGTTGGGGCTGCACGATAACAACATATGCAACCATCCGAGCACTTCTCAGCTTGCTCATTCTGACACGGGGTATGTGGCAAAGATGCAATCTGGTCCATCATAAAAGTCAATGCATTTGCTAGGATGCAGACATAGCAGTTTGGTTATGACTGCATGCTTCATTGTTCACAGAAGAAACATGTCAAGTGTGATTGCATTCTTCATGCCTACCGTGAGGTTTTCAATACTTGAAATACGTTTATTTCTTTTTTATGGTCTTATATTAGAATAGGGTGTTTTCATATTTTAGTAGAGAATGAAGAGGTTTTGCTCTTTGGTATCATTATTTTACAGCTACTAGTGAATTTTGAGCCAGACGGCTGTGTGTTTATTGCAGTGGGGAACAGAAAATCCTAGGCATGTACAGACCATGGTGCTGCAGTTGAGTGGTAATTAGCAACCAATCTACTTCGTTCTGATAACTAAAAATCTATTTCACAATGATCCTGATGAGGTGGTATGGTTCCTGGAAAAATGCCTTTTTGGTGTGTCATATATTTTTTAAGCCAACAGAACAGCACTTTACTTTAAATCCCTTTTTAGAACTGTTCCTGAATCAGTAATTTTACGATTCGCTTTCTACATTTATGACTGAGATAAATCAAAGGCATGTGTTGCAGATACCCAAGTCGAAAAGATGAGTTTGACCAAGATGTTTCAGAGAATACACCAAGGAATATATTAATGGAAGTGAAGAGATTGCATGAACTTGAGAGCAATGTACCATTAAGGGCAGAATTGGGACCCTGATTTCATGTACTTTGCTGTGGTTTTAAGAATTCATTCAGTGTTTATGTCAGGACCTTGAGATTGATTAATAGTTTATTTGCTTTCTCTCATGCCAATAATTTTGTACTAATAGTAATTTTGATACATTAAAAGACCTTCTTTCTGGAGGTGCAGCCCCATGAGAATTTATAAGCCTGGGTCTCTGTATGATTTTCAAGCACATGTATTATTTTGTATAAACCAGGAAGTAAATAGCCTAATTTTATAATTTCTGTCACAAAATGGTATAGGATATATCACCTCAATTTTGCATATTTCATCCATTTATCAGTTCTCTGTTGTGAGCCAGGATAGCTCTTAATATGGTTGATGGCAAAGAGGCAGGAAGGGCCTTTGTATGGGTTCCAGCTGCTCACATGGAGGGTTCCAGGGACAAAGGCCGAGCATCATGGGGTCCAGGTTTAAGTATGGGGGGCAATAGGGGTGGAGAGAGCATCAGGGATCAATCATCAGGGGGCACAAGGGCAGTGCACGGGTGGGGTTTGGGTATAGAGAGGGAGTGGCCAAGGGACATGGGGCAGTGGGAGAGCAGGGAAAGCAGAACTGGGGTACAATAACATAACAGAGCAGGGCATCCTGTGGGAGAAGCCTCTTTCTGTCCCTCTGACCTGGGGGATGCTTCTAGGGTCCCCTCCTCCCAGGGGGGCTCCCACAATTCTCCACAAGAATACTCTTCTGCACATAGCTCTCTATCTGTGTTACCTTATCTTCATAAAAACCTCTACTTTGTACATGAAACTTTCTGGATATTTTTCAGGGGGTTTTAATATGTCTTGAGTAGGTCTCATTACTTGAGAGTTAGCAACTTGGGTTCTTGTTCACAAGACTAGACTGTCTGTTCATTCACTAGACTGTCACAGTACAACATCTGAAGCCTATCTAGCAGAAGAGGTTATTTCTTTCCTGAAATGTGACTAGAAAAGATTTTATCAGTAAAAATGCAGAAAATGGAAAGTTGAATCGGAAATCTTCCTCCACAAATAGAATAATATAGAGTTCATTAAAGGGATAAGCATCCAGAACAGTTTCTCTCTTTGTGTCTCTTAAGGAACAGGAAGACTACTTAGTTATTTGACAGGGCAATTCATCCAGTATCCAAACAGAAGGAAAAAAACATACTCGCATTCCTATTTTTTTTCCATTAATTCATCACTCGTGCACCACCTCTTGATTTTTGTTAGAAGCCTCTGTAGGAAATTGTATTTTAAATTCTTTCTCAAGGATAAAATTGGAATGTTTAAAGGTTCTGCTCAGCAGAATATACCCTAGACTTCAAGAGTTAGGATCAGTGATTCTGTTGTTTTCATCCACAGATGGTACAGAAACACACTGAATTTCTCCCAAGCAGGTCAGTGGGCTGACAATGGAGTCAAGAGGGTGTTGGGGAAAGAGCTCCCCTATTGCTCCTTGCTGGATCAGAGTAGCTACAGAAATATAATCCTCCTGAGACCTAATATATGGTCAGTACTGGGGAAGAGAGAAGGATTTACTAGATTTATAGTTACTGTTTCTCAAAACGCTTCTGTCTTGGAGAATTTCTAAGGAATGAACATAACATAATCAATCCCTTCCCCAGCCATGTGCTTCAGGTCTTTGGTTCTTTGCTCAAGGCCATGCTAGAAGTCACAGTCTTACCCTCAGTAAATGACAAAATAGAATGCTCTAATAGGAATATAGTCTTTCACAGAAACCGTTCTCAAATTCAGGAGAATGTCCTGCAGTTTTGGAAAGCTTCCTTTGTGAAGATTTTTCTGGTTTGTTATGGTATGCTAAGGAATATCAGAGTGGGAGGTTCAGGCTGTAGAACAGAAGTTTCCAAGCTCTGAGTAGATTAAAACCTGATTTGTAGCAAATGCGTCCAGAAAGGAAGGGGAAAGAAAAACAAACTAAAGAAAACCATATAAACTATTTTTAAATATTAAAGTAAATAGCAATAATAACTCCTCAGAAGCTGTGTACAGTTTCAACTTCCACTTGCTCAGAATCTGTGTCTAATCACTGACTAATACTGCTAAGCACAGGAAAGCTCATTTGTAGGAGCACAGCTGTGAAGGAGATAGCAAAAAAAAAGAGAGCTGAAAAGCCTTTTGGAGTTTGGCTTGAAAGTTTGGTTTTCAGTTTGCTTCCTGGGTCACTTCTGTCTAGTACTCAGGTCACTGTATATTAATGATGATAGCAGCAAAAAAACCTCCTATGTTCTTGACAACGATTTCTTTGCAAACAAGCTATTTTGCATCTATGCCAGTGGGGAAAAACATGCCAAGGAAGCAGAAAGCAAACTGACAGCCAAATAGGTTAATTTGAGTATGAGGTACCCATAATAGTGTTATGCTCTTTACTCCTTGCTTGCTGACTATGCAGAGATCTAGCAAGACTGAAATTGCTCTTCCAAAAAAACACTGAGAAGCATGGTTTTCATGTGGGTCAAGTAACTGCTTAGACTCATATTTCTAAAACAATCTCTTGAACTTGCCTATTAAAAAAACCCTAGGATATCTGATAGTTTTAAGGCAGTATATTAAAGGACTGGATAAAGGTGTATCTTTGATCAATATGTACCTGATATGCTAAAAATATTAGCCATATAGATGGGTTAGATTCCTACATTTTGGAGTACTATTACACATTTTCCTCAAAAGGCCTTGCATTCATCATTCCCTCCCAAAGGAGCATCCACAATGAATATGGCCATCACTCTATTCTTAATTATGACCTGATAAGAAAGGGAATAGTGAGGAAAATTCCTAATTCTATATGCTTTTCTGAAATAGTCATAACCCCTAAACACAGCTCTAACATGAGTGTATGTGTCCACATGTCTTTAGGGAACTTCCCTTACACTGAGTTGATCCATAACCTTAATTATTCTAATCTTTCCTCACTCTCTGTAAACCAACCATGAAAAAAATGCCTTTGCAAAAATATTCTCCCTATAGGTTGGATTTGTTTGGTAATTTACTGGTCTGAGAAAGAGTGAAGATAGACAGAAATCAATATATACATCCCATCAGGCATGCAGATATTCTGTACCACTAATGAAATTTGGTTTAAAAATCCCCAACATGCTCATCAAAGTTACAGTCTGCCCTGATTCTATTTAGAGGGAGTGTATATGACACATTCTAATCTAGAGAATACAAATTTTCAACCTAAACAGTTTTATGTTTCTATACCTCTATGATTTGAATCAGATTTATTATACGTCATATGATTTGAATCAGATTTATTATACGTCATATGTGCAATTTGATGATAGCTGATCCAGTACTTCTCAGTTGGTTAAAAACCTTCATGTCAAACAGATACGAGATAATTTGATCATTTTATCACTAGTTAATAAATACAAAATAAATCAGAAAACTTTATATTTCTGATAGGACTTTAGAAACATTAATGACTTGCATTGGACTTTTACAACATGAGGCATATTCTCTCTATCAAGATAAATCTCTAATGCCTCCTAACTATTAAATCCTGTGGTAACAATTCAAATGCAAGTTCAGACCCACAAGCTTAGTACTAGTGGGAACTGAAAGAAAAAGGCAGAGAAAGAAAGAAAGAAAGAAAGAAAGAAAGAAAGAAAGAAAGAAAGAAAGAAAGAAAGAAAGAAAGAAAGAAAGAGAGGAAACACCACCACCACACATCCTTCACTAGTTCATCTCTATATATCAAATAAATCAATAAAATGTTACTGTAAAAAAATTGCCATGATCACTTCTTGTGTTGTAAATTAGGTCTGAGGGGAAATAATTATTTACGAAAAGATTCAAATATATTTATGAGTTCCATAGCTTGTACTAGTCAGCTGAACTTCTTAAAGAAGAAGAATTCATGTTCTAATATAGTTATTTAAAACACTCTATGGTCTGATAGACTTTCTATACTTCTGAGGCAAATCTTCAAATCTTGTTATAATCAGGGGAGCTTTTGGAGTTATACAAGGATGGATACAGTGTTTGCACAGAATTTATTTTTAGTAATAGCTTTTTAAAATTCAATAAAGGAAAAATAAATTAAATGAAAATTGAACAGATGAAAACCAGAAGCAGTTACAACACTTTAAAGCAGCCTTTGTTATATTTTTGGAATTTTGTGATGACTTTAAAAAGAATGATAGATTTGCCCAGAATAACTCCAAAACATCTGTTTATATGCTTACCAATTATTTAAAATCATTACATGTTTTTTAAATTGCTTCTATCTATAAATATGCAAAGGGGTGTTGGACCCAGTGTTAGAGTTTGAAGGCAAGTAGAATGACATACAGCCAAATGCTAAAATAAGAGCTTGCTGCCAGGTAAAATATGTAACTTTTGATGCTTACTCAAATCTTTTATGTTCTCATACTAGTGAAAAAAATTAATTACCAGACATTTTCTTATCTTAGACATACAACTAGGTTTAAAATGCTTAAAATCTAAACAGGAAAATGAGATGCGTTACATATTACAAGAACATTTCACCCAGTAGCAAAACCTGGTGGAAGAACTCTGAAACAAAAACCAAAAAGGCAGAAAGTAAAAAAAAAAATTTTTTTTTCTGTCATCTTTCTGTGTGTGGGATCAGTATTTTATCATTAAAAGGTGGTCCTAGCTCTCAAGTAGAATTCAAATTCTAGCTGTGTTATCCTGTCAGTGACGAAGGCCAGCAGCACGCTGGGTTGTGTCTGCGTGGGCACAGCCAGAGTACTGAGGTAGGGCTTGCCCCTCCTTTACCTGCTGCTTAGACTACGCCTAGGACCTGCTTCTGGCCTCCATATCAACAAGATCACTAAAAAACTGGAGTTCAACAGAGGGCACCAAGATGTCTGGGGGTCTGGAGCACTTTTCCTGTGAGAAGAGTCTGAGAGAGTTTGACTTGTGCACCCTGGAGCAGAGTGGGGCTTCAGGGGTCCTAAGAGGAGCTACCCAGTGGCAATGGGGATGATATCAAGAAGGCAAGTATTTAGTGAAGTGTGTAGCATGAAAAGAAGAATCAGTCATCATAAATTGAAATAAGGGGAGGTTCTGAGTGTAAGTGCAGAAAAACGTCCGCTATGAAGATGTTTAGACAAGGGACCAGGCAACCCAAGAAGCTGCAGGAGCTCTGCCCTCAGAGGTCTCCAGAACATGGCTAAACAAAGCTCTAGGTAGTATGGTCTTAATTTGGTGCTGATCTTGCATTGAGGAAACACTGAACTAGTTGACTTCCCAATGTCCCTTACAACATGAATTGTCCTCTGTCTGCTTCCTTTCAGGTTTGCTCTAAAATATGCTGCTGCATTTTGCATAATACTTCCTTAATACATTAAGTCCCTGTAGTAAGCTTGAACATAATTCAGGTTTCTCCCAGTCCCTGTGAGTTGCTCTGCATTCTTGAGGGAATGGGACAGTTATCCCAAAAATAACTATGTAATTAAAGTTGGTGACTTGATGCAGGCTTTCACATTGATTTCCATAAGAACTCATTGTTCTTCTTGACTTCCTATTGTGTTATTTTAATATCACCTTCTTGTGTTCATTTCCTATCTTGTTGGAGCAGAAATGTCTACGACCAGATATGGAATATCCTTAACAGGGATTTGAATACTGGATTTCCCCAACTTCAGTTTTGAACATAGTGGTACTCTTTTGTTGGAAGCTTTCAGTAGCCTTGCTTTTGAGGCTACATGGGAAACATTTGAATACTGGCAGTGCAAAAGGTAGGAACCAAATCCCAGGATTTTACAATGGTAATTTTTAGACAGTATTAGCAGTACTGTCTTCACTTTCAACTTAAAAGGTTAAACAGATAATGTGCCAAAAGATGGCATTACTTACATGCAGTACTGTTTCAGTGTCTTGTGCCAGTTAAATATCTTCATGAAAACTGTATGAGAATTCTCCACTGTGGGTTTTACAACTGACAACTGACAATTTTCATTGTTAGTGTTAATTACAATTTTTCTTTTCACTGACAATCTAAGTCTATACTGGATTAGGACTTGGTTATGATAGGTGTTTTACAGTCCCCAAATAATGCATTAGGTGAAACAAAGTGAGAATAAGGGGGAGCAGAGCAGGAGCAGATAACAATAGAATGTGAATATTTCTTTTAGTGACTGACTCACCAGAGAGACATAGAGTCTCAGCGGATGAATTTTAGCCCTAATTAGGACATTGTCAGTGGAATAGTTACTGTCCTAATCAGGAACTGTGGCAGACAAGTGCTTTGTTAGACAGGTTGTAAAAGATAGACAATGCATAATAAAGTCACCAGAGACCAGACAATGTATTGATGACTATCCCAGTGCTCTTTCCAATGTTGCCCTTTGCACTGAAATTTGGGGCCTATTCCTCTGATAAATGTGCCCCTTACTGTATAACTGTGACCTTTGAATGCCTTTGTTAACATGCAACACTCTTCCATTTGATGCCAGGATGGCATAAAGAGCCATACAGGAAGACTAGCATTATTATTTTTTGTCATCTGCACAATAATAATGAAAATGTGCCAATGACTGTAATTGTTGAGTGGTTTATGTCCTGACCACTTGGACTGAGTTTTACAAGTTGTTTTGTGCTGTATGTCATTGTAGGAAGAGTATAGGAATCTCAAAATAACAGAAAAAAAACCCAAACAACCAAACCCCTAAAAACAACCATTTAAATTGTTCCAATGTCCATAGCAATAATATTTCTTATCACATGGTTTCCTTAGGCAGAATTGTTTAAGTCTGGGTGCACCAAGATTCCGGGGAGCAACAGACAGTATTTGTCTTCTATTAAAGGCTGCCAGAGATTTTTCAAGTAGATATTACAGCTGAGCTCTCTAATGGCCTGATGTACTCAGAGCTTGCTTAACAACCTGAGGGTAGGAAAGCTCTGCAGGAAAGCCTGGACAGACTCTACCAGTGGGCTGAGGACAGCTGCAGGAGGTTCAATAAAGCAAAGTGCTGTGTCCTATGCTTGGGTCACAACAACCCCAGGCAGCGCTACGGGCTGGGGGAGGAGAGCTGTTCAGCAGAAAGGACCTGGCGGTGCTGGTCAACAGCTGGCTGAACATGAGCCAGTGTGGGCCTGGTGGGCAATAGGCCAATGGTATCCTGGCCTGATTAAAGAGCAGGACTAGGGAAGTGGTCGTCCTCCTGTACTAGGCATTGGTGAGGCCACGCCTTGAGTACTGCATTCAGTTTTGTGCCACTCACTTCAAAAAAGACATTGAATGTGTCCAGAGAAGGGCAACTATGCTCATGAAAGGACTAGAGAACATGTCCTGTGAGGAACAGCTGAGGGAGCTGGGTTTGTGTGGTCTCAAGAAGAGGAGGCTCAGGGGGAACTTCATCGTTCTCTACAACTCCCTGAAATGGGTTGTAGTGAGGTGGGGGTTGGCCTCTTCTGCCCTGCCTGCAGTGAGAGGACAAGAGGAAATAACCTTAAGATGAGACAGGGGCAATTCATTGATATCATATTGATAGATATCAAATAAAAAAAAAATTAACTATTGGAGTGATCAGGCATAGGAATAGATTGCCCAGGAAGGTGGTAAAATAACCATCCCTGGAGGTGTTTAAGAGGTGCCTGGATCTGGCACTAGGTGATGTGGTTTAGTGCTTTAGGGGTTACAATGGTAGTGCTGGGTTGATGATTGGACTTGATGATCTTAAAGGTCTCTTCCAACTTTCAAAATCCTATGATTCTAACATACTAATGGAAATTTTGGCAATTGTAGTGGTGAGAAAACTCAACTAGCAATATGTGCCAAGGAAAGTGGGTTCATGCCCTTTTTCATTCCAAGTGCAATTATCCTACAGCTACCTGAAATTGAAACAGAGGGTATTATCTAGGAAAAAAAATCCCATAGGAAAGGCTTTTAATCCTGATAGGTGTGTCATGAACATTCCCCATCTTGCCCAAAGTACATAGATGGGATGTGTACTTGTTAGGAAGGCAGAATTTAGGTCAGGAAGTTTCTGTCCTTTAAGGTATGCAGCTCATGGAAATTTGACTCCCATATCTCATCTTGTGACTTACTACTCCTCAGATTAGAACATTTTAGGATCTTACACATTTAGTTGATAATGGAAAACACATGGCAAATATTATTTCAGGTGGGGACATTCATCATAACTGGGAATATGGTCATGTGGAATATTGTCATCCTCTGAACAAGAATCAATGAGTGAATGAAGGTGGACTTTTTCAATCCATCAAAATCCAAGAACATTGATCTACTTTGCTTTGCTTTATTTCTGAAATTATGTCTGAAATTATTTATGAAATTATTTCCTGTTTTCCTTATTTTATTAGTTGCTTCTTTCTCCATTTTCTCAGCACTGCATTAATAAAACTGCTGCTTGACCTTCTGTCTTGATGCTGAGACCTGTGGGAAATCAGTAAATTGCCTAGCATGACAGTAGACCATCCACTAATGCAGGGGAAACCCTAGATGAAATAAATTCAGCTTCTGATACCTGACCTGGCTCACATCCATCAAAGATGATGTGCAGAGAGTGTGGTCTTGCAGACAGATGCATCCAAGCTGGTGGAATCATTTTAGAAACAATTCTTCTGAGATAAATGATACCAAGGGCTGAATGAGAAACCATATGTTGTTGGGATTATGGAAGACAGACAAGGAACTGGGAGCCACTTTTCCAGTCTGTGAGACATACTACTAGCAGCTGGGAGCTGAGAAAAATGAAGTGGAAGTCAGTAGACCTTCTTACTGAGACTGATATCATCAAAGGTGTTAGTGTGGATGTGTCCAGAATTCATGGTACAAGTCCAGCATCCACGCAAGGAAAAGTGCACAGATAAGTTTTCACACTGAGATGGATTCAGAAAAGGCTACAAGGATTATCTGGAATCGAGAAAACTTGTCTTTATTGTGAGAGATTGAGGAAGTACAATGTATTTAATTCATCCTCTTGTGAAATATCCTCTTGAAAAATAACTTACTAAGGGTCCACAAATCTTTCTTCTTGCCATGTAAGTATTCTGCCCTGGAATTCCAAAATGTTTGTGTCTAAGAAGATGAAAGCTTTCTGATATAGGACATTTTTTCAAAACAGGATAGTGATAGAGCCAAGTCTGACATCTGGTTATCTGACACTAGAAAAAAAATCAAACTGAAGTAACTTCAAGCTTGTCAACACTGGGAAAGCAGTAGTTTTCAATAAAGGTTGACTCAGTCAACTTCTTGTGTTCTAAGTTAAACAGAATTGATTCAGATTCTATAGGCCAAATCTTAGCTGGTTAAAGAATAACAATTTAAAGTCAGTATTACAAATATATAATTGATAAATAATTAATCTGCTAATCTTAATTTACTAGCTGAAAGTAAACAGAAGTAGTTAGCTGTCAGCCTGCCCCTGCCTACCAACCACCCACAGGTGGTTCCATGAAGTACTCTCATTAATGCCTCATTCAGGTATTATTAATAAAAGTAGTGTATAGGTACAGTGGAGAAAAAAATTAAGTCCTGTATTCTCTCCAGAGTTAATGGTCAAACAGGTCTTATCATGGAAGGTGACAGCCTCTGTGACTGACAGACTTGTTATTTACATACAGCTCATTTCTGCCTGGTGAAAAATCTGACATGGCGGTGAAGGTCTTCTAGTGGCTCAGTTGCTAAGAGATAGGAGGATTTGCTTTGATGCAGACAATAAACAGCTGTTTACACAGCATGTTTGCACATGCTTTAAGAGAATCACTTTGCTTATTTGGGTTTTTTCCCTACTGGTTGCACTGTGTTAACATTTGTCAAACAACAAATAGCATTATCTGAAATGTATTAATATTAATAAAGATGCTATTTTCATCATCGAAGGACATGAAAGTAAATCTCATAAAAACTTTTGTATTCTAATATCTTTTCTTATTTGAGGAAGTTTATCTATTTCTCACATGATTTCTTCACCCATATGTGTTCATGAGAGATTTTATTCCTTAACTCAAAATCAGACTAAGCATGGATAACACTTAAATGGTTTCATGATTTCTTAAGTCTTGAGGCCACAGTTTATGACTGTGCTGTCATATCTGGCATAAACACAAGCCACACAATTTCATTAAGTAGTTCATGGAATGGACATATTTATGTCTTTTGAGGGATCTAAAGCATATCTTTTGAGAAAGGTACAGCCAATCTAGTATAAAAGGTCTTAAGTGAGGAAGAAAACACTATCCATAAGAAGTTGTTCCTGTGCTTAATCACATTTGAAGTTTAAAAATGTGCATCTTAACTGTAGTATGAATTTAACATTCCTTTCAGACGCTGAATACTTTTTAGCCTTGAGCTGAGGATGACAAGTTAGAGCACGTGGTGTGTGGCAATACAGTTGGAGGTACACCACAGCATCTCCATGCAGCTTTCTTTAGCATTCTTTAGCAAGCCTTAGAATCATAAGAACTCTCCTCCACAAATTTACTTAGAATCCTAGTGCAGCTGTACATACCCTGTGGACAGTGGGTTACTAAAATTCGTTCTGGATGTCTTATCTTTGCTTCACCATCACCATTTTGGCAGTATTATTTCTCTTGGATACTGTGGCTATCAGCCGCTGGCCAATATTTATTTGTTGTATGTTAAGTAGAAATGTGCACTTGATTGCATTAGCTTTTGCCCATTTGTAGCTTTACATGAGTAGTTTAACAATACACTCCTGCTTCAATGACTTTAATATAAAAGCCTGATTCTGTAATTCTTTGCTTCTAATGGATACAAAAAACAGCAATGCAGGTGTGTGCAGCTCTTGAAAATAGCTATCAGTAATAATTTAATATTGTACACAGTAAAAATGTAAAATTACCTTACTGTTCTGTAACATTTATCGTTTCCAGAGCTGACAGACCTAAAGTAAGTAAAACAACAGCTCTTTCCAATTTTCATATGAAAGCTTCGGGTTTTTATTCCCATAGCCTATTTACATTTTTCTTTTTAACACAACATAATCTGTTTGCAGCATACCAGTTTTTTCCCATAAACCTACTGAACTGCAATTCATGAATACTTACTAAAGAGAAGTTGATGGTTTTAATTTTTTTTAAATTCAAAAGAAATTTCGATGTTAATAAGAAGGGTTTTCTATAATTGAAAAGAATACATATATATATACACACTAGTCTATAAATGGGTAAAAAATATAATTTTTTCTCACTCTTTTCTCAGTCCTATCATTTCGTTTTTTAGGATCCCTGGAATTTTTAAAGGAATACTGGAGATTATAATTAATACTGTTTTCCTCAGAACATCTCTTAATTGTATGCTTATTAACTCTGAAATAAGCATTTCTGTTCATTTTTGTCTTATTCATTCCTGAACATCTAGAGTGTGATCCTTACCTGCTGGTTATTTCCAGCTACTAGACTCAGCATCCCAGCAGTCTCCAAAAGGTATATGCATCTTTTATTTAATACACATATCATAAATATATGAAGTTGGGTTTTGGTTTTTTGTTGGTTTTCGTTTTTTTCTGTTTGTTTGTTTGTTTTTTTTAATATCCATGTTCCAGTGTGAAGGAGTTCCATACATTGCTGTAGGTCATTTTACATATTACTATACAACAATTCATGAGCATGGTAACAAAGTTATTATAAGGGAGTAGAGACTTGTCTACACTTGAAAGTTAATTTAAGTCAATTTTTGGAGTGGGGTAAGGTGTGAATCCTAAATGTGGTAACTATTTCTGTCCATGTGCTGAAAAGTGAGGGTATGAGGGGGCTGGATATTTGGCCACAGTATTTCCTTCGAAAGCTTTCATAATAACAGTGTGATGGGGTATGAAGATCTTGTAAAAAATGGCTGCAACTTGAACCAGTACCAAGACTGTTATTGTCTGTTTTAATTTTAAAAACATCTTATTGCTAAAAAAAGGTGACATGAGCATCATGTTGTTCCAAGATGGATATATGTTTAACAGTACATTTAGCTAATGCCTGTGTCCTGCAAAAACCAGAACATGCAGTTGGAATTATCTGTATCTTATAGGTATTATTCTGAAAGAAACCATAAATCAGCATGGAAATGATGTACAAAGAAAAGAAAGAATCTATTATTTTTATTTTTTAAATTTCATTTCAAAAGCGGTAGCAAAGAGATGTGTGGAAGGACACAATATATTGTGATGGTACAGATTTACCCTACTGCTCAAGGTGGGATTGAAGCCTCTGTACCTAAAAACCTCATATATCTAGGCTCAGAATAAATGTCAGGCAATATGATAGGGACCTACAGCAGGATTGCATCAGAAGTACTATTTTTAACAGTTTGATTCCCAGTGAGTTTTTCAGTTCCTTTATTATCTGGTCTCTGGAAGCATAGCTCAACATTTCACAGCTTTTGTTCTTTACTTTCTCACTGCTTTGGATGTCTGGTAACTTTAAAGAACAAATTAAAATTGCGAGAATCTTGAATAATCTGCTGTCTTTAAACAGCAATGCAATTTGGGCTAATGGGGGGTATATAAATGGCTTTCAGGAAGAACTTCAGGGAGCACCATGTTGTGTTCAAAGCAGGGTTCTAATTCCAGCTTCAGCAGAGTTTGGTAGGAGGGGGGAGCATCTCAGAAGTGCCCTGCAGCTTTCAGTTATCAGCTCTGGCAAGTCCATTACCAATTCCAGATCACATTTGGCTCCCCTCCTTGCTGAGCCACCTGGCATGGAGGATCCTGCTGTATAAGGGAGAACATCACCTGCAAGGAGAGAGGGTGGCTGCTGAGGTCCTGCATTCTGCTGGGTATGGGGGCTCCAGCATCCCATTGCAAAGTCTTTACTCTGTGAGTGAAGAATGTGTCTGGATTTCCAGTGAGCTCAAAGTAACTTGAGATGCAGTATTGAAAACCTGGCCTGCTAGAGAGCTGACACTGCTGGCTGCAGACACATCCTGCGTTTTTGGAGAACAGCACCCATGGAGATAGAGGCTTCATAATGCAGTGGGAATAACAGCATAAGTGACCTGATATATTTTCCCTGAGTTTGTCTAGCTCCCTGCTTCACACATTTGCCTCAGGGATAATGCAATCTGTTTTTATACAGCAGTAGTAGTCACCTAAATAAAAACCTCAGGAATCACAGCAAATGTTCAAAAATTATAGCAAAAACTATGACAGTTTTGCCAGAGAGGTGCTTCCACATGTCTTGGTGTTAGACTTCGCTGCTTGTGAAAATTTTGCAAAAAAAGATAAATTGGCACTAATTTCTGAGTCTCAGCTGTAGTCAGGCTGTGTGCTTGAAGTTGACACTTTCTTGTGTCTGGAGAATTGAGGTGCCTTCATTAAAGGTATATTTGGCTGTTGAGTGCATGAAATAAGCTTTACTGGCTGTGTCTGTGCAATCTGCCCTGAGCAAAGAGGAATCCAGGGAGAAAAATACCTTTCCTAGTTTCTAGAAGCTAAAGAACAATAAACTGGCATAATCTTCTCACTGACTTCAATGAAAAGGAAGTTGAAAGCAGTAAGCAGAGCCTACCTGCTTCTCCTGTGACACCATCTAAAGCGTTTGAAGACTGCGTCAATTTACTCTCTTTTACTGGGGTGAGACTAGGCAGTGATTTGGCAGAGAATCTACTGCTTTCCTTTTGTTATGTTGGTGCTGAAATGAATGTTACAAGCTGGCATCTTTTCTATTTGGGACATAATACTGTAATAAGCAAACAAATGATTCATCTCCAAAATTAGGTACAAAGAACTTACTCTGGTTAAATGTCTTTATTTGGTATTATGTATCAACTTTAATTGTGTTGCTCTTCAATTAAGACTAAAATTACTTTTACTGATATTATATAATAAATTTCAAAATAATCACATTTTGCTACAGCATTTAGTGCCAAGTACTTTTCTGCACAGTGCAGCCTCTGTTTTTGTAAAAGCTATGTTTCTAGCCACCTGGCAGCTCATTCTCAATTCATGTGCATTTAGTTACAGCTGGCACAAAAAGTAGAGTTTTCCAAGGACACTCTGCTGACTTGTCCAGTGGAAATAATAACCTCTATAAAATTTTCTTATGATCAAATTTTGTTTTCTCAGGCCTTTTTTGTCAGATCATGGACTTGAGTAGAAGTGCTGCAGCTGCCAGTGTGACATGTCTAACTAGAATTACATTGAAGGTAACCAAACAGCTTTTAAATAGCAGAGACTTTTCCTTCTGTAGATTCCATTGCGCGGTCAGCATTAATGACATTCAATTATTCTCAGGTATGCTGCCCACTCCCCAGTTTTTGTTTTTAAACTTCCCAATTTTTTGTTGGTATTTTGGAATTTGCTGGTTTTTGTTTTGATTTTTCTTTTTTTTTTACTATTGCAAAATTTTCAATGACATTTAAGATTTATATAATACTGAGGAGCATTTCCAGAGACTTCAATCCTTGAGAGTGTGCCAGAAAATTAGGAACAGTGTTAAAACAACAGAGAATATCAATCTCTAAAATAGCATATATAATGTAGTTAAAAATAATTAAAATTGCTTTGAAAAATAAAAAATTAAAAAAAACACCCCACCTTATAGTCTCAGAATATGTCCTTGTCACATTTAGTAATGTTTTTCTTCAGGCATGTAATTGCAGTAATTCTGTCAGGCTGCCAGAAGAGTGAAACTGCTGCCCAGGAAGATAAAATGATTTGTACAGACCAGTCTGGGAGAGCAGTGGCATCAGGAGAAAGGGACTAGAGGTCTTCTGAGCTCCTGGTGTCTGAGCAATTTGGTGACAGAGACTTCCCACAGTCCTTCCAGAGCCCACAGGAGGTGAGCATGGCAGGTAAGATCCTGTGCAGTGCAAACACCACATTACTGGAGTCCTCACTGGTTACCTAAACATATGGACTAATATCTACCATATACTAATATCTACCATCTGCCACAAGTATCTTTTTACAATATTCTGACTTAAAACAACTGATATTTTAAAGTTTGGATTATCTGGACTGTTTTATATGTTAAAATATATAATTTGAAATGGGAATTGTGCGCGTGTGCTGTCGGATAATATAAAATATAATATCAGGCAGTCAGAAAGTTCTCAAGTTGTACAAATTGGTTCAGCTGCTGGGTCTAAGGCATTGTTTTATTCATGCTAGTATTTTTGAGATTCTTAAGCAAGCAGCTAAACCAGAAATTGAACTCACGGTAACAATTTGCAGTCAAGTGGGGAGTGTAAGTTTGTGCTCCTCACTTGCAAGACAGTGTAAGTTGTGAACGAGGCTGCATCTACAAAGAGAGATAAAAGAAAGTTGTTAGTGCTCTATAAATCAGACAATAGAATCAAACCAAATTAATGGAATTAGAAAAGAATCCCACTTCTGGAGGTTTCTCTGCTCATGCTACACTATTACAGCAATCACAGCAGAAGTAACAATGACAACTTTATACAAGTGAAAATTAGAGTGAAAATGAGCAATGGAATGTATCTTTTAAAAGTGACCTATTTGAAATTGTAAAATCAGCCTGAAGATGAACAAGGAAAAGTAGATTTCCTGCAAATGCCTTGCAAGACACTTCTGCCACGAAGGGAGTCCTCTAAAAATTACATTATGCCATAGCAGTTTGCTTTGTGCTTCAGCATAATGAGCCTCAAAGTAATAAACCCCCAGATTAGCAAAAAATGACCATTTCAAGCAAAGGGAAAGTAGAATATCTTTTCAACTGGGTGTTGGATTTTTAAAAAAATTGAAATAA
Organism: Vireo altiloquus; assembly: GCA_013396875.1. Classification (NCBI taxonomy): domain Eukaryota; kingdom Metazoa; phylum Chordata; class Aves; order Passeriformes; family Vireonidae; genus Vireo; species Vireo altiloquus. The sequence goes on from VZRF01028485.1 coordinate 364,784, forward strand.
TGAATTAATATATTGCATTGCTAAAAGTTCTCTCAATGACTGCATATGAACACTCAATTGATGTGACCTTTTTTACACCCAGTACTTCTTTGATATTATTTTAAAACCTATCTCCATCTCATTTTTTCTACTTGGATGCACAGATGTAAACCAGAAGTAATGCATCTGAAATTAACAAAGCTCCAATTCTCTAATACCAGACTAGAAGAAGAATGAGGTTGTGAAGCCTCTTTCTCTTCCATTTCATGATAGAGTAAAACCACTGCAAAACTATTGGATTAACTGGAAATCTATGTCATTTACATGAATATGAATAGAGAGTAGACAATTTGTTTTTATTTTCAATAGCCTGTGGCCTTATGTCTTACTATATAAAACACATGCTCTGCATAACTCCTGTCCATTCAGAACTGGCACACATAAATTGCAGATTACAGATGCAGTAGAACTGAACCTCTATTGCATAGGTTACCACTCCAGACCCAAGGCTATGATTTGCAGTTAGATTCTTAAATTTAAGGACTAACATGTACACACTGCATGCTTAAGTTCTTATGAAGTTATTTTAAAACTAGTCAGTGTGATCAGTAAATCCTAAAGAATTATTCAATTTACCAGCCATCAGATACCTATTCCATAATGAGTAAAACTGCTTTTCTGTATTAGATCTGCACTGAGAAATTTAGGGGCATGTGTTCCAATATAACAGGATGGTTTGCTAACATTAAAGTGGAAGGTTTCAGAGACATGAGGTATCAGTTTACCCTTACCTTGCTCAGCTGCCTTAAAATGAATGAAGTGGAGAATTCAGAGAAGGCACAAGAAGGGAGAAAGAGGCTTTCAAAAAACTTCTCAGAAATCAAGTCCCATACATTCTTTACTCTCACATATGAAAGAAAGTAACCTTCCCCACACTAGGAGTGTAAAGAAATTATTCTCTTTCATGTGATAGCAAATATTGATAAAAGGGAATTGAAGGCACCCTAGATATATCACTATAAATCACGTTGGGATAAACAGTTAACAGTTAGACATACTTTGTACACAATACTAATAATGTATAGTGATATTAATAGTATCAAAAAACCCTGCTTGAGATTCCAAGAAATATATGGAATTCCATTATTTTTATAGTTTATAAATTAAATTTTAATGCATAAGAAATGTAAAGATTATAGTTTGAGAAGGACTCAAAAAATCTTAATGTGTTTCTCCAAACTGCCTACCCTACAAACCTTCAGGTTGAAGTCCTTCAGATTATTAGTCCATTTATTTTTAATATGGCTAGTTATTCCTGGTGGGGCTTCCTCATCCATTATTTCATGTGCCAGTACTGAATATTTTTCTTCCTACAGCATTAACAAAAATTGCTGTATATGAAGTGACAGTGCTATTTTTTTTTTTTTCAGAGTTCTAAGGAAAAGGTTTTGATTTGTGATTTACTGATGTTGTTATTTGTTCACTATTCCAGGCTTCATATGTTCATTCCATTTTCCATAATATTTTCTGTGAATGGCATCAATGCTCCTCTTCCAAAATTTTTGCTATTTATCTATTTCATAAGGAGGTTTCTCAAGACTGTGATGTAGAGCCAAACTACCAATAGAAAAAAAAATTTCCTTTTCAATGTTTGTAAAAGTTCTATGTTGCCAAATCTAAGTGTTCAGGTTTATTCTCGTCTGAATGGCTACTAGCTAATTTAATCCATTAGATTCATCTGCTTTTCATCAAGATGTAATTTAGCAAGCAGAGCAACACTCTGCTCTGCACTCAGAATGCAGAGTTCACCAAGGAAATTGTACAACAGCCAGCGCAATTGCTTTCTCTAACAGCATTTCAAAGGATGAGAGAACATGCTGGAAACCTTAGATTATGTCTTATCCTGCTATCAGCAGCATGCAGGCCCCAGGCACAGAACAGCCTCATTGGCCATGACTGTCTGAGAAAGCCTAATCTCAGTCTATGATTCCAGAGGTCTACTGATTTGATGCTTCACTCTTCCTCAGTTGTGGTGATGGATGCCACATTGCACTCAAGAACGATGAATTTGTTTCAGATCTCTGAAGAATCAGTGGTTATGGCTTCTACCTAAAGCTGATTCTGCATGCCAGGGCTTTCTGCATAAATGTTAGGTACCAGCTTGCTGACACTAAGATGTAATTTATCAGGAAAGCGGAAAATAAGGTCTTTTGTACTCTGTGAACATCTTTAAAGCCAATTGATACTTTATATTGCTCTGACAATGTTTACATTCTACATTTAGAGAATATCCTTCACAAGGTTCATCTCAGCAGGCGCTTTAAAAAGAATTGCACATATCACTGCATAGACTCCATTCAGTCCACCTTGTTTGGTTTAAATCCTGATTGTGTCAACTGTTCAGTCCTAATTGATCCAGGACTATATCATGGTTTGTGTCTTCTGATGTGAAAATATATGAAAAATGTCATCCATGTCTCTCTATGTCAGAATTAAGATACAAATTTCAGAAGAGGTGGAAAATTGTCCAAATACTGTACAGATGCTTCCCTCTGTTTTCACCACTGCCACGATGCCGGGGTCTCTTTTGTTTGCCTCCAGATTAGCTTACTTTATAAATAAAGTTGTTTTGTATATAAAAGAAACTGATCTTTTGTACCAATATACTGTGGTCTTAATTGTATTAGACTACAAAGTCAAAGACAAAAGCATGGCTGTATTGTTCGGACTTGAGATTAAAGTTCTCTTTCCTTTCTTATGATAAACCCAATGACATGGATATTTTGTGAATGTATTTGCCCTCAGCAATTTCCTATTTTAAATACATAAATACAGTGTACTGAGTAAGAAAAAACAAAACAAAACAAAACAAAACAAAAACCAACATGTCCCTGTGCCATATAGTACATATATAATGCACAGGGTTTTGTGGAGGTCACCTGAAGTGCATGACCCATTTTGAATTCTTTCAGTTTGCATGATTTTGTCAGGCTCAAGCTGATGATTCTGACAATATTTCTCAGCATCCTCTGCTGAACATTTAAAACTGGCTTCCTACTGCTTTTCATACTGATGCTAGCTTTCAACTTGATGAAGTGAAGTCATAATTAAACAAAAAACGTCCCATAGATAATTATAAAATATCACTCAGCCTATCATTTGAGCTGCTTGCAGGCATTTTAGATGCTTGTTTTTATTTGTGTTATGTGGTTTTTCTATAACACTAATAACTTTATTTTTCCTGTACATCATTCTCTAATTCCTCTCAGATGATGTCAGTTTATGAGACTAGTTTAATTCTCTCAGATGTCTTTCCAGGACTCAGTGACCTCACTCTGCAGGACTGGACTCTTGGAATGTGCAAGTGTGCAGTAAACTTCCTGCCTCTTTATATCAGCTCTCCCGAGGTGCTTTCTGCAAGTCCAAATCTATGAGGGAAGAAACTGCAATGATGCCAGAAAGCTGCTCTGAAGTCCTTGATGATTCTCAGAAGATATTTTGCTTGTGGGGTCATGGCTGAAATTAGTTCAGTGATTAATTTTGGTTTGCAAGTATAAAAATAGAAGATATTTTGAAATTGAGGGCTGTACTCAAACTGTAATTTGAATATAGTGAAGAATAATTCCAACTGTGGGTTCTGGGGGCTGTTCCATTTTTACGTATGTGCTGAGACTGCAGACTTGTGTCAAGACCTCCCTGCTGAAAACTTCAAAGGCATTCCTTCCAGGCAGAGAGTTTATTCTAGAAGAGTGGAAGTTCCTCCGACTTTCAAAGGGTCATTGCTAGAAAAGTCATTATCTGTAGGGACTGGTGACTTGGGTAAAAATCTGAAAAATAGCATTAATATTGCCCATGCTCACAAGGTTACAGGAAGTGGGCATTAGTCAAGAAATTGAATAAAAGGGTAGAAAAGTTTTTGGGGAGGGGAGAGGGAGTGGGATGAGGTGTGTGAATGTGCTTACAGTATAAAGAAAGAAATTTTTCAAGAATGGCAAACATTTTTTATTCAAAACATCTAAACTTGATCTCAAAGTCAAACCAAGGCTGGTGTCAAAACTGCTTTCAAAGAGCTATCAAGGAATGAGGGAAGACTCCTTGTTGTTGGGAAAAAATCCAAAAGTGGAAGAAAGTCAGCCAAGTATATTACTATAATATTAGCAAGTATATATTATCTAAACTTTCTTTTTCCTGTACTTTGTACAGGGACAGATAGGATATCAGGAGGTAAGATGCCTGATGTGACAAGACCGGAAGAATGGAGCTGAGGTTAAAAGCTTTCTATATATACAGACTGCTCTGTACCAGCAATACTCCTTCCTTTTCAGGAAATAGTAATTTTCTCCTCAGTAGCACTGCCTGGTTTAATATCTACAATTGCTTGCTCCTTGCATTTGATGTGCTCTTCTACTCAGCAGCACATATGCCAAAAGACTAATAAAAGTTATAGCGTGATTAACTCTGTGTGTTGGGTACCACCACATACAGTTCCACACATAAAATAGTGAGAGCAGAACTTTCATGTGTGAAGAAGAAAACTTTCTCAGTGGTTGATGCCATCTGACAGCAAGGCACAGAACAGCTCCCACTGACCCAGCAACCTGACCTTTTTTCTTGTGTATGTTATATCATCAACACATTTCAGAAAATGAATAAGTATATAAAAATAATAAAAAAAAAATCTCAGAAACATATCCCACCCATCTATTTTTCACGGACAAGGACAATAAATCAAACAGTTGGCAGGCATCAATCACAGTGCCTGTCACGTAGTAGAAGTGAAATCTGTGAGTAGCTCTGGAGGTCAGGACCTATATATACTGAATGCCCAGGCCATATCTGTTCTCACAGAGCTACCTATCAGCTCTAAATCTAGGGCACGAGTTATCCTGATAGGCAGTCAGAATATTTAACCTGTTTGTATGTACCCTAGAGAAGAAAAAATTATATCTCTATTGGCAAGTTGAGATTTTCCAGGTACTCTTGTCAGTACTACAAAATTTCTAGAATGACTGCTGACACACTTTTGGCCTGAGTCTTCCCAGGCAATCTTCCCAGACTTTTGTTTGCAAAATTTGAGTGTTAACACAGGGAAGGAACTATTCCCAAAATCAGACCAGATATTCTGTTGAGTGAGCAGAGACAGTTTGGTCCCCTTTAGTCTTGGGAAGACAGAATAGGTGCTGACACTGTTAACCACTAGAATGAGGTGTATTGTCTAACCATGCTCAGCCCCTGACTCACTACTGAATCAGAAGTAAAAATACTGGTCATGGTATTTCTTGCCACCTCCCATGTGGAAATATGTATTTTTTTGCACACTTCCTTTCTTTACGATCACAAAATGGTAGAAATGGTATTTTTTTCAAAATATTTTTATTTTATTTCAACATAGGTTACTAAATTCAATAATTAGCAAAAGATTAAGAGAGCTTATTGGTAAACTGATGTCTGTGTATCTGCAGAGTTCACAAAAAGTAAAGAAACAACTAAATCTGTCTCTTCTAGACCTTGGCTGTCAAAGAAAAATGAACTCTAAAAGGTCATATTTCAAAACAATGAGTATTAGGATTGTTTTTCTGAGTGTTGTACCAGTAACAAGTAACTGGAGTACCAGTAAATAAATGGGACTGTATCATCTGGTTCACAGATTTATGTTAGACTCTCATCCTGATAGTATTACGATTTATTAAAGAAGAAAAGAGATTGAAAATATGAGTTCTGATTGAAAATAATTTAAATATAACTATTATCATCCATTAAAACAGCTTCTCACCAATTACATTTTGAGTTGAGATGGAATCACTTTTCTTCCACTCAGGTTTTCTTATATCCACTCCATATGAATGTAATTACACTCATGGGGATCCTTCAATCTCTATATTTTAGTCCCTCAACTACAGCCATAAGTTTGATGCAATTTTAATAATATTTGTGCTATGTAATGGCTTGTAATAGGCTCCAGAATTATTTTACTCTCTAAAATGTACTTCCCCAAAGGATTCAACAGCCAAGTGTACGTAACAGGTACATGGAAAATAACTGCCATAGAGTCTGAAGCTTTTAAAGTCAATGCTATAATACTAAAATATTGGAGTATCTCACTTTATGACATGAAAAGCCTTTATAGTATTTTAATACTGCAATTATTTTTAGTTAAATGATAATGGCTGCTGGTTGTCATTGTTTCCTAAATGAATGTTATAGAATGTTATCCAATTTTCATGACTTTTTAAACTTTCTATTTTTCTTTCACCTACTAAAAAGAAGTATAACTTAAAATCAACAAGTTAAAATAACTGTGCTATAACTCCAGCTGAGATACTTTGGATTCTTAAACATTTCCCCAGACTTGAAAAGTCACTTGGAAAATGTAAGTGCCAGAGTCCTGAGTATAATTTTTATTTATATATATATATTTATATATATGTAGATATATAAGCCATGTCTTTTTATTTTGAAGCTTGAAATTGAAAATATTAACAGTTTCATTGTATTGTCATAATTAAACTGAATTTTTTCATGTTCTCCTTAGTTTGTATTTTATACACCAAAACTTAATTCTTGAAACAAAATTCTTCAAATTTACTGTCAGTTGAATGTAGACGTAGATACAAATTTAAATTTTATATATGGCATCTCAAGATTAATCTTGCTATGTCTTCACAGATGACCATGCTTGGATTTAGTGTCATGGCATTGGCAGTCAGACCTCCACCCATGTGTTCTTTCACTCCCCCTCCTCAGGAAGATGTTTGGAGTAGAAAAAAAGGTGAAAAAGCTCATGGTTCGAGATAAATACAGAGAAATCACTTAAGAGTTACTACCACAGGCAAAACAGAATTATTGTGGGCACAATTAAATTTATTGTGAAGTAAAAATGATTTGTACAATGAGAAACAAAGATAAACTAAAACAACACCTCCATCCCACCTTTTTCTTTTTCCCCGTAAGGCTCAACTTCCCTCTATTGCCAAGTCCTCTACCTCCCCTACCCCACAAGGTGCAGGAGGAAGGGAAATGAGGATTGTGGTAAGACCATAATATCTCTGCTCTACAGCTCCTTCTCCCTCACACTTTTCCCCTGCCTCTGTGTGGGTCCTTCCACAGGCTGCAGGGAAACACCTCCTTCACCATGTTCTCTCCACAGGCTGCAGGGCAATCTCTGCTCCAGCATGTGGACCATCTTCTCCGATTCCTTCTTCTCCCATCTTAGTGTTCTCAAAATTGTTTCTTCCATTTCCCCCCACTCCCCTTTTGCTCCATGCTGTCATCTGGTGATGGTGCCATTTCTTAAATTTTTCCCCAGTGCCACTCCCACCTTGTGTGTGGGGCTCAGCCGTGCCCTGTGGTGGGTGGTTGGATCTGGCTGGATGTGTCTGGAGCCAGCTGTGTCCGGCTGGGGCAGTCCCAGCCTCCCCTCACAGAGCCTCCACTGCTGCCTGGATATCTGCAACCCATAAAAATGCCCCATGCCTTTAAATAAAGAAGTTTAAATATGCGTGAGGTTTTGTTTCTTAAAAATATCTAGGTATAGTGGAATTTTATTTTACATTGTTCTGAAAGAATAAAATATCTGTATATGGATTTTTTAGCACTTGTTAACTCTCTCCTTCTTTCTGTTTCTTTCTTAGAAGTTCCTAAAGCCTTGGAAAAAAAGAGACATTGTTTTTTTCTCTAATTCAGCCTGAAAGTTCTGAATGATCAGAGGATTCAGAAATGAAATGGATTATGTGAGGACGAGCCCGGGGCCCCCATAAAGGAGCACCTGAACTTGCTGCCTCAGAAAAATATAATGAATTTTTAAACAACAACCAAGAACGGGAAAGCGAGATAAGCTCTTTAGACCCCAGGACAAGGCAGAGAGTGCAGTGTGGGTGACGCTGGATGCTCTGTCTCAAGCGGCAGAGAATGAGGGGAGCCCGTGCTTGGCACCAGGGCAGCCTTTATACCCAGTTCCTCTGTCCCACTGGTCCATTTTGGATCCTCAATGTTATTGGCTCGTTGATCTCTGCGGTGATTGGCTCATTTCAACATTTCATTCCCATCCAATCATTTTCTAAGGGTGTCATTTGATTGGTTCTCACTTGGTCCAATCCACAGCCTTGATGACGTCACTCATTATGATCGTGACCTGTTGGAAAACTCCAGAATTCCTTCCTCGTTGTATGGACTTGCCTGCATTGTCTGATGATTACAAATGACTATTACACCCGGTACAATATCCGCAAATTATCCCCTATCAACTTTAAAATAATTAGTACAATTAACGCTGAAGTATTCCTAAAAAAAGAAAAAGAACCCAACCGTTTATAACAGATTATACCACAAAATGGTGTAGTGCCCTAAAACCAGGTGCAGTCTATGATTCTATGACATTTTAAAATAACTGTGTAAATATCAGCGGATCAGCCATGATCTTTCTAAAACTTTCTGCCCTGAGAACTCCTGGATGATTTTGAAATCCCTAGGCACAACCGACATCAAAATAGTTGAAAATTGTATTGTGCGATTGTGAAGACATATTTATAGGACATCCTCTAGTTAAGTCTCAAAGAATTAGAGAAGTAATTCCGTGCAGATACATGACTGAAAATTGCAATCACATGACACATTTCTATCTTTGATCAGTAATTAAAGGGTTTTGTTTCTTTTCATTCAGCACTAGTTTCCTTCTCAGTTTCCTGCAGTCATTCAGGTTAATCAATGATTTAATCATATTATCCTTCCATCAGTTTAGTCTCAAATCCTTTTGTGGGATTTTTGCAGTTTAATAGAGCTAATTTTCAAGTTAGAAAGATCTGAAGAGATCAAGATTAAGATCTATCAAGACCCCACATAATTATCCACTATTGATTTGCAGTCTTGAATGTAAAATCTCTGACTTTCATTTGAGATCTTTCTATCTGTTTTCATGGATGTCTTCTCATGCTATCTGAGGATCTTTTTAGGGAGATCATTTTCCCTTGCTTTGTTTCTCATTTCCCATGACAATCTTCAGCATAGTAAGAGCAGGATCAAATATCTAATGATGTTCAGAAATTACAGATCAAGGCTTCAGTTTTACCTTTAGCTCTGAATGCTCAAAATTTCCATCTGCCTCTGTTCCATTAAAGGGTCCTGATAATCTGTCCAAATTAAACAAGAGGTAGGACTTTCAATTCACAATTATTTTTGCCACCCTTCCTATAAACACTCTTCCTCAACAATAGATGATAAAAGGACTGAGAAATTATTACACTGATGCAATTATTTAAAATACAATGAAATAATTCTGAGATCATTTATTTGAGGCTCAGCATTTTGACAGTAAGAAGTTTTATTGGGTAAATTGCTGCACAATTTTTGCTTGCCTTAGGATCAGATCTTGCATTTTCTAGTGTTGCAGAAAGCCACATTGGGTTTGAAAATAATTTTATTCTTTTTTCTGTATGTTTTTAATCTTTTTCCTGTCTTACTAGTGGGACAGGATGAATAGTTACATCTAATAAGCAAGACGTATTTGTGTCATAGATTTAAGCAGTGATAATGATGTTTTCTTGTTTTCTTTCTCTGTTTGCTTCCTGATAATCCCTAATATTTATTTTTGTAAATGGTTATTAATGTGCTGGTTTCATAGAACTATTTTCAATATGATTATAATCTCATTTTTGAATGGGAATAGTAAGAGTAGAGCTCATCACTCTTGTATGTCAAAGCTTGTTTTACTCCTTCTATATTACTTTACACTTATCACCATCCAGTCTTGGCTGTCAGATTATTGCCCAGTCACTCAATAATATAAGAGAATAAGAAATAAGAAATTCTGTCAAATTTCCACATATGACCTTTAGCTTTATCACCCTGAGTAACATATTAATAAACGTTGTCACTTCAGTATTTGTTCCTTTTCTACCTCAATATAATCAAAACTGAATCCAGGCATAGATACCACTTGGATCTAACTGGAACTTCCATGGAAAAAACCTGCCAATGAGTCCTACCTTTTGCTTTATCCTTCAACCAGGAATTAATTGAATTAGACTTTTGAAAAGACTCTTAACAAAATAATCTTTCAATATTTCAGAGCTTGCTGTTGTTCATTGGATCCTTTTTTTCCTCAAGAACTCATTGCACACCTGCAACAAGTGATTCTCCAACACAATATCCAAGCTATTTCTCCCTCATCATGTCATAGTTATGTAACATCTGCTAATTCTACTCATTCTTATAATTTCAACCAATTTACTTGGTATGGAGGTTTTACTTCACTGATTTCTTGCTCCCTATACATTGCTTTACAATTTGCCATCACATTTATTACCTTCTAATGCCCACATACTAATGATGTTTTAAGTTTTAATGTGCTCTGCAGAACTTAGTGTTTTGACGGTTTTTTCCAAGTTTTTGGATGTTTGTTCTATTCTTCTTTTTTTATTAAAAAAAAAAAAAATTCCTTTGCTCCTTTCACTGCTCTTCCTTTAGAAAACTCTTCCTTCACTGGCTAGCTTCCTTTACAAAATTATTCCAGTCTGGGAATCCTTCCCTATATCAAGGAATTAATTTAGATTTTCTAGTATGAGCCTGTATTTTCATTTAATTTTGTTTCAAATTAACATATATCTTGGTGTGCAATATATTTCAATTAAGTACAGATCACAGACTACTTATGTGTTAAATTAAACCTTCAACAGATAAAATAAATTGCATAGATGTACACAAACGTTTTGCAGAGCTGGTGAAAAGTAATAAATACTTATGACAGGAAGTTTCCTTCAAACCTAAAATCTGAAGTGAGAACTCCAGAACATATGATTAAAGAAAACATACATCAACCAAGTCTAGCTTATATATAAATTTTAGTTTTGGGGAAAAAAAAAAATCTAAGCTTTTCAGGATGATTCTTAAGGGATGGAAATTTCCTCTTTAAGGAATTCAAGAAATTGCACCAACTTTTGAGACACCTCTTAACAAAATATTTCCCATAGGTATTTTAAAGAACTGTAGGTTTTTCAGGCTGTAGTGTCTGCATTTGACTTTTGCTCTGACTCCCTTAGGCCAAAAGCTCATGAATCATTATTTTACTGGCCGGCTGAGAAAGGCAAGAGAGACTGATTCATTTCATGTGGGCTGATTCATCCTCTCCTTATTCCCTTTCCATAAATAGGCCCAAAAGTATTGTTTACTCTAATTTCTTCTCAAGTTCTCTCCTATAATCCTGCAGATTTGCTTTTGGTAGAGGAGGAAATGGAAAGGGACAAGAGGTTGACTCGTTTGGGGTTTTTTTACCAAAAAAAAAAAAAAATAGAGGGGGGTTGTGCATGAAAGACTGAGTAGGAGAGAAGAAAAGCAAAGGATAATATCAGGAAATTTGAACCATATGAATAGTGGCAGAGATAGCTGGTGTCTTACAGGTGATTTCTATGCAAAATTTGAGTACTCCAGACAGCACAAGAGTGCCAGAAGAAAAATAAAGGAGGTGGGGGAGGAGAAGGAAAGAGGAATCATTTAAAAGTAATTGAGAAAGATCTCTTTTCTGAAAGGAAAAAGCCCAATCCTTTTGCAGGATGCATTGTAGTGTCTTCTCCATTGCACTTAGTTTCGTTAACTTTTAAAACTGTATTTTGTTTTCTGTTCCTTAATTCAAACACCTGGAGAGAGTGACTGCTAAAGACATTTTGAAAGTTCTAACTGGCAATTAGAAGAAAAATATGGACAGTTTGAAACAACACCTATTGGTTGCCACTGGTTTTTTTTCTAGCTTCTGTTGTCTATTACTTGATTTCCTGTCTTTATTTTCCTTAACATACATAAGAATCCCTCTTTTTATCTTAAATATTTTTACACAAATATTCCATGTTTCATACAAATTGTTATTCAAAGCCATAGTTTGTTACTTCCTGTGCAGTTAATGGACAAAGATTTCATCATTAAGAGGTGCATACAGCTGTGCAATATCAATCCTCTTTCAATTCAGAGCAAGAAGGCAAAATTCACTGACTTTCATAATTTCTAGTTTTGAAGGTGTCTCCTTGGAGGGACAATGGGGTCTTTAAGACTGGTCTCACAAATGCTTTACCCTGTATCTTGGTGTCAGAACAGATTACCTTAGGTTTTCATACAAATTACACAGTTGAGTAAGCTGAGAGTACATCAGTAGTCTGATTCTTGTATATCAATTAAAACCTGTTAGCTGGATTCAAAAACGTTTGCAAAAAATTTTTAACTTTAAAGATTCATTAATGTAATAGATTTGTGGAGAACTAGTTGCATATATAATATTAGAAAGCATCTGACTGTTTTTCTTTCTTTCTAGGTATTGCTTTGATGATGCTGAAGAACACTTGAAAACAATTGATGAATGCAAATTTGTGCATCTTTTTCTCCATCTAATTAATTAAGCACAACCGTTTCCCTTGGGAGCCAACTGTCAACACTGATAAATAAATAATATACCAGGTTTTTCATGCTGTCCAGTATATCTCATTTCTGTCTATTTTTAGAATTGTAGATATAAATGTAATTTTCCAAGCGCTGATTTCAATTGCTGGGTTTAAAAGTCCTGTGAAGACAGCTACTAACTAATGTTTTTGTAGGAAAAACATCCCATGTTCCTATCTGTTTTCAAAGAAATATGACCTGTGCATGCATCTCTTATCGTTTTTGCTTCTGAAAGATTTTATTCCATATGCATATGTTTTTTAATAGGAATTATTTTTAGAAAATAAAAATGCCTTGAAGGTTTTGTATGCACTCATAGAAGATACTGGAATTTTTTCACACCTATTAGCTAAACTAGGGACCTCACGAATTCAGAGAAACCCTCTAATAAAATATTTTCTGTTTTAAAAAGAAATATGTACCATATACTTTTATAGTAATCTTTTCTGGTCGTAGTGCCTCTTGAATTTATTTCTCATAAATGACATCATTAAAACCATCTGAGAATATTGATGATGAAAGCTCTTTGAAACAGTGACACTCGTCATGTTCTCATCAGCCTCCTGTCAAATGCTGTTGACACAAAAGTCTAAATTATTTCCTATGCTCAATTTTCTGGAATATCCATTTTTCCAGAGAGCAAAGTCATATTTTAACTTTCTAGTTTTTATGATAAGAACAAAGATCAGCTTGAAGTCAGTATCCATAACCATATTTTGCACTTTACTTAGCAACTGTAACTGAAGTGGTCAGAAAGATTTGGTTTTGGTTTAACATGAGAATAAAGGAGAACAACAAGTACTTGGAATTTTCTCTTTAAACTATCCTAAGCATGGTGTGTGATAGATGCTAATGCAGAAAATGGCCTTGCTATTTCCATGGATGCAGATAGAATGTACCTATATAAAAATATACACAAGTCTTCTGGAACTTCTAAGGCAGAGGCTGTGCTTAAGGTGACTTCCCAATGGAAGACCTGTTGCCTTGTAAAAATATTTAATAGATGAGCTTTCCACCTTTGCTGCTTTGCAAAGTTGTTTCCAAGATAATCCCTCACTTTGCTAATCAGTTCTAGCTCTGCTGAGTTTAGTAGAAATAGTTTCCACCTCAAGGCTAACAGTGAGCTGAGAGGCAGAAACATATCTTGCTCTGTTAGTTGCATTTCCTACAGGATGAAGGTGTCTCAGCTATGGGTAGTACATAGGAAGATTCTTTTAGTTTCGATATTGAGAAAGAGTTACAGTGCTGGGAGAGTTGAGAGCCATCCCAAGTAGGCTGCCCTCAAAAAGAGTGTTCCAAGGATACAGGGGAGACAATAATGTGAGTATTTGGAGGATGGCTGGTGTTGATCAATTAATCCTGTCTGATATTGGGCACTTATACGAGATGTTAAAGAAAACAGTCCCTTAATAGTCAACATAGAAAAAGTTCTTATACAGTATTGATATGATGGGTGGATTAGGAGTCCCTCCGACCACATTTCCTAATGGTCTCTTTCTCACAGAAGACACCTTTATGTAAATAACCATTCTGTGTGAAAGAAGTGCATGAAGGTTAAATTGCAGATAATAGAATAGAAACATACAATCATTAACATTGGAAAAGACCTCCAAGATCATCAAGTTCAACCTTTGAGCACCTCCATGTCAATTAAACCATAACACAAAGTGCCACATCCAGTAATTTCTTGAACACTTCGAGGGATTGTGACTCTGAGGCTTGATGACTTATTTTGTTTCGGGTTGGATCTTTTATCTTCTCCAGGATTCTGTTTCCAGTAAACTGTTCTTAGGCATGTCTGCCTCCTTAAGTCTCTTTTCTGTCTGTCTGAGATGACTGTAAATCAGATAGGACCATGCCAGGGTATTGTGTATCACAACTCACACAATGAGGCAATTCCTGTTATCCAGCAAGGCTGTCTGAGAAGAGGGCTAGTCTTGGCTTACAGCTTCTCAGCCTTCCCAGAGGCAGTGTCAGACACCTGGCCCTGCAGGGCACAGAGCCAACTGTTCTGTCAGCACGGCTGTGCTCATGACTGCGGAACAAGATGTGGAGATGAATCACCAGTGTGTCCTGGCAGCCAAGAGGGCAAACTGCACCCTGGGACACCTCAAACACAGCATCACCAGCCTGTCAAAAGAGGTGATTGTGCCTCTGTATTCAGCACTGGTGCTGCCTCACCTGGAGTGCTGTGTGCAGGTCTGGACTTCATGTAATGCCCTAGTCCACTTGGTGGTTCAGGGGAAGGTAGTTATATTTACTCTGGGCAATGCATGGGAGAAGCAAAACAATTTTCAAGACGTTCAATAACAACTTTTACCTGTAAACTTTAGAACATTACAATGGAATAAGGCACTTGGAAAACTTTAAATTTGAAATCTTCAAAATGTCCAGACAAAATAAGGCACTTTGCAAACCTTAACTTGGCAAACTTTGAAACTTATTTTAAGGAGAAGGTAGAAGAATGAAAAAGAGAAAGAAAAAGAAGAAAAAGGGGAAAAAGCTAGGTAGTCAGCACCCTGGGATTTAGCAGCTTTTAAATCCAGGGTAGCAGAGCACAACATGTGGTACATGTGCCACCATCCTTTTATCTGTTTCAGTGTGCTGGAGCCCTCCCCTAGCTGAGCTCATGCTAATTTCAGCACTAAAGCCTTGCGCCTGTGTTTCACACAGAGACAGAGTATTGCTCGTGGTCCCATGTAGTCAAGCCGCTGACCAGGAGCTGTCTTTTCCAGTGTGCCTACGCCACGCAGTGCAGTGTGAAAGGGCTGAGGGGATGGGGGAGCAATGCACTGTCCCACCTACGGCCTCTGTGCTGCCACCACTTCCCATATGGTCATTTTGAGCCAGTCAGCTGTTCCTCTGGTCCCCTGCCCCACCATTAAAGATGAATCTGAAGGTCCTTGAATGCATCCAGGAGAGGACCACAAAGCTGGTGCAAAGGCTGACAGGCATGTCCTGTGAGGAGTGGCAGAGGAGAGTGGATTGTCTGCTTTAGAGAAAAGAAGACTAAAGGGCAAGCTCATTGCTTTTCCTGAGGAGAGCAAGTGGAGATGGAGGCACTGAGCTGTTTTCCCTGATATCCAGTGGCAGGACAAGTGGAATTGGTTAAAAGCTGCCCCAGTGTTTTTTTCAAACTTGCCGTTATGAAGCATTTCAATCCTGCAATGGTGGGCAAACACTGGGACAGGCTTCCTAGGGAAGTGATTGGTGCCCCAAACCTGACAGTGTTTAAGAGGCATTTGTACAATGCCTTTTACAATTAATGGTTTAACTAATGGTCAGCCATGGAGTAGTCAAGCAGCTGGACTAGATGATCATTGTGGGTACCTTCCAACTGCAGTACTCCTATTCTATTCTATTCTATTCTATTCTATTCTATTCTATTCTATTCTATTCCAAAAGTTGCATTCAGGCTTCAGTGAATACAGCCTCGACTGAAGACTCCTGGAAAAATGCAACGCTGTACCTCAACTCTGAGTGGTTTTTTACCATAGTCAAGTCTACAGGGCCAATTAGATATACATGTTTAGTCTGTTTCTTGTTTGATGGGAAGCTTTTTTTTTTACCCAGCAGAGACTGAATGCTGAAAACACTTGTGTGAACAGCAGGACTGAGAAGTAAGAGTCTATCTTTTTTTTCTGGGCAATACCTACTTACTTTGGTCACAAATATCTTCCTGACCTTTTGATACAAATTCATGCAACCCTCAAAAATGAATGAAAATATTCCCTAAGTTCTCTGTGTCTTTATTGTCTCTTTTTGGTGGAGGCCAACAGCTATTACATTAGTGACTGAAGGAAGCATGCTTTTCTCTAGATTTTTAAAAATAATTTACAGCTGTACCTAAAGGTGTGGAAAACTGGGAGTGTCCTGAAGCTTCTTTTGGCATTCAGCAAGCACCCAGGTTCATATTTCCTTTACTGTCATCTGGTACACATGCTTGGGACCTTCTGAGTCCTTGCATATCAATTAGTCCATTTTGTTTTCAAACACTGGAGAGTCAACAACACAAAAAACCCCTCATTACATTGCTAGTTTTCTAAACATCAGAAATTTAAGTAGGGGCAGACACCCTGGAGGACATGAAATCCAGCCACCTGCTCAAAGTGGGGCTACCTTCACAGTTAGGCTGGATTGCTCAAGTAGTTTTCCAACTAAGTATTGAAAATCTCCAGCAGACATTCTGAACCTTCTCTTGTTATGCAGGGCTTAACCACTGTCATATAAATATTTTTTGTCTTACATTTAATTGGAATTTCCACTGTTGTGACTTGTAACTCTTACTTCTTGTTTTTACTTCTGAGGAGTTCCAAGTCCTCTACAGACGTCGCTTGAACACTTTGGGATGGAACAGGCTCTGCTATTTGGATAAACCTGTGAGCTAAATGACTTGTTCAAGACCAATCATCCACTAAAAGTCAGAACCCAAGGTCAAGTAGTGTAATTATCCAATAGAAAAATTGACATTTCTCATTCTGTTGGAAAAGAAAGAAATGAAAACAATAAAAACCCCACAACATCAGTGGCTTTTGGGTTTTTTTGAGACATCTGTGATTACTTATGGTAAGAGTTGCTCAAAGTGCAGTTGACAAACCAAAATTGTTTCAAATTTCAGCTTTGCTTTTTTTTTTTTAACTCTGGAATAGTTTCAAAACTATTTCCATAAACTGAGAACGTATTTGATATTTCTAAGTATTTGCTAAGTCTTTTAGAGTTTTCAGATTTAGCAAATTAGCCAGACTGCAATTTGTTTCTGAACTGTTCACCTCAGCTTTTTACTTCTGTGAATGTCTGATTGTTTTTTCTTTCTGAAGGCTGTCAAACTTGCAGACAGTAAGATGGCTGGCAATCTGACTATAGTAAATAGGAAGGCAGTGACATTCATTGCAAATTCCTCAATGTGTCAAGATTTACAGACATATTCATGAATACTTAGCTGTTATCTGAACATCTGCTAACTGTATATAGATTTGTTCCATAAACTCACTAAACAGAAATCAGTCTGGTTCTCATGGTCAGTATCCTTACTATCACCAACATAGTATTCACCTGAGGTGCTGGCTGATCTCAGACTTCTCCTAAATATAGCTGAGCCCAAGTTCCAACTAGGGTTGAAAAGGCTCGAAACTTTCTCCAAGAAGATGAGGCAAATATTGGTAAATAGCTTGCTCAAAAATATCCAGGAAGCATGTACCAAATCTGGAGACTTAATTCTGCTGATTCCAGTACAGAGCTTTGCAAGTAATTTCAGATGCAATTTGTGTTCTCACTAATTTTCAATAGCTTTCTCCCCAGTGGTAAGCTAGTTCTATTTAAAAAAATAGACACGATGTACCCATTTCCTATGGATGCACCTAGCTTGCTGAATTCGTCAGACAATATGTTAGACTTGATAGTACAAGCCAGCAGTTTCCAGTCATTTACCTTTCAGAAACAGTGTTGGGTTTTGTGTTGTTGTTGGGTTGTGGTCTGTTTGTTTGTTTGTTTTTACTAGGGAATGGGAAGGATGCATTATAGCTGCACTTTCTGGGATAGAAGGACAGAGATCTGTGGTGAAACATTAATGCTGCCAGGCAGGCCACTTAAAGGCAAACAAAGGCACTTTTCAGTCTGTGGGATTGGAATCCAGTGTCATGTCTCAGAAGTCCCTCAGGGTGGGGCAGACATACTGCTGCAGAACTGCTCTTGCTGCACACCATACACCAAAGAGGTGTTCACAGAAAATGAAAGAATAGGAAAAATTAAAAAAATACTAGAAAATCCTACCTCTACATAGTAATGTTTCAAATTGCTGCTGTGTCCCAAGCTCAGCTGCATGTTGAAATATTTTTTTGAATATTGCAGTAGCTAGAGAAAGTAAAAAAATCCAAGACTGCTTAGGTTTCTGTTGATTTCCTTCTGATAAATACTGCAGTATTACTGCATAATAGTTCTGTCCTGCATGTGTGTACCTTACATGGTATAAAAGCCAACAGACATTTCTTTAAGAGACAACCTCCTACTCCTTTAGGTGAAATAGTCAGGACTCCTTCTGGTCCTGCTACTGTCACATCTGTTGGCTAGAAATTTAAATTTTACTATATTTGCATTAGTTCAAATTCTTTGATGAATTTCAGTTGTGGGTGACTGTGATGAATTTCAGTCATGAGTAATCTAATTCAGATTTTTTTTTAACTTCTTCAACAGATGTAAACATGTACAATAAACTGAAGTGCAAGGGGTTTACTTCTTTCATATTGGAGAGTTAAGTCCATAACCAAACCAGAAGCCCAAGTGAATTCAAGATAAAAATTCTATATTATGGTTTATAGAATATAAACAATAATTTAATTTTATATTCATATAAATAATGTTAACTAGTTTTGTGGTGGGAATACTATTTTTCCAGCAGCTCTCATTTCTTTGACATTCTGCAAAGTCATCTGTCTTACAGAAGGGATATTTGCTGTCTAGGTCACAAGTATTTCCAGCAAAACCCCGATACCTCTGTTGTATAAAAGATACAAAAGCAAGCCTAAGCTAAAGGATGTTCTAAATCAGCAGTATCAGTTATAGGTCACTTAACAGCTTCTGTTGTCAAGATGAAAGAGGTCTGAGTCACAGGCATGCATACACAAGCACAAGTGTCATGTCACTATAACCTCTTTATATGCTATGCCTGGAATGAAGAACAAATACATCCATATTGCAACTTTTTTTTCTTGAGAAAATCACAAAGGGACCAGATATACTGTTAAGTGAGAAACTGTTACAACTGCTACCTAGCTTTGACTTTACACTCTGCACTTATTTAATATTAATTTAGTCCTATTACTATAATTCTTCTCTTTTGATGGCTTTTACACCTCTCAAACATTTGTAAATGTATTTCTCTGCTCAGCAGCCTGTAAGCTAACCTAAACACACTTAAGAATCGTAATCATTCCTGTATGGAGACATGAGAAATGAGACACACCAAGATGCCCTAGGTAAGGCTGCTAACAGAGTACTGATGAATGGTGACCCACATAGGGAAGGTCATCTAATGCACAACACCTGCACATTTCTGCTTATCATCTGAAACTGAAATGCCTGTGATTTTTCCCCTCCTCTATACCCTGTCTACAGCTCTGTGTTGCTCTGTTATTAAAGGCAAATACACTACACTTCTTGGTATTTTAATCAGGATTTGTTTTGCAAAATATTACTCAGGGTATTCTGGCTGTTTTCTCACTGATGAGGACCTGCCTTCAGCAAAGATGAAGCTTTGGAGGGGATACCATGCAAGAAAATTTCTCCTTCGGACTATACTCACTATCTGGTAAAAAAGGGAGAAATAGAATAAATTACTAGCCAGGGAAAAGCAAAGCATCTCAGCTGCTTGTCTCTATCAAGCAAATATCACAGCAAAATCACAGGAGAAATTGTTTGGAGGATCAATGAGGCAGCTGGATGACATAGGTAAAAGCGTGAATATCTAGCTGTTAGTCAAAGGTAAGGCATGTTGGCACCTGCAGCAGATCACCTAATGGGAAAGAAAACCTATCACTCTACCTTAGAGCTTGAGGAAATGTAGCAGGCACCATCAGGCTTTGCATCCTGATGTCTGGAGCCCTGGTTTTGATCAGCCTCCTTGTCACTTGTGAGGAAGCATGCTGTTATCAATTTGTAATCCTGTGCTGTTATTTGTAGCTCTTGCTTGGGTCTGTTTTGTAGTTAAGTAACAAGCCCTGGGGTCGTCACCTTGTTTCTGTATATTAGTTTTTCAAGTGCTGCGAAACTATGCAAATTGATTAACCTAGAAACACTAGTAAACTTGTTTGTTAGGAAGAGTAAAACTAAGGAAGGAGATAGAATCTCACTTTGGAATAATTTTACTGGTTGTGATAGGTATTATGTTCCCATTCCTTAGCCTTGGGCTCTATTACAACCATTGGTGTTGTATGCCACAGTTGAATGAAGCCCAGGGAACTAGAGGATGTACATCTAATAGAAATCAGAAATATTTTCTTATTATCTGCTTATGAAAAATGGTTGTTCCAAAAAAAATCTTTATTAATTAATTTTCTATGACAAAATCACTATCCCCAGACAACTGGTTCCCACATCTGGATTTCAGTTTCACCTGAGCAGTGAAAGTAACATAAACCTCCTCATGTTACTTTTGAAAACTGTATTTCATGGCACCTTCTATTCCCTTATAGTTTGGTCACTGGAGAAACAGTAATTTTTATTTAACTATTTTATCTCTTGCATGCACATTAAATTATCCATCCAGGATATTTTTCCTCTTGTTCAAGTTCTCTCATCCAAGCAATTAAGTAGCTAGTGACTTTTTTTCTCTCAGCTTGATGTGAACCAGCTAGTATTTTTTTCAATAGTGTTAGACAAGCTTAAAAAGGATGCAATGTCTAGAATCCTGTTCACTTTTGCACTGATACCACAATAGGAGAAAATTATAATTTTCTTTTTGGTATCTATCACATGTTTATTTAGATAAGCTTTTCACAGTTTAAATTGCTGTTTCAATCAGCTGAAAGTAGTGATGAATATAAGTGGATTGTGTAACACTGAGGTGAGCTTATTTTTGGAGTATGTTCCAACATGAAAATATTTGCCCACCTTTACTTGGAATACTTTATGTCATGCTGCCTTTAAGTATACATCTTGGTCAGGTTTAATATGAAATGCATATTCTGCATGCAAAAACCAGCAAAAGAGCTAATCGGTAGCAGAGAAGCATCCTCAGGAAAAAAAAGTAAAAAACTGGAGCAGAGAAAGAAGATGAGCAAATATTAAAAAAAAAAAACAAAAACAAAACCAAAAAACTTCTGAGGGTTTGGACACATGAGAAAAATTTTATGTGTCAGCAGGTTTGTGGTAACTGTCCATGTATGTGACCTAAGCCCCAGCAACTGCAAATACTGTCTCAGTAAAAGACTAAGCCAACTTGAATTAGCTTGAAGCTTGAGATCCTACACATGGATGGTCAGCAAAGCTTAGCTGATGTACAGGATTTTTTCCCCTCATTTTGTTTATTTACTTGTTGGGATTTTGCCTCAACTGGAAAGGTAACTGACACTGAGATGACTTAAGATTTTACCCTCTGCTGTTGTATGGACAGTTTAGCTGCTGTTGATCAGCTCCAGAAATACGGAAGTTTGTGAGCTGACATATTCTATGTAAGATCAGCACTGGTTTACTTCAGGTTGTTCCTACTTATGAGCTGAGTGCCTGTGTGAGAAGATGGCTGAGCTTATCTAATGTCTTTTTCATGGGAAAAGGGTTGTTTTTCTTGCTCCCTGTTATGTACTCCTGCCACTTCATGCTGCTCTGGCACTGCCTGACCCTTTGACAAGCCAATTCAGGTCACTGGGCTGGCAGAAAACAAACCAAGCAGAAAGAATGGGATATTTTTTCTGTTGGCTTAAATGAACAAAATTGAATCAGCAAAGAATCTGCTGAGTAGATCTAGTGCAGCTGCAGAAAATAGCAGGATCATGCAATTATGGAGAAGGGCAAAGAGAAGGCAGCTCTTTTTACTTGAGAAATCATCTCAGTCTGTCTTGTTGAACTGCATGATGAATTGTCAAGGAGCATGAAAAAAGAAATGGAAAAAAGCCCTCTTTTTGCTGTTAGTTGTAGATATTAAAGGTGGGAAACTCAAAAACTGAGGCTTAGCAGATGCTTATCTCCCAAAACTTGATTAGGAGTAATGCACAGTCTATGTTTGGTTTAACAGAACTGCAGCAAAGCACCAGTTCAAGTCCTCACCACCTGACTTTGTTGCCTGGTGGACAAGGAGGTAATTTTCTCCTACTAACAAACATAAACCATATGGCTTAACAGGTGATTGCTTTTCTGAAAGTAATAGAAACTCTACAGATACATTTTAAGAAGTATTTTTTTTACTCTGTTTAACTACTACAATAGTCTGTTTCCTGAAGAGACGGCTACAAGTCTGAACAAATTACTTTTCCTGCCTTAATCTTCATTCACTTCATTCCCTTTATCACAATTTCCTGAGAAGAAAGATCTGATAAATTCTGAGATATTCTTCCACTAGCTGTTCCTGCTAGGAACATAGTGCAGTACCTCCTGTGCTGGCCACATCATGTAGTTGTGCCTCCTGCCGTCCTTTACTCTTAGACAAATTAGCAAACCCCTGCAACTCTAGTTTTGCAATTTTGGCCCTGGGAAATAGGCATACAGCACTGAAACTAAGCACTTTTTAATCTCAAATTATGTTCATAAGTAGTTTCTTCTCCCGCCTCTCTGACTACAGAATTCCTGTAAAGAGATGCTTCTCAGAACTTACAAGAGACCTTGGCACAAATCCCTGACCCTTTTTTTACTCTCCTCTAGGTGCTAACTTTTGCACTTTAATCTTCATCTTTGATTACACTTACCCTTTACCTCAGTCACATTTAAGGAGTTGGTTGACCATAATATCTATGCACTATTGTAATTACAAAGTTTACAATATGACTCTTTAACAGAAATGCCTCTCACACAATAGCACAGCCTATCTAAATCAAGTTTGCTTCAGGCCTGGTGACTGATACCTAATGTTTGTCTCTTCTTCACTCAACCAGATGTCAACAGAGCATTCACCCTTGTTTAACCTTCCCTCCCCTCTGCTCTTCCTGAAGGGGTTTACTTTAGCTATCCGACTTCCTCCCTGAAAACACTTTGACGATAGAAATCTTACATTACCTTGGCATTCTCCTTCTACAAATAAGATATTTGAATAACTCTCATTTCCAGTTTTGTTTGTTTTAATAAATGGATTGTTATTCTCTGGTTTACACCATGAGAAGAAAACAGTGAAGGCTTAAGAGATGAGAGAATTAGTTACACATTTATTGCAAGGAGCACCTAGAGTTAGTGGGCTTCAATTTCTAGTCTTCCATGAAGGGTTAAAATTAGCCTGAAAATGGTATTTTAGTGCCCCAAACAGAAAAAGTTGGAGTTTCAAGTACGAGCAAATGCAAAATAAAAATCACCCAGCTTTTTGAATCTGACAGTTACTCTGCAAACTGGACAAACTTGGACTGAAATAATTTACAGCCTTGTAAACATACTCAGTGGTATTCTTGGATGGCAGAACTTTGCCTGTACTTTACATATGCCTCTCCCTTCCAATTTTTCATTAGGAGATGTCTTTTTTTTGACTAGCCTGAGTGCATCTTCTGTTACTGTAAGAGAAAATATGTTGTACTTTTGGTCCTATTAATTGATATTCACGTGTTTAGATGATGTTCTAAAAGATCAGACCTATGTAAACTTTAAACATCTAACTTTAGAGCTAATGAGCTTGTTGAGTTAAAAAACTCCTCCTTTGGAGGTCAGAATTGAACTATATATATCTATATATATCCAAGGTTCAGAAGTGATGGGACTAAGAAAAATATGTTTTGGAATGGTGAAAAACATTGAAACTAAAGCCAAAACAACCAGCACTATGTCCAGAAGAACTTCCTGTTATGGTGTCCTATGGCTGTACCTTAGAAATGAGTATCTCAGACTCTTTAAATGTATCTCATACTCTTTAAATATAAATTTGCCTGGATTAGGAAATATCAAATTGCTATTCTCCTTTCCCTGCTTAAAATTCTAAGGACAAGTGGTTAATTTGCAATAATTTATGATTTTTGAGTGTTGCTTAACTCAGGACTTCACAGGTTCCATCATAAATGTTCTGAGCTGGCTCCTAAGGTGCTATAAATTGGCATCATTTAACTGGTGAAAAAAAAAATATATATGGCTAAGAGTGATTCATTACCTTCTCTTTTAACACACAGGTGATTATTGCCACATATGTTTGATTAAGGGAATACATTTGCTGTTAATTGATTTCACATTTCACCTGAACATCCTTATCTAATGCAATAACCAATATAACCCAATCCAGGACTAGATCCAACAGTGCTCGCTAGACTAATGACTGAAATCTAATCAGCTCTAATGAACTTGGAAATAGGCCCATGAAAATTAATAGGTGATTTTTTAAATCATTACCATTTTACTAAACAGGTACTTTTTACCCATTGTGCATTTATCTCATGTAATTTTGTATCAAATATATCAGATTATTATAATTCTGCAGCACATTATTATCAATTAGAAAAAATGTCTACTTTTGTCACCACTGGTTTCACTCTTTTACGTAATATAGTCAGAGAGTTGAGGCCGATGCAAATGTCTCACAAATGCCTCTCATCTTTTTTTACTTCAGTAGTAGTTATGTATTTCTGGATCTCCTTCAGTGGTGGTGCATGCATCTCTTTTGTCTGTTCCACCTCTTTATTCTACTACTACTGTGAATCTGAACTGGAAGGCTAACTCCTACTCCTGGCAAGTGCTGACCCCAGGGCTAAGCATTTGAATTTGCAGCACTGAGTGTTAGAATGAGTGTGAGACCAACCTTCACACTTCAGAAACTTGCCAGTTGGCAGGTTATACTGCCTGTCTGTTTCTCATTCTGTTGTGCCCTCTGCAGTCTGCCACCCTACATCCCACAGTCTTTTTTGTCAACAATTTGTCAACCTAATCGTTTGTACCTGAGAAATTGTCTTATGACCCATCAACAAGTATTGAAATCCACAGAATGGTTGTTCCAGTGAGATAAAAGTTTCCAGTGTGCTTGGCCAATGAAGTATAATTGGAAATATTTGTTGTATGTTAGCAAACACTTATGAAAAAAGGAGTATGTGGACATGGATTTGCTCCGTGTAGTTCTGCACTTTTTTTATGAGTTCTTTTATAAAGCTTATGAAAATAAATTGAATATAAATGATTTAGTATCAAATGAAAAGAAATTACTGCAGTGTTTTAGGTTCTTCCAGCTCTATATCTTAATAATTTTAAGCAATAACCTCAGAAAGCTAAATCTTGGGACATTGAACCTCCATTTCTTGATACCTGCTTTTCTGCAGTGTACTTCTGTAATCATGAACAGAAAAGACACTGTAGAGGCCTCTAGGTATTGCCGTGAAGTGAACAGCTGGATAGTTTTGCTGGGTTGTTTGTAGAGAGAGTTCAAGACCATATATGTATTAAGCTCTGTTGGAGCTTAGAGAGTGCATCATTTCACTTTGAATCAGAAGGTGAATCAGAAGATAATTTCTAGCTATTAAGCTAATTCACTCTTAAGATTCTTTTGACTGTACCTTCAACAGATCTGATGGAGTCTTTTGAGGTTGGGATGATGGAATGCTGGAGCAGACTGTCAAGAGAGGTTGCAGAGTTTCTATCCCTGGAGAGACTCTGGACTGGACATGGTCCTGGGCAGCTTTCTCTGGCAGTTTCTATCTGAGCAGTGGGGATGGGACGAGATGATCTCCACAGTTGCTATCCAGTCTAAGTAGTACTGTGATTGTGGGAATCTAATCTGCTTTTCCATTTTCCTGTTTTCCACCAAGAAACGCTGGATTGAGAGTTTTAGTACAACTGGTTTGCTCTGCAAAAAGCATATCTGGGGAAAAATTTTTGATTATTTTCCCCAGGGTGAAAAATAACAGTACCACTGGAAATCCAGAGCAGCATCCGGAAGTAGTTCAGCTCAGCCCTTCTGCCTGCCTGGCTGAGGAGAGTCCTTGGTGAATCACCAGGGTGTTCAGAGCTTTCTGTAATAGTTTTTCATCCTTACGAAAGGATGAAAGTGCCAGGGTTCATTTGCCACCACGTTAAGATTTTTTTTTTTTTTTTTTTTTTTTAGATTCCTTTTCATATTTTTGTTGGTTCTTTGATTTTTATTTTTCTCCAGAGGATACCCTGTAAGTAACCAGAAGGACAGCTCTGTCTGTTCTGGTCTGAGGAGCAGCTTATACTGTTTATCTGCCAGACAGGATTCCTGAAGTTTTTAACAGGCAGCTGAAGTTTCTGTGCTTTTTTAGCTTTTGTGACAATAGCTGAAGAGCTGCAGCTGAGGGCTCTTACAGGAAGGTGGTTTCTGGAGAGTCCTTCCACCAGATACCAAAACTGCATCTGCAAATACCAAAACTAGAGAAGGAGATAAGAGTCACCATGGTCTTCAATAAGAATTTTTGTTCATGGTTTCCAGTTTTAGGCAGAACTTCCTGAATCCTTGAAGATATGTGCACAGCTATGAGAATATTTCAGTACAAAGTAGCTTACACCAAGTCTGCTTCTCCCTCCCAGATCAGCTTCCCTTTTAGAAAAAGGCTTGGAAAAAAAATCTCAGCTATTGCATTCAAAGCAGGTGACACACCAGTTCCAGCCAGCTCCAGAAAATACTAACAGTTCTTTTGTAAAAAGAGTCTATGATGTGAACCTTTCTCATTCTGAAATCCTCTTAACAAAAGAAATTGAATGACAAGGAAAGGTAATTTCTTGTCCCTGATAACATTACTTCACAGCTGTGGCCCTTGTAACAGTGAAGTGTGCTGCGGGTGATGGGTGTACAACTTTACTTGGGGAAGTTGGCTGAAAATACTTAAGCATTTTGCATGGGCAGATGGAATATGTGGCCATTTTTAAAACAGGAACAAATGTATGAATTTAATTACAAAGTGATTTGACAAGTACTTTTTCACTCATTGCATAATTTTCTAAAGAAACCTGGAACAATTAATTGTTTCAGAGATGATGTTAAGTAGATTTAATAAATGTCTTTTTCTTATCATATCAGAAGTCTTTTAAAAAACTTCATGTAAATAGTTTAAAGTGTTTTTGTTCTGCTATTATGGGCTGATCACTTTGGCAGCCGTCAGATATGCACACATATTTAAAAACAAAAAGGGAAAAATAAGCAAGCCTAAAGATGATTTATTGTACGTTTTACTCACTACAGGTATTTTGCCTATATGGGCTCACTGGTGAACTGACAAACAGTCTGGACAATCATGAGACTCCCTGTCCTGATTGAAATTACTGCATATGTGAGATATTTGTCAAAGTTACAATATTTGTAGTTAAAATCCTAATATTTGTAGTTAAAATCGGATTTTTTGAAGCTATTCCTGTAGGTACATAAGCAAAATGGCTGCACTATGAAATTCATCACCCATTAACACCTTTTAACAGCTTTTAGGGATGCCTGAAACTGTCCAATTCCACAGTGAGCACTGAGAAACCAGAGGACCTGTTCAAGCATTTCCTCTCAGTGAAATTGGTAGTTCTGGATATGCTTTTGTGTTTGATTTTAAAAACAAAACCTCAAAATGTATTCTGCAGTGCACTTGTGTTACGATCCAATTATTATTAAGGTTCTTTAGAAATTTCTCTGCTCAAATTAAGGTGCAAACGAGACCATATGCCAGTGACAATAATATGGATTTTATTGTATAGTAGATATGAGAGAAAGACGATATGGATTTTATTTTATAGTAAATGTGAGAGAAAGGGAAAAGAAAAGGAGTAAAAAATAGGTGGGGAGGACAGGAAGAGTGACAGGGACAGAGTAAGGAAAATATCACTCCATGGATCCCAACGATGTTCTGTTGATCCTCTCCAGCTGCTCTTGGTGGTGAAGGTCCCCACAAAAGGCACAGAATTCCCTGGGTTTATATCCCCTCCAGCCAGGTGCCAATGTCCAGGCAGGTCCCCTGGGGAGGGACAGTCTCTTACAGCAGACTCTGGGTCTGTTCCATCACGTGCAGCCCTGGGGTGCAAGGCCCAGCACTTTGGGGGTCTTTGATGGATTGTGACTCCCCCTCAGCTGCCTCTCACGTGAATGTCCTGTGGATGTGGCCTGTGGGGATGGGGTTCCACAGCTGGGCCAGTTTGTGTAACAGAGTGTTCAGTGCCTCTGGCCAGAGGTTACACCACGCACCCGAAATCTCCTCCTCCCCCCTAGGCTGGGGGGAGTCTGTGTGAACCTGGCTTCTGTGAGCTGTGCTCTCCCCTCACCCCAAACCTGGCT